>CM061064.1:206582870-207156010 GCA_030762895.1 Sophora flavescens | reverse complement strand
AGCTCAAGGTTTCTATTTCTACGACAAGAAAGATTCTTATAATGATTGGTTTGCATACTCTTTGGTCTTCAATACAAGCGAGCACAAGGGTACCCTAAACATAATGGGTGCTGACCTAATGGGGGAGAAGACTAGGGATCTTTGGGTTGTTGGTGGAACTGGTGACTTCTTCATGACAAGGGGGATTGCCACATTTGAGACCCATGAAGTTGAGGGTTTCAAATACTTTCGCCTCAAGATGGACATTAAATTGTATCAGTGTTACTAGGAGGAGAGAACGAACCGTGCTTTGTAGTTTGTACTTGGAGTTGTCATGACTCATGTATGTTGGTGTCACCTAATAATACATTTGCATGTGCCAATGCTTCCTGGTTCCTTCCATCCATCTCTATGTGATGGCCCATGAGATATTCCGCATCAAAGCCCATAATAAACAAATTGATAGACACGCCTAAGTATCCATGAAATAGAATTGAGAAGCTTAGCCTTAAAGCTAATACTCCCTCCGTTCTTTTTCTTTATTGTTTTAAGGTTTTTATACATAGATTAAGAAATAATTAATTTATGTATATTTGTATCAAAATATCCTTATTTATATCATTAATTGTTTACAAGTTCCAATGACATTTACCAATCTAAATAAACTCGTGCAGTTTATCCGTGCAACGCACGAGTCAATATTCTTACAAAATAAATTATTACAATATTTAATTCAAACCCCGTTGTAATTGTTATTTTTATTTTGAAATATAATAACATTATATTTTATTAATTGAAACAAAATATTTAAATTATTCATACTATAATTATATTATACTAATGAAAATATAAATAGGAAGTGGTTTTAAATCTAGACCTAGCATTAAAATCAAGACATACATGGTTTTATGCACCCGAACTTCCTGAAGAACATGATAGCTTTGTTACCTTTCGAGGCTAAAAACATTTAAAAAATATATATATAAACTTTAAAAGTCAATAATAAAATAATATAAAAGCCAAACCAATCAAAATTGATTCGGTTCAAACCAGAAAATATTAATTAATAAATATATATATAAATATATAAATAAAAAATATTAAAATATTAAACTACTACACTATATATAAATATAGAAATATTATATATATATATATATATATATATATATATATATATATATAAATAAATATAGTAATTGGTTCGTTTCCAAAATCCTTGAACCTGATAACTGAACCAATGACCATCGGGTTTGGTTCGGTTCGGTTCGGTTCACTTCCTAACACAAAAAAAATACGAACCAATTTACTTGGAAGTGTGTTGTAGGGACCATTTCTGACACATTTTAAAAAACAGGGGACTAAAAAAGTACATTTTCCAAATGAGGGACTAAAACAACTTTTATAAATAATGAGGGATTAAAAACATATTTAACCCTATTTTAAATAATGATTATTTCTAAGAGTTTGATTTCTATACATCGTCAGTATAAAGGAGTTTTATGCTGGCATCCAATGATATCATGACAAATCAATATTAATGTTGTTTTTCTTTCTTAATTATTTAAAGCATAGATATTAAAATATTAGTAGATATCAATGTAAAATTTTTTACACTAACAATTCATACTATTTTAATCCTATTTCTACCCATATTTATCTTTTATTATTTTATTGTTAATATAAATAGTGAATTATTTTGTAAATTTTATATTCCATTATTTTATTATTATTTAAAATAATAAAAAAATTCTGTTCATATTTTCGGGTTGGTTAGGTTCGGTTCGGACCCTAACACAAAAAAATACAAACCAATTTAATTGACTCTGTTCAGATTTTCAGGTTCATCAAATTATTGGTTCAGGTCTCACGCCCCTAAACTTTCCCAAAGAACACGGTAGCTTCGCAACCTTTCATGGTTAAAATATTTTAAAAAAAATAATATAATCTTTAAAAAGCCAATAATAAAATAATATAAAAATCCGAACCAATCAAAATATTTCGGTTTGGTTTGGTTTGGTTAAGTTAGTGCCCGAGAATATTTATATATATATATATATAAATAAAAAATATATAAAAATATAAAACAATCAATTATATATAAATATTAAAATATAATAAATACTAAACATTAAAGTATATATATTAATTTTAAAACATATATAAATATTAAAATATTAATATGTACATATATATATATATATATATATATATATATATATATATATGTATAAATATTAAAAATGTCCACAAGATGACACACTCTACTTTTAGTTTTTTTTTTATAACACAGTCTACTTTTAGCTTTTACTGTTACAAAAATAGTAAAAGTGAAGTTCCCAATTATATTATAGTATTGATATTGATAATAATAATAATAATTTATGTAAACAATTTAAGAAATTAAGTTTTTTTTTTAAAGAAAAAGCCCAAAAAAAAACTATATGATGACACCTCACCAAGAAAGAGATCACCCTTGTCAAAAGTTCCTGTAACATAGACTTGACAATTGTTAAATTGTATTGATTTTATAATTACTTTAAAGTATTAAATATGTTTTTAGTCCCATATGATGACTTCCTGACATTTCTTTCAAGCTTTAGAATTAATCCCAATGAATCACATAATAGCTTTATGCCCCGCACTTCCCGAAGAACACAGTAGCTTTGCTATCTTTCGTGGCTAAAAAAATTTTTAAAAAAATATAACTTTAAAAAGTCAACAATAAAATAATATTAAAGCCGAGCCAATCAAAATTGGTTGGATTCAGACCCGAAAATATTAATTAATATATAAATATAAATATATAAAAATAAAAATAAAAATAAAAATAAAAAATTTAAATTATAAACTATTAAATTCTATATAAATATAGAAATATAATAATTATTAAATATTGGTATATATATATATATATATTAAAATATAGTAATTGGTTTGTTTCCAAAATCCTCAAACCTGATAACTTAACCAATGATCATCGGGTTCGGTTTGGTTCAGTTCAGACCCTAACACAAAAAAAATACAAACTAATTTAATTGGTTCTGTTCAGATTTTCGGGTTCGTCAAATTATTGGTTCAGGTCTCACGTCCCTAAAATTTCCCTAACAACACGGTAGCTTTGCTACCTTTCATGGTTAAAACATTTTAAAAAAGTCAATAATAAAATAATATAAAAATTCAAACCAATCAAAATTGGTTCGGTTTGGTTCGGTTTAGATAGTACACGAAAATATTTATATTTATATATATATATAAATATAAAAATTATTAAACTAAAAATTATATACAAATATTAAAATATAATAAATACTCAACATTAAAGTACATATATTAATTTTAAAACATATATAAATATTAAAATATTAGTATATCCATATTAGTAGTATAATATAATAAAATAACACCCACACTTCCTGAAGAATACGGTAGCTTTGCCACCTTTCATTGTTAAAAACATTTAAAAAAATATAAAATTTAAAAAGTCAACAATAAAATAATATTAAAGTCGAGCCAATCAAATTTGGTTCGGTTCAGACCCGAAAATATTAATTAATATATATATATATATAAATAAAAAATATTAAAATATTAAAATATAAAATAACGAACTATTAATTCTATATAAATTAATATATAGTAATTGGTTCGTTTCCAAAATCCTTGAACCTGATAAATGAACCAATGATCATCGGGTTTGATTTGATTCAGTTCGGACCTTAACACAAAAATATAAACCAATTTAATTGGTTTTGTTCAGATTTTCGGGTTCATCAAATTATTGTTTCAGGTCTCACGCCCCTAAACTTTCCCGAAGAACACGGTAGCTTTGCTACCTTTCATAGTTAAAACATTTAGAAAAAAATAAAGTTTAAAAAGTTAATAATAAAATAATATAAAAATCCAAACGAATCAAATCTGGTTCGGTTTGGTTTGGTTTAGTTAGTACCCGAAAATATTAATATATATAAATAAAATATATATAAAAATATAAAAAATATTAAACTAAATATTATATATAAATATTAGAATATAATAAATAATAAACATTAAAATATATATATTAATTTTAAAACATATATAAATATTTAAATATTAATATATACATATATATCTATGTATAAATATTAAAAGAGTCCACGATGATCGACTTCCTGACATTTCTTTCAAGCTTTAGAATTAACTCACAGGAATTGCATAGTAGTTTTATGTCCCACACATCCCGAAGAACATGGTAGCTTTGCTACCGTTCGTGGCTGAAAACATTTAAAAAAAATATAAACTTAAAAAAGTCAACAATAAAATAATATAAAAGCCGAGCCAATCAATATATATAAATATTATATTATATACAAATATTATAATATAATAAATACTAAATATTAAAGTATATATATTAATTTTAAAACATATATAAATATTAAAATATTAATGTATACATATATATCTATGTATAAATATAAAAGAGTTTACAACCTGACACAATCTATTATTTTATATCCTAGTATTTTATTATTATTTAAAATAATAAAAGTTTCTACTTAGTTTTATTTTATTTTATTCTATTATTTTTTATACTATCTTAAGTTTTATTAAAAAAAATACCATACTACATTATGTAGTAGTATATGGTAGGACATGTTTTTTTTACAAAGAAAAAATTAGCATCGCACATTCCCAGACAGCGTTTACGTATGTAAAGAGTAAATGAATAGTATGTTATGTGTGGAGGAACAATAAAAATGGAATAAACAATAAATAAGACTTTATTTTTTTAATAATAAAAATATAAATTGATGTAGAATAAAAGTTTTGGTTCAGGTCTCACGTCCTTAAACTTTCTCGAACAACATGGTAGCTTTTCTACCTTTCATGGTTAAAACATTTTAAAAAAATAAAGTTTAAAAATCAATAATAAAATAATATAAATATTCAAACCAATCAAAACTGGTTCGGTTTGGTTTGGTTTAGATGGTACCCGAAAATATTAATATATATATATATATAATATAAATAAAATATATATAAAAATATAAAAAATATTAAACTAAAAATTATATACAAATATTAAGATATAATAAATGCTAAACATTAAAGTATATATATTAATTTTAAAACATATATAAATATTAAGATATTAATATATACATATTAGTAGTATAATATAATAAAATAACACCAAAATCTCAATGGCTTGACACCTCAACGTTACTGTTGTGCTACAGTAATGTTGGGGATCGGCCTTTACATGTTATAGATACTTCATTTTCCACTAGGCCATTCATGGAAGATTTTGTGTATTTTCTAGGCAAATCAACTTAGTTCTATATAAGGATATACATGAAGAAAAAAAATGGTCAATTATATATTGGATTTATAAAACACCCATTATTTTGAGACAAAAAATAAATAGCTAAAAATATGGAAAAAAAAACAACAACGGAGGGAGTAATCCATTTGCATGTGCCGATGCTTCCTAGTTCCTTCAACTTCAGTCCCTATGTGATGGCCCATGAGGTATTCAGCACCAAAGCCCACAAATAAATTGATAGACATACCTAAGTATTTTTGGTCATAGAGAACCAAGAATCTAATTGAAGGTTGAACACCACAAAAATGAATCTTTGATAAGTTTGGATAAGTTGAGGGCTCATTTGTTACAGTCTTACGGATTAAAGTCAACGTCGTGCGTATCCAACTCTTCTTCAGTAATAAGATCTGGATTGTTCATCCATCCAGATCCAAAAAAATCGAATAAGTTACAAAAAAGCTCAAATTTTGTATTCACCCTCATGATGTAGCTCGCCCTCCCCAATACAGCGTTGTTCCTCACCCCATCTACAACCCGATTTGTCATGACAGTCAATCACCATTGTTCACCGCCAGCCACCCCGCCATGTCAATCACCCTCTCCTAAGTCCCGTTCTCTCTCCCAGGAATACTCGTGTTGCAGTGCCGCCTACGCCTTAATTTTGTGGGTCACCTTGGAACTGTTGCATCAAATGCAACTTTTTCTATTGACACTGTGAACATTCTATTTTGACCAGGTCTTTTAGTTTTCACTAAAAATTTCAAAAAAAATAAAATAAAAAAAAATTACAAAGAAAATAAAAATAATAAAAAGATTTTTAATTGGGCCAGGCCAGTTAAACTCATTTCATCCTCCTCCAACAAACCCTAACAGCCACTTTATTTTGAATTTGAATATAGTTGGCAAATCCCTTAATTTTTGCAGATGAGGCTCGGCAGTTTTGATTCTATTTTAAATCAGGGATAGAAATTTTAATCTTTGCAGATTTTTAGGATCAAGAACAGAGCGAATTGGCATTATAAAATCACAATAGGGGGCTACACAATGGGGAAAAAATTTCAGAACAAAAACAGTGAGAGCAACGAAAAAGAAACTAAAAATGTCTTTGCAAGTGTTTTAAATATCAAATATAGAGTGATACAGAGAGTAGAGAAAAAAAAGAAAGAAAGAAAAAACATTCCTTGTTCCCTCCGGTAACAAACATCGTCGAGCCACTGCCGGACCTCCCTCACGCGGCTCTGTCTTGCTCATAATCGTACCACCGTAGCGCAGCCGCCCGCCAGCCACCGCGGCTTCGCCATCGCACGGAACCACCGTGCACGAACCGACGGTGCTCCGCCCAGATCGGGCCTCGAGCCCACCGCCAGGACCTCCAGCCCCACCGTGTACGAACCGCGCCGCGTTCTGAGCTGGAACTGCCGCGTCACGATCCCAACCCGCCACCTCCTTCCTTGTTTGCTCTGCTGCGTTTTGCCCCTGCAAGTTCTTTGTTGTTTTGTTGTTAGGAGAAGGTTCTGGTTCTCCTTTTCCTTTTGTTTTATTCTCTGTTTGTTTATTTATTTATTTTTATTTTATCTTTGTTTCCTTTCTTTTTAGTCTGACCTAACCTTCTCTTTTGTAGTATATGAGTTTGGTAGTGCTTTTGTTGGGCTAAATATAGTGTTGATCTTGATGTGAGTATTTTAGTGGGCTGGTCACTTAGCCCAAGTAAAAAAAATGTTACAAACACTTATATAAAGTCAATTTTTTTTTTTAATTTTTAATTCATAAGCAATAAATAAAATAAAATATAATGTTTCTTTATAGATAATTTTAGGATTACTTTGTGAGAGGTATCACATTTATTTGAGATCGTTCTGTGGACGTATGTGCCATGTCCTACCTCACTTAGGAGTTTTCGATAATAAAAAAAATGAAATATATAAAAAAAACCTTTTTTTAAAAATAAAATAAAATCCTTTTCATAAAAATTAAAATCAACCAACAAATAAAACATTTTCTATAAGAACTACGTGGCTTTGAGTTTCCCCATCGAAGTAGGGAATATGTAGGAGCGGGATCAATCATCTCGTCAAGACAAAATTTTATTTTTCATTTATTTTTGTTTTTTTAATTTGTAAATGTAGTTAATAAAAATAATGAAAATTGTGTTATTTAGGGATGCCCTATGGATTTACGTGCTATGTTCAACCTCATTTAGGATTTATTAATATATTTTTTTAATTTTAAAAATGCAAAAAACCAATAAAGAAACATAAAATAAAAAATATTAATAAATAAATAAATTCTTCCTTATAAATATTTTTGGGGTAAAAATTAATAATTTAACTTCGTGCAATTTATTTAAGGTATCATTCTTAGAATGGGCGATGTAGGGTGCTTAACACCTTCCCTACTCGTAACCGTCTTCCGAACTCATTTTGGTTCCACAGACCATTTTTTTTAGGTTTTTCCAATTTTTATCCTAAATAAATAAAATTGGTGGCGACTCTACTTTTTCTTAAAACCTCTTTTTATCGCCGTCCCTGCCGTAATTTTTGGTTGCGACAGATGGCGACTCCACTGGGGAATTTTCGAGAGTCGAGTATAAGTAATGAGTTACGCATTTTGGTATTTATTGTTTTCTTTTATTTTTTTGTATATATGTGATTCCTTTTTGCTTTAATAATTATTTTTACATTAGGATAGACGACCATGATATTTTTTGTTTGCTTGTCTTGAGGTTCAAGTAGTTCTGTTTTAGGATTGTACAGGTTTGTATGCCTCCAGCACACACAACACCGACACTCATTTTCACACACTTTCAGCTCTATACCCGAGCTTGTGGGACCTTAAGGATTAGGCGGTGACTCAGCATTGTCATTGAAGGCCTAGTGCCTCTCTGATATTTGTTGACTCACCACTCGGATTGTTACTGGTGTCATGGACTAGTCATCCTGGAGGGTTTATTCCTACTTGTGATTAGGTTCATGAACTAGGTCCTTGACAAGGGCAATCTGGGGACCATGACCTTTAGAAGTCTAGACACGTCCTAAAGTTTATACTCCTAAATTGACTTAGTAGCCGCTCGACTTAGAAGTTGCCATCATAGGTACCCTTGATTAGGCCCTACCTCTTAAGACAATTGGAGGCGTACCATATCTCCCGTGTGTTTTTCTATCCGTTTACTTATTTATTTATTTGTACTTCACTTCCCTTTGTGTTTTAACAAATGAATAATAAATAAATGAAATACATATTATATATATATTGTTTTATTTTTATTTTTTTGTAAAATAAATTTTTTTAGGTGATTCTCTTTTGTGGAGGAAAGACACTATCTGTGTAGCAAGGAACGGAAATGTCTAACTCTAGCAATGCAATTGTCCTGAAGAAGAATATTAGAATTGATGTGAAAATCAATGATGTGAAGACTTTAACGGAAATCAGTCGCTTAATGCCAAAAGAAGTATGTTCAGAGTTTGCAAGAAAGTATGGAAATATTTTGGACTTATTACACATACATGTAGATGCTTTGGGCTTCAGTGCTTTGGCCCAATATTGGAACCCGAATTTGAGGTGTTTCGAGTTGCCGAATTTGGATACGACACCGACTATAGAAGAATATGCTTACATGCTACGGATGTCTTTTCCAAGGGAGTTTCGCGTTTATTTCTATTATGGCCAGCATGTTAGTGACGGGAAGGTAGCAGAGTTGTTGGGGGTTTTACCGAAGCCATCAGACAAAATGGAAAAGGGGGCTGTTAGAGGTCTGAGGCGAAGATTCCTTGAAGCTTATCTCCAGGAACTGGCACAACAAAATAATTGGGTTATCTTCAAGCGGGTGTTAGCTTTAACCATTTATGGGCTGGTGCTTTTCCCCTTTATACCAGACATGGTGGATTACGCAGCCTTGGATGTCTACTACAAGGTCGAAGAATATACTGTGAACCTTGTTCCCGCAATTTTGGCAGAAACATTCCTATCATTACAAGTTTGCCATGAAAGTCAACGAGGCAAATTACGATGTTGTGCACAAATGTTGTATGTTTGGATCGTGACTCACATGTATGCTCGAAATTATGTAAGTGGGATTGATGACCCTTTGAGGAGGTTCCATCACATTCCGATAAAGCCGCACAAGCCCAACGAATGGAGACAAATTTTTGAGGAGGTTGATTCGAAAGCCTTTTGCTGGATGTGTCCTTGGTATAAAGTAAATACAGTCATCTTCAGTTGTGGGAATTTCTCGAATATTCCTTTGATGGGACCAAGGGGTTGCGTGTCATATTCTCCGGCACTTGTGATTCGACAATTGAAATGGACTCAACAGGAACCACTTGAAGAAGTGTTAGGCGGAATTTCGTTCTTATATCAAGAATGTGAGGTTGTCAAGAATACAACAATAGCTGTTAGATCCACCTGGAGCAACATCCGGGTACTGGGATCCAATGAGTTGGGGAGACAAATTATTTCTCGTACTAAAAACTACGAGGCATGGAGGAAAGCAAGGAAAGACAACCTTGTTATTTCGAAACCAATCCCGCATGAAGATGAAAATCCGCAAATGGAAGCAGAAATGTTAAAGAAGATCGAGATTATGATGGCCCAGATGGGCGTGCTAGAGGAAAAGAATGAAACAGATCAAATCACCATCGTCATGCTCCAACACCAAATCCATAAGTTAAACATGAGGATAGAACATTTGAAAGATGAATGTGCCGATGCATATGAAGCCGCAGCTCCAGCAAAGAGAGCAAGGAAGTGGAATATGAAAGAGTCGGAAGTTCGAGGATTACTAGCAAGGATAGAAGATAAAAAAAAAACATTGGCACAAATCTTCAAAGAAAAAGAAGACTTGGGGGAAAAAATTGAAGTGCACGTTCAGACAATCCGGATGTTGGAGGAAAGCATAGGATCTCTACAAGAAGCCTTAACTCATGCTGAGCGCTACTCTGATGAAGGTTGGAATGCAGTTGCAACTATACGCGAATCATTGAAAAAATCACAAGAGAAAGAGCAACAATTATGGATGAGGGTCTGGATGTTCGAACGGGAGAAAAAATAGTATGAGGATGAGATCAGACAACAGGAAGAATGGATAGAGAACTGGGAATCCGTGGCAAAAGATTTGAAGGCTGACAGAGATGCTTGGAAGAAAAGATATGAACACCTCTCAGGAAGTTTGCAATACCATACCTATCAGTTTGTGGGTCACCTCGAGGAAGCGTTAGTTCAAACTCGCATGAATGACGGATCTACAATCCCTCCAAAAATAGCTCGCTTCATGAAGTATTGTAGGGGTCTTGCTAGCAGATTCAAAAGGAAGACTTTAAATTTTTTGATGTAATTCTGTTATATGGGAGACATTGTATTTTCTCTTCAAAGAAATAAAATCCTTTCTTTAGGGCTACATCCATCAATGAATTCTGCTCTATCTTATGGTGTGTTACAAGTAGGCATGTATGATTACATTGCTAGTGAATGATGCTGTTTATTGAGGGACACATGTTCCCATGGATTTTTCATCAACCACACATTAACCTAAGGGGGATGTGCCCCTAGAGTTATGTGTCGGGGAAGTTGCTTGCTACAAAAATGGTCTTTCCTTTGCAAAAGAAAGAATTCATGGTTTTTCGAAGCATACTTTTATCTTTTTTTTTAAATAATAATAATAATAATAATGACAAAAAAATTATATATAAAAAAAGGGGGTTACTGATTAGAATAATTGACGATTTTTCGTACAGAGCTAAAAATGCGAATCTGAGGGTTCGAGAATCATTGCGCGACCTAAGAAAGACAATACCAATCAAACCCAAGTTCATAACACGAGATCTCGGACCAGGATGGCTGCCAACAATCCTGAGATAGGAAGGAACTTGAGTTTAGAAGTAGACGAAGTGAGGGGAAGGGTGACTGAAATCTCTGAAACTCAAGCAAGGTTGGAGGTTATACCATAGGATATAAGGGAATCTCTTAGCAGGCTTGGTGCAAATAGAATTGGAAATGAAGATGACCCACATGTGAGCGTACAGCCGGCCCTCTCCATGGTAACAGCGCCAATGTTTTCAAACATAAACCATAGCCTTACTTAAGGAATGTCGAGTTACACAGAACCCATAGTAATCCCCATCGGGGAAGGATATCGCCCCATCGAGAATGTGTATCATGAGGCTGCTGGCTATGCGGGACTTACATGGGAAAAACCCCATGCATCCATTCCTGAACAATCAAGGGGAATTCAGTTTGGACCCGATAAGATGAAGGAATAGTGGATGGAGAAGGTAGAAGAACAAATAAAAGAGATCAAGGCTCAAATACTTATGGCCCTCTCAAGATTGAAGAACTTTGTCCTGCCACAAATTTCGTGATTCCTAAGGATTTCAAAATTCCCGATTTTTCCAAATATGACGGAAGTGGGAACCCACGATTCCATTTGATTAGCTATGCCACCAAAATGGCCATCTGGTCTAAGGATAACAAGTTCCTCATTGGTTTTTTCCATGAAAGTTTGATCGGAATCGTACTAGAGTGGTACCTTCAATTAGACCATTCTAAGATCTCTCGGTGGACAGAATTAGCCGATTTGTTCATGGATCAATACAGATTTAATTTGGACGTAGACCCGACCCGTGAACAGTTGACTACAATGCAGAAGAAGAGTGATGATTCCTTCAAACAGTATGCACAAAGGTGGAGGAGTTGGGCTGCTCAAGTTCAGCCGCCGTTGATGTTGTCCGAAATGTGCTCATACTTTTTGGGAACCCTGGGATCCCCCTTTATCGGAGCAATGGCAGGAGTAGCTTATAGGGATTTCTCTGACTTAATTGCCACAGGGGAAAGAATTGAAATCCTAGCCAGAGCTGGGAAGTTGCCAATTGACATGGAAGGCAGTGCATCCAAGAAGGGGTTCCAGCCCAAGAAGAAGGAAGAAGAAGCAAATTATGTGCAACACCAGCAAAACTTTGGACCTCGTCATGTCCCTTCATACCCAAGGTACCAAGCACCATATCAGACCCAAACACCGTTTTACCCACCTCAACAGGCCTCGCTAACCATCACCCAGCCACAAAACCAAATAAATAACATCCCTACCCCTCAATCATACAACCCCACTCGCCCAACATATACTCATTATCCACCTGCACCTCAACAAAACCATCCAAGATACCCTCGACCTCGCCCAAATTTTCCAAATCAGGGACGTTTCCAATATCAAAATCAGTCTCCTTTCCCAAGACTGTCTATCTCCAATGCAGATTTGTTCAAACAACTATTTGATCGTCACCTAATCGCTGGAAACCCTGTACAGCCTATGGAACCACCTTTCCCTGCTTGGTACAATCCAAACTTGACTTGCAAGTATCACATGGATGCTCTGGGACATTCCATTGAAGAATGTGAGGCCTTCAAGACAGCAATAAGAAAATTGATTGCTTGTGGAAGATTGGGTTTCGAAGAAGATTTCGGGCCTAGCATTGTTAATAACCCAATCCCAAACCATAATGCGGGAAATAGTGTGAATAACTTGGAAGTGAAAGGGCCTCAAGTTAAGAAGGTTTTGGAATTGCGAACCCCGATGCAAGAAGTATTTGCAGGGCTCAAGAAAGCAGGATATGATATTGTTGCACCGGTGAAGCTGATCGAAAAAAAAGAGAAGTATGATGGTGATTTAAGTTGTGATTATCATCATGGGAAGGTAGGGCATGATATTGAAACTTGTTAGGACTTTAAGGTCCGAGTCCAAGGATTACTTACCTTGGGGGTGATCCAAGCTAGGCAAGATACGACTGAAGAAGTTAATGTGGTTGAAAAAGTTGTGCTCCGGATACCACCTATGAATGATGCGCCGGCGCCATAAAAAGTGATTGTAAAGGTGATAAAGCCAACTCCTTTTGCTTATGAGGATACACATGCTGTACCATAGAATTATGAACAGAAAGTTGAGCTAGTAGGAGGGCCAGGAGAAACTTCGAAGGCCCAGGTTACTAATGTTGTGAGAATTGGAGGCATCACAAAGAGTGGGCGATACTATGACCCGGTAGAAGAAGAAGCAAGGAAGAATACCAAAGATGAAGGAAAAGAGAAGGAAGAAGAAGAAGAGTTTTTGAAGATCATGAAGCAAAGTGAATACGATGTGATGGAGCAGTTGAAGAAAACACCGGCAAGAATATCCCTTTTGTTGCTTGTCCTCACATCAGAGATGCATCGTAAGGCATTATTGAAGGTGTTGAATGAAGCCTATGTTAATCCCGACGTCACGCCAGAGAATGTAGTAAATATGGTGGATCCGGTGAGGCGGGTCAACATGATCAATTTCTCGGAAGATGAGGTGTTTTTGAAGTTTAGAGGTAGTCCTACGGCACTCCACATTACCCTAAGGTGCAAAGGAATTGTGATTGCGAAGGTGCTTATAGATGGTGGCTCGACATTGAATGTGATTCCGTTGTCCACTCTAGAGTAGCTAAACATAGGTTTGACAGATTTGACACCCCAAGAGATGATTGTGCGAGCCTTTGATGGGACAACAAGAGGGATCTTAGGGGAAATAACCCTGCCCCTCGAAGTAGGGCCTAGTTGTTTTCGTGTTCTCTTTCAAGTCATGGAGATCCAGCCAGCTTATACTATGCTCCTAGGAAGGCCTTGGATTCATGAAGCTGGTGTTGTTCCATCAACATTGCATCAGTGTCTGAAATATATTCAGGATGGGGCTGTAATTACCATCCGCGGTGAAGAGGAAATCATGCTTTCAAAGCCTGTTTCGGTACCATACGTAGAAAGTACAGAGCAAGTCGAGGATGATCCCTACATAGTTTTGAAATCCTGAAGCCAGAGAGCAAGAAGGAGAAGCTGCCAATGCAAAATGTGAATGAAGTGGCAGTCTGTATAATGGAAATGAATGGGTATCAGAAAGGAAGAGGCCTAGGGGCAAGCCTCCAAGGGATCCCTCAACCGATTGCAGCAGTTACAAGAGATGGAAGACATGGACTAGGATACAATCCTTCTCTAACAGAAAATATGAAGTACCTGACTCTCAGAGGCAAGAAAGAAGAAAGAAAGGAATTTAATTATATCCCCCACTTGACAGATACTTTCTCAGCATCAACTGAAGTGATCTTGCCAAAAAAGTTGACTTCCCCTCATTTCACTATCAGTGCACTTGAAGAGGAGCAAGCAAGAAACCCTGTTATTTATCTCTTTGCTGACAATGAGGTCCTTGGCAATTGGCGGTCTAAACCATTTGTTGATGTTATTTCCATGAAGTAATTACCTTTTTGTATCTCGTATAAACCGATGTTTACTTTAGTTGAGAAATGAATAAAATGAGTTAGTATGATTTTTCAGCATCTTTCTTGGTGTCTTCCTTTCTCTACCCTTTATCTTATATCAATTGCGCTTTATTTCTTGAATAATATCCTTGCCTATATTTCTCTTGTTTCAAACATCTTTCAGGAACCTCACCACCGTCGAAGGTTTGTCTCACAAAAGGAACCTTGAAACCTCATTTACTGATTCCTCATGGCCGTTGTGACGAAGACGATTCTGGGATTAGTGAGGAAGAAGAAGCCATTGAGGAATTTACAAAGTCGATAGAGCGCTCAGAAAATGGGTTCACTTCAAATGATGAAGTTATAGAAGTGATTAATATGGGGACTGAGGAAGACAAGAAGGAGTTGAAAATAGTGGATAATCCAGAACGTGCAAAAATGGTCGTGCTATTTAAGGAGTACCTTGATGTGTTTGCATGGTCCTACAAAGATATGCCAGGATTGAATCCAGAGATAGCATCACATAAAATCCCATTCCCATTGTACCCAGATACGGTGGTGAAGAAACAACGGTTGAGGAGGATGCATCCAGATATGTCACTAAAGATCAAAGAAGAGGTAACTAAGCAGTTAGAAGCTTGGTTTGTGGAAGTGTCGAGACACCCGGAGTGGGTTGCTAATGTCGTACCAGTACCAAAGAAGGATGGGAAGGTAAGAATGTGTGTGGATTACAGAGATCTGAACAAATCAAGTCCGAAGGATGACTTCCTATTGCCTCATATTGATGTCCTCGTAGACAGCACAACAAGGAACCACAGATTCTCCTTCATGGATGGATATTCGGGATACAATCAGATTCTCATGGACGTCGATGACAAAGAGAAGACGACTTTCATCACCCCTTGGGGAACTTTTTGTGACAGAGTAATGCCTTTTGGGCTGAAGAATGCCGGAGCTACCTACCAGCGTGCTATGGTAGCATTGTTCCATGATATGATGCACAAGGAAATAGAGGTATACGTGGATGACATAGTGGCTAAGTCTAAGGAGGGGGAAAGTCATGTAGAAGTTTTGCATAAGTTATTTAAAAGATTAAGGAAGTACAATCTGAGACTCAATCCCACAAAATGTGTGTTTGGAGCCTTAACTGGGAAATTGTTGGGTTTTGTGGTCAATAGGGAAGGAATACAGGTGTAGCCCGAAAAGGCAAAGGCGATCAGGGACATGCCAACTCCCAAGAATGAACGAGAAGTAAGGAGTTTTCTAGGGAGATTAAATTACATTGCCCGATTCATTGCTAACTTGACAAGCACGTGTGAGCCTATTTTTAAGCTATTAAAGAAGAATAATCCGGGGAGATGGAATGAGGAATGTCAGGAAGCCTTTGACAAAATAAAGGCATACCTATTAAGCCCACCAGTGTTGGTGTCACCAACTCAAGGTCATCCTTTGATACTATATCTCACTATCCTACCAACCTCAATGGGGGCAATGTTGGGGCAACATGATGTGTCTGGCAAGAGAGAATATGTAATTTACTATCTAAGCAAGAAGTTTAATGACTGCGAAGCCCGATACATGGCAATTGAGAAGACTTGCTGTGCATTGGTATGGACCTCCAAGAGACTCAGGCAATACATGTTATACTACACCACTTGGTTAATCTCTCGAATGGACCCTTTGAAGTACATCTTTGAAAGTCCTCACATATCATTAAGGGTTTCAAAGTGGCAAATGATATTATCGGAATTTGATATTAAGTATGCGACCCGAAAATCCGTTAAGGGAAGTGCAATTGCTGATCACTTAGCTGAAAACCCTCTTGAGGGAAGACATCCAATTATATCCGAGTTCCCTGATGGAGAGATACTGTCATTGGAAGAAGGTGAAACAGAGGAAGATGATATTTGGAAGATGTATTTTGATGGAGCAGTTAATATGCATGGAAGTGGCATAGGAGTGGTGATTGTTTCTCTGGAGGGCAAGCAATACCCGGTGGCTATTAGGCTTGAATTTGAATGCACCAACAATATTGCGGAGTATGAAGCATGTGCAAGTGGATTACAAGCAGCAATTGATCTTGGAATAAAACAGCTAAAGGTCTTTGGAGATGCAGCCTTAATCATTTACCAAGTCAACGACGAATGGCAAACTAAAGATCCCAAGCTTATCCAGTATCAGAAATACTTGACTCAGTTAGTTGCGAAGTTTGATGAGATTACTTTCTCGCACTTGACTCGAGACAAGAATCAATTTGCGGATGCTTTAACCACATTAGCCGCTATGACCAAGTGGGTCTCCATACCACCATCCAGCCTATTCAAGTGAAGGTACAAGATGAGCCAACATACTGTGCACATGTGGAAGACGAGCTCGATGGTAATCCTTGGTATCACGGCGTCAAGCAATATATGAAGAATAGAACGTACCCAGCTGGAGCAAATGAAGTGAATAAGAGGATAGATTATCAATGTCCTTTTACTTAGATGGCGAAATTCTATATAAGAGGAACTATGATGGGGTCCTCATAAGATGTGTTGATGCTCGTGAAGCTCGGACTATCATGATAGAAGTTCACGAAGGGATATGTGGAACACATGCCAATGGTCACATGATGGCACGCAAGATCCTACAAAATGGTCACTATTGGCTAACAATGGAAGCCGATTGTCTGGAGTATGTCCGAAAATGCCGTAAATGCCAAATATATGCAGATCAGATCAAAGCTCCACCGTTCCAACTACACAATCTGGTGTCTCCATGGCCATTTTCTATGTGGGGGATAGACGTCATTGGACCAATCAATCCCAAGGCTTCAAACGGACATCGCTTAATCCTGGTTGCAATAGATTACTTCACTAAGTGGGTGGAAGCAACATCATATGCCAATATAACTCAAAAGGTGTTTACCAAGTTCCTAAAAAGGGATATTGTTTGTCACTCTGGAATACCAGAAAGAATCATTACAGATAATGCTACCAATCTTAATGGGGTGGATGTAAAGAAGTTATTAGAGACTTTTAAAATCAAGCACCATAATTCCGCCCCATATAGACCTCAGATGAACGGGGCGGTAGAAGCGGCCAACAAGAATATCAAGAAAATTGTTGCTAAAATGGTCGTAAATTATAAGGATTGGCATGAAATGTTGCCATACGCTTTGCACGCGTATCGTACCAATATACGATCAAGTACCGGGGCAATGCCTTTCTCATTGGTGTATGGAATGGAAGTTGTTTCCCCTATAGAAGTTGAAATCCCTTCATTAAGAGTGATGATGGAAGCTGACTGAACGCGCTGTCGCCACGCGCCAAAAAGAACGAGCGTTTACAAAATTAATGTAGATAGGGAAGCGACAACTCGGATATCGTCTCTCAAGGACTCTTAGGTGTTGTCGTTATTAACAGAAAATCAGTAAAAGTCCGAATTTGGGGGGTTTTGGATTGAGACAAAATAAAGAAAACAAAGCAATAAAAACAGGCAGTTAAGAGACTAACAAATAAGCTAAAGAACGATTAACCTACTGTTCTTGGTTTCCCACTATCATTGGTTCATGAAAATCCAAGCCCTAAGCAGATTCTAAACCCTTTCCGATTGTAGCATCAATTTACAAGCGAAATCAATACTACGAGACATATATTCCTATTCCCGAATTAAGCAAACGGGGTGAAGCACTCATGAACTAAGCGAACATGATTGAACACACGCGAATTAAGCAAACGCGATTATATATAGGAACATACAATCATCGAAATAAATCAATACTAATCCTATACATATCTGAATTAAGCAAACAGAAACATATAGAACAGTACTGAAAAGGAATAGCAATTCAAATAGGAAATCCAGAACCTCAAGTGTAATTGAAATCAATCCCAGTAGATTAATCTAGGAGACTAGTTCTCCATTACAAAGGGAAAACGAAAGACAAGAATTAAACTACTGAAAGCTACTACTACTGTCTAAGACTAGCCAAAACTGGCTAACTCTGACTAACTCCCTTCAGTTCTGTCTAAAACGCTTAAATACAATTTCTGGAATCAGCTTTCTCGCGAGGCGAAGCCTCTCTCGCGATGCGAATCTTGCGAACAGTCTGCAACCTTTGGTATTCTCGCGAGGCGAACACACCTTCGCGAGGCGAGAATCTGAAAAGTCTTCTGTTACGCCCGTTATGAACATCAGGGGCCAACCGTGATGCTTTCTGACTTCCAGGGCTCGCGAGGCGAATGGATGCTCGCGAGGCGAACGCTTCAACTTCAAAACTGCCACAGCCGTGACCTTCAACACGGGTAAACCGTGATCGTCTCTGACTTTCTAGGCTTGGATGACTCGCGGGGCGAGAGATTCTTCGCGGGGCGAACCAGAATTATTCATTTTTATTAACCTGAAAAACAGAAAATAACATAAGTACTTTATTTAACTCTAAATCAACTAAATTAACCTAAAAATACTTTACAGACTCAAAATACTACTTAAGGACAATCAAGTCTAATTTGGGTGAAAATGATATAAAATTAGCACAAAGCCAAGGTCTTTACCAGTTATAAAACCAGTCAAACAGAGGCTCATCACTGACTTGGAAGAATCAGAATGGGTGAAAGCTCGATATGATCAGTTAAACATGATTGAGGAAAAAAGACTGGTGGTCCTTTGTCACGGACAACTATATCAGAGAATAATGGCTAAAGCCATTAATAAGAAAGTCCGTCATAGAGAGTTTCAACCAGGTGATTTGGTGTTAAAGAAAGTACTTCCCAACCAAGAAGATGCCCGAGGAAAATGGGCACCCAATTATGAAGGGCCACATTTAGTAAGGCAGGCATACTCAGGCGGAGCCTTGGTCCTAACAGATGAAAACGGACGAGAGCTACCGAGACCTGTAAACTCTGATGCCGTGAAAAAGTTCTATGCCTGATAAAAAAGAAAGAAAAAAAAAAGGGAGAGCCCGTTAGGTTGAAAACCTGCAAGGGCAACCTAAGCAAAAGTTAGGGCATAAATAAAATAAAAAGAAATCCGTTAGGTCGAAAACCCGCGAGGGCGGCCTAAACAAAAGTTAGGGCATTAAAAAAAAAACAGAGAGAGAGAGAGAGAGAATTCCGTTAGGTTGAAAACCCGAAATGGCGACCTAAGCAAAAATTAGGACAAAGAAATTGAATCTTAGTCTGAGAACCCGCAAGGGCAGTTTAAGAGATATCTTAATGTTCACCACACTGGGGCAATTTTGCTCATGACTTGCTACACTGGGGCAATTTTGTTTGTGACTGGCTACAATGGGGCAAAGAAAATCATTGAAATGTTAATGAAAGGATGTATGTGGAAGCTGAGACCAGGATCTGCGACATCAAATAGTTGTTGGGAATCAGTTAAGGGGATCAAGGAACCAATACTGGGGCAAAAATTTTATGCGGTTTTCTTTTGTTCCATCATCCCTTTTCATACAATTCCCATCAACCCCATTGTATTTCTCCTAGTTATTTCCAATTTCCTTGTGTGCAATATAAATTCTCATATTAAGACAAAGATTTTATTCATCCATTTTTCCCTATTGTGCTTAAATCATGCTTGCGCATTGAAATCATGTCTCAATTTAAGTAAATTTAAGTTTAATAGTATGATTGGATAATTCTAATGGTTACTTCAATGAATGGTTTGAACCAAAGAAAGCCCATCATTTCAAAGTCAATAAAGGAGATAACGGTGCACAATGAGGAGAAAAGAAAAGCAATAATGAAATTCTCCACGAGTCCTAGTCTTGAAGGAAATGATCACTCTACGTGTCTCCACCGCTTTGAAAAAGAAGCCCTTCTAATCGAAAGACCCTGACTCAGAGCTGTTGATAAACAAGGGTTTGATTGGTCGAAGTCTTTTAATGGAGCGTGTGGTTCAGTTGTAATTGAGACAAAGATAAAGAAAAGTTTTTTTAAAAAGAGAAAGCAAATTACCATCATTTTATTTCTGGGATCCGAGGCCCACTGCAATTTATTTTTCGAGCTCCAAGGCTCACCGCAAATTTACTTTTGGGATCTGAGGCCCGCTGCAAATTTATTTTTCGAGCTCTGAGGCTCGTTACTAATTTTATATCTGGGATCCGAGGTCCACTGCAATTTATTTTTCGAGCTCTGAGGCTCACTGCAAATTTACTTTTGGGATCTGAGACCCGCTGAAAATTTATTTTTCGAGCTCTGAGGCTCACTACTAATTTTATATTTGGGATCTGAGGCCCACTGCAATTTATTTTTCGAGCTGAGGCTCACTACAAATTTACTTTTGGGATCTGAGGCCCACTGCAAATTTATTTTTCGAGCTCTGAGGCTCACTACTAATTTTATATTTGGGATCTGAGGCCCACTGCAATTTATTTTTCGAGCTCTGAGGCTCACTGCAAATTTATTTTTGGGATCTGAGGCCCGCTGCAAATTTATCTTCGAGCTCTGAGGGTCACTGCTAATTTTGGGATTTGAGGCCCACTGCAAATTTATTTTTCGAGCTCTGAGGCTCACTACTAGTTTTATATTTGGGATCTGAAGCCCACTGCAATTTATTTTTCGAGCTCTGAGGCTCACTGCAAATTTACTTTTGGGATCTAAGGCCCACTGCAAATATATTTTCCGAGCTCTGAGGCTCACTGCTAATTTTATATTTGGGATCTGAGACCCACTACAATTTATTTTTGGGATCTGAGGCCCACTGCATTTTATTTTTCGAGCTCTGAGGCTCACTGCGAATTTATTTTGAATCTGAGTCCCGATTCAAATTTATTTTTCGAGCACTGAGGCTCACTACTAATTTTATATTTGGGATCTGAGGCCCGCTGCAAATTTATTTTTCGAGCTCTGAGGCTCATTACTAATTTTATATTTGGGATCTGAGGCCCGCTGCAAATTTATTTCTCGAGCTCTGAGGCTCACTGCTAATTTTATATTTGGGATCTGAGGCCTGTTGCAAATTTATTCTTTGAGCTCTGAGGCTCACCACTAATTTTATTTTCGGGATCTGAGGCCCACTGTCATTTTTATTTTCCAAGCTCTAAAACTTAATTTTCTCCAGCCTGTTTCCCATCCCGGCTAAAATGTGAGTTCATTTTCTTTACCAGTTCCTTACTACTATCACATGAAAAAAATCATTCTTTCTTCATGTATTCTGGTAATGAACAAGTAAAGAGGGGCAACTGTGAACACCCTATTTTGACCGGGTCTTTTAATTTTCACTAAAAATTTCAAAAAAAAAAAAACTGCAAAGAAAATAAAAATAATAAAAATAATAAAAAGAATTTTAATTGGGTCAGGCCAGTTAAACCCATTTCAGCCTCCTCCAACAAACCCTAGCAGACACTTTATTTTGAATTTGAATCTAGTTGGCAAATCCCTTAATTTTTGTAGATGAGGCTCGACAGTTTTGATTCTATTTCAAATCAGGGATAGAAATTTTAATCTTTGCAGATTTTTAGGATCAATAACAGAGCGAATTGGCATTATAAAATCACAATAGGGGGCTACATAATGGGGAAAAAATTTCAGAACAAAAACAGTGAGAGCAACGAAAAAGAAACTAAAAATGTCTTTGTAAGTGTTTTGAATATCAAATATAGAGTGATACAGAGAGTGGAGGAAAAAAATAAAGAAAGAAAAAACGTTCCTTGTTCCCTCCGGTAATGAACATCGTCGAGCCACTGCCAGACCTCCCTCACGCGGCTCTGTCTTGCTCAGAACCGTACCACCGTAGCACAGCCGCCCGCCAGCCACTGCGGCTTCGCCATCGCACAGAACCACCGTGCACGAACCGACGGTACTCCCCCCAGATCGGGCCTCGAGCCCACCGCCAGGACCTCCAGCCCCACCGTGTGCGAACCGCGCCGCGTTTTGAGCCGGAACCGCCGCATCGCGATCCCAAGCCGCCACCTCCTTCCTCGTTTGCTCTGCTGCGTATTGCACCTGCAAGTTCTGTGTTGTTTTGTTGTTAGGAGAAGGTTCTGATTCTCCTTTTCCTTTTGTTTTATTCTCTGTTTATTTATTTTTTTTTATTTTTTTTTGTTTCCTTTCTTTTTAGTCTGACCTAACATTCTCTTTTGTAGTATATGAGTTTGGTAGTGCTTTTGTTGGGCTAAATATAGTGTTTATCTTGATGTGAGTATTTTAGAGGGCTGGTCACTTAGCCTAAGTAAAAAAAATGTTACAAACAGTACTTATATAAAGTCAATTTTTTTTAATTTTTTAATTTCTAATTCATAAGCAATAAATTAAATAAAATAGAATTTTCTTTATAGATAATTTTAGGATTACTTTGTGAGAGGTATCACATTTAATCTCTTAAGTTTGAGATCGTTCTGTGGACGTATGTGCCATGTCCTACCTCATTTAGGAGTTTTCAATAATAAAAAAAATGAAATATATAAAAAAAAATTTTTTTAAAAAAATAAAATAAAATCCTTTTCATAAAAATTAAAATCAACCAACAAATAAAACATTTTCTATAAGAACTACGTGGCTTTGAGTTTCCCCATCGAAGTAGGGAATACGTAGGAGCGGGATCAATCATCTCGTCAAGCCAAAATTTTATTTTTCATTTATTTTTGTTTTTTTAATTTGTAAATTTAGTTAATAAAAATAATGAAAATTGTGTTATTTAGGGATGCCCTATGGACTTACGTGCTATGTTCAACCTCATTTAGGATTTATCAATATATTTTTTTTAATTTTTAAAAATGCAAAAAACCAATAAAAAAACATAAAATAAAAAATATTAATAAATAAATAAATTCTTCCTTTTAAATATTTTTGGGGTAAAAAATAAATAATTTAACTTCGTACAATTTTTTTAAGGTATCATTCTTAGAATGGGCGATGTAGGGTGCTTAACACCTTCCCTACTCGTAACCGACTTCCGAACTCATTTTGGTTCCAAATACCATTTTTTTTAGGTTTTTCCAATTTTTATCCTAAATAAATAAAATTGGTGGCGACTCTACTTTTTCTTAAAACCTCTTTTTATCGCCGTCCCTAACGTAATTTTTGGTTGCGACAAACACATAAGATAAATATGAGTCTACCTTAAATACTTGAAAGACACAGGTTCATTAAAAAAGAGTTTTTCCGAGTAACAAGCTTTATGGGCACTCACATACTCCTCCAGTGTTGCATAAAAAGGATATGGATCTACTTTCCAATCAACAAAATCCTTAATTTGGTAGAGCATTGCCTTCCCCCCATCACCCTTCTGAGCATAAATGACTACTCTCCCTTTTTCATCCCTTTTCTGCCATTCAGATGGCCAGCCATGAACGATGTTTACTGACCATCCATGGCGGCGGGATGACGGTAGCAAATCGGGTTGCAGAGGGGAGTAAGGAACAGGGCGTGGCGAGGCAGGGCGGGCTACATGATGGTAGTGAATACTAAATTTGGGTTTTTTTTTTACTTTTATTAAAAAAAATTAATACTTTAGAATTTTGATTTTTCTAGATAGTTAGATCTGGATGGACGATCCAGATCTAGTTGTTGGAGAGGAGCGGGAGAGAATTTGGTTCCGTCTTTAGATAATTTGAGAGTAGATGACTTTCATGATTTGGTTTCCCCCGTTTTCATTCGAGTCCGTGCTCCTTTTTAAACTATTTTTATGTCCTAAAACTAATTCGTTTTAGTTATGTTTTATTAATCATGATATTAACAATTACTAGTAACATATTTTTACTTATAAAACATAACCAGTATTATTTAATTTTAAAATATTTAACCAGTTGTTTAGAGTTGTAGGGCTCAAATCTTCTGTTCCATTTTTTCACTTATCAATTAAAATTTTGAATAAGAAAAAAAATATTTTTGAATTGATAATAATTACTGTAGGTGCCATTTTTCACGGTAAGAATGGAATCCACACTTGAGATCTTAAGGGCTCGTTTAGTGGTCAGGATAAGAGAGACAGGATACGATAAGCTATCATATCCTGTCTGAAACTGTTGTTTGGTGAGCCAGCAGGATAGGAATCCTGTTACTTATCATATCATGTCAGTCTAGTTCAAATTTTATCCTGAGGGGAGGGCCGGGTTAGAACTCAACAGGATAGGATAAGGTGATTTAAAGTATAATAAAATATAACATGATTACCAAAAAAATGTATTAATAAATATAAAATATTTAAAATAATAAAATACTAATAATTAATTTTAAATATTTTTTTTATTTTGTCTCAAGGCTAATTTTTTTTATTTTATATTATTTTAAAAACTGAAAAATATAAAATTATTCTAATAATATAAATATGTGTAATTAAAAACTAAAAATGAATGTTTAAAATTATAAAAAATTAATTTAAGTTAAACAATATTTAAAAAATTTAAAAAATTATATGTAATTCTATCATAAGGATATTTTTATCTTTTTTATATAATTTAAAAAAATTGAAAATTATAACAAAAAAATAAAATAAAATATAAAAACATTCAGAATAAAAAAGAAAATTTTAAAATCATACTAAAATTGTAATGCTACTAGTTGGTTATCTGGTGGACACCAAACATCGGATAGGATAACAACTTATCCTGCTTATATCCTATCCTACTCCTATCCTACTCTCTTATCCTATCTGTCCTTATCCTATCCTGACCACCAAACGAGCCCTAAGAGTCTGCTTGCTTCAGTTTTTTTTTGTGAAATTTATTTTTAAAAAATAAAATTATTTATATTTTGAAACAAGTTATTAGTTTCAATTTTTGAAATAAAGGAGAATCTGAAGAAAAAAAATTGAAAAATTCTGAAGCTATTTTTTAAATTTTCAATAAAATTTGATTACAAAAAGATGAGTGTTCAAAAATGATTTTAATGATTATAAACAAATATAAATCAATTTCTATTTTAATGTAAAAAACTCAGAAAAAAATTTCTTTATTATCTAATAGATTTAATTGGTTTATATTGATAGTGTAAAGTTTTTTACACTGTTAATCAATCAAAAATTGACACATCATTAAAATTTTTTGACTCTTATTTTAATCACCTTAAAAGTCATCAATTCCATGATTTTTGATTGGTTATCAGTATAAAAATATTTACACTGCGTGCATACAAATTAAACTCCTATCTAATATGAAATTCATTTTTTAATCCGTAACAACTAACAAGTGATCCTAAATTAGTTTTTTTTAAATAAAAAAATCAGCTAATTCTACTACTGAAATCATGTTGTGTAGATATGATATATGTAGGTGTAAGTCCTAGTGGCCAATCTATTTTGAATAGATTATTATTTGTATCGTGAATTTGATCATATATTTGATATATGAATAAGGCATTAATTTATTATGTTATTAGTTTATAGCATAATAAAGTCCTTAGAATAGACAGTTCATTCAATGAGATATTAAGTAGATGACTTGATCGTGAGACCCCATTGAATAATAGAACGCTATTCTTAAATATCCGTAGTTGAGTATTATTGTTAATTAGAACGACAATAATGCATAGAGACTATTGTGTGAGTAGACCGATGACCACATCTCACGGGTCATGGATATGTGATATCAAGTTAGAACACAGGTATAAATATTAGGAGTAATGTTTATACCGGATGACCCACTATGAGAATACTTCATAATAGTTATGTAAGTGTCATAAGTATTCTCATGGAGACCATAGTGAAGTAGTCATTCGACTTGAAGTCACTACGATTCCTACGTGAGGAGCTGTAGGCTTTAATGCTATCAAACGTCACGCGTAACAGGATGATCATAAAGGTAGTTATTGGGCCTGGAATAAATCATGTTGAGGAGTGTGAGTGATGCAGACATGATTCGTCTCTCCTACATAATATGGGTAATGTCTTGGGCCCCTCGATAGAGTGAGATGTGAAATATGCGTGGCCACGAGGAAGTGACCAATATGTGATATTGGGCCCATCTGTGATTATACGTCTACTCGGGGATCGATGAATAAATAATTGAACATAACAAGGATGACACTCTTATGCGTTCTGTTCAATTAAGACATACGGACGAAAGGGACATTTACAGCACAGTAAATTTGGGTAAAGGGAGCTGTCAACCTATAAATATAAGTGCTCTCCCCTCTAACCTACTCTAGCTAATTGTGCCTCCCGTAGTCGTCAACTAGCACAAGACGCATAGCTTTACCCCCGTTTACTCGTGTGGATTGAGTAGAGGCGCCGCTCCTTCGTGGCACTAGTGATCAAATTGAAAAAGCACACTACGAGAGGTAAACACAACACCCCTTATGTGATTCATGTTCTGTAATGCACGATTGATTTTCTTCCGTCTTGAGATATGATTTTATGAGAGGATTATCTCATAAAAATCCAAGTGGTTTCAGAGCCTATGATCGTAATTATCTTAAGCCCTTATTTATCTTGTTTGATAATATGATTTACTTTTGAATTTGATTCATTTGAATACATGTTGCCTTTTATGAACACTAGCTGCAAGACAGGCACTCACGTGCCTGTCTGGCCGCATTTCTAATGTTTTTACTCATCTTTATTATATGGATTTATCATACTGTACAATGTGACGTAATAATGTAAACACACATTATATACATCACTGCGTTAATAACAGCATGGTTAATAACATCCTTTTGAATGTGCATGTATTTTGGCAATTGATTTGCTTTGATTAATGACATTTCAATTGAATTATTTTAAATTTCAAATTATTTTGATTATTGCCATTTTAAAATGTAAACTGATAGATGATATTCAATGTATTTCCAAATTTATTCAATAATTGATATATGTTTGAGATTTTTGAATTATTTCCTTTTCGAAATATGAGTCTTGTGTATTGAAAAAATGATATGTGTCCCATTTTTTGTGAGATGTTATCATAAGTTGACACATGTAAAATCTTTTCGTATGTAAATTCTTGAAACATTCTATTTTATGTGTTCTAGCGGCAAGACAGGCACTCACGTGCCTGTCTGGCCGCATTTCTAATGCTTTTACTCATCTTTATTGTATGGATTTATCCTACTTTACAATGTGAGGTAATAATGTAAACACACATTATATACATCACTGCGTTAATAACATCATGGTACAAATAATGTAAAAATAACTAAGATACATATTCTAATAAAAAAAAATCCAAGGTACCGAATATAATTTAGTAAGCGACTATTATTTGACCTCAACATCTCAGCATTTAGATTTATAAGAAGATTAAGTATGGATCGATTTTCAGTAGCTTTTTGCATTTCCCTGCATTACAAACAAAATAAATTGATAATGTTTTTTTTTTGTTAGATAAAAAGTAACAAAGCATATAAAATTTAAAAAAAAAATATAATTTACTTCTAACAGTCGCTTCCCTTGTCACAATTCTCAAAAAATCTTCATACTTTTTATCATCTTTAATGTTTTTTTTAATAAACTACAAACGAAATAAAAAATGTAAGACTAAAATTTGGAACATTCATTAGCATATCATTCATAACAAATATAATGTATTATTAAAAGAACGTAATACATCCTCAAGTAAGACCATTTTTTGTTTCAAATGTATTGAGCTATCACGACTTCTTAGTATAAAAATAAATAAAATACATAGTATTATTTAGTTACAAATATCATTTGGCCTTTACATATTAGAATCTGACGTAATTGGGAGATTAAATACGGATTGAATTTGAACACCAAAAATATGGATTGAATTTCAGGATCTTTTTATATTTCCCTACATAACAATTTAAATAAAGTTATATTGTTAATTTATTTTGATAAAAAAGTAATAAAAAATACCAAACGAATAAAACAAAAATAACTTGTAGCGAAAAGATATTGTGTTCATTTCTATTTCTTTTACTCATGTACATCCTTGTTGTTGGTACATAATAATTCTTTTGTCACTTGTGTCAGGCAGGTATTTATTAACATACTGATATGTATTTATATACAATAACAAATCAAACATACATGTCAATATAAAATTACCAAAGTAAGCAATCAAACATATACATCTCATACAAATAACCAATCAAACATACATGTCTTTCTCAAAACGTTAAAATAGCAATTGATGTGAGAGCTGGTTAAGGATCTTGGAGCTTCATGTAGCTTTTGATAGATGATTAGAAAAGAATTTTCTCCAAATTTTGCTCTCTTGCGTTTGTTTGGAATAGGACGCAGAATTAGAGGAAAAAGTAGGAAGGAAAAGAGTAGGAGAGGAGAGAAAATAAGTATAAAAAAACAAATTTTTAGGTTGTTTTTGGATTGGAAAAGTATGTGAGTAATAGAAGAAAAGAAAAGTTAACTCTTTTTGTAAAGACTTATTTGTTGCCAATAACATATTTACACATTCCAAAACAAATTGCTGACATTGTTATTTAATAATTTTGCCACATCATGGTTGAGGAGAATTTTTTTTTTGGTAGGACCCACTTAAAGTTTTCGTCTTCTCTGCTTTCTCTCGTTACCAAATAATGAAAAGGCTTTTTTCTCTCACACTTATCTCTTCTTAACCTCCCTCTCTCCGAACTCCATTGAAACAAAGCATGTAGTAACATTATCAACCTCTTCCAGGTAGCTCTTAAGCAAGGAGTTAAACAAATATAACTTACGCTCAAGTGAAGCTTTCTCAGCATAATTTGTGATTCCTCAAACACATTCACTCAAATCCCCAAACAATAAATAGAATGGAAGGGAGCTAAACTTTCAAAATAATCTTACCATGTTTCCCATTTTCTACAGCAACATGATTGTAAGTAATTTTTATATGCGGCTTTGTAGCATAATTTGGGAACAGTAGCGAATACAAATACCTCAATGACATAAAAGCATGCTTCAATTTGTTATAGGGATTGTTTTTTAACTTGCATATAAAATAACAAAACATTATGGTTATATTAAAATGTTCAACGTTAACACTTCCTTTGATAAAGTCAAACACAATTGATTATAGCAGATCTACAATAATGATAAAAAAATTGTTGCCTTATAGAAATTGTTATGACCATGAACAACATCAATCACATAATCATTAGAATTCCCAGCCTAGTCGATCAAGCAACATTTTGAAATCATTCACCATCTTAATCCAGTCCGTTGGAGAGGCATCTTGCTTTGGAACACTCCACCACTTAGCACACAGCCTACACCAAAAAAAAATAATTCAATTTTGAGAAAAACATGCATTATATTCCTTCTATTTGACATATATATTTAATTTTAACCAAAGAAAAACAAAGTGCAACTTTACCAATAAAGTATTTCTTTATCACATCACCAGATGCAACATTGGGATCAATCTGCACCAGTTGGCAAATTTTATCTTCCAAAAGTCATTCTGTTAATAAGATCCTTGATGTATTCAATGGTTTTTTTAGATCTTTATATTTCAAGTACTTTGCCTCTATCATGGCTACCAAATAGTGTTATAACATAAGCCCCACTTAAAAGATCGGAACTTTGGCCATTTCTTTTCTTGCTCAAAACTTCACAATGAGATTAGAAAATGGATCAGGTTATAGTAGCAATTATGATTCAAGAAGTTGTGATACAAATACATTCAACCACATCCGAAAATTTAATATCATGAGGGTAAAATCAACATAATCCAAATAGGAAGTGCTAGAGAAAACAGGAGACAAAGCAATAAAAGTAGTTGATTTATCAAAACAACATTACTGAAACTGAATAACTACACTCGTATCATTTATGAAACCATGTCATTCAAGAAGCCAAACAGCTAAACTCATTTTTTTGAAACTGAATTGCAAAGAAAGCAATATTCTTTCAACAGTGGTAAGATTTCAAATAAAAAACAGTATTGAAAGCAAAAAAGTAAGGAAATAAAAGGAATGATGCCTAACCAATTTAAAGTCTCTGTTTGTAGCCTAGAGGCCCTCTCTTTGGCAGAGAAAGAGTTGATTCTATATGCAATGAGTATAGAAAAAAAAAACATAACTTGCAAAGAGAAATACCCCTGACACTCCCAATCATATGGTAGGCCAAAGCATAAACAATTATAAAGGTATAATTTTTATTAATTTGGGGGTGGTAAAGAAGACATAACTTTACTAACATGATTTGCAACATTAACTTTTCTAATTGCTATAACATCACACTTCATCATACCACCAAAAATGTAAAACAAAATTGCCTGCACTTTGTCATCAACAGTCATTATTTAAATGCTTCAACCACCTGATTTACGTAATGGGGCTAAAATGCTTTACTTTAACTGATCTATCTTTCTTATGAATAAGAGATATAGAAGTAGAATCCATGCCAACTCACTCTCAAGGTATTAGAAGGACTGAAGGGGGAAAATGATATAAAAAAGATCATAAGAAGGAGATCATTTAAGATAATAATTTAGCAACAACTAAATAAAAATTCCTCTGATTTCATGTTTTTGGGGTAAAGTTCGGGTTAATGCACCAAGAGATTATAAATTGTCCTGATAAAGGATCAAATAAGAGCATTTATCTTATATAATAGTGGAGCTAAGACCAATACAACAGTGGGAGCAATACTAACTTTAAAACATTACCTGGTGCTCATAGAATTGGCAAGAGTACCCCCATGCAATTTAATATCAATTGTGGCCATGCCCTACTCCATTCACCATGTAGCCAATTACCTATATCTAACACAATATAATTTGAATCTGCCTTTGCAGCAGCCACCTATTCAAAGAAACAAGGAACAGATAATGTAAAGTTACTCAAAAGAAGTACAATTTTCTCTACAGGGACTAAAGTTGAATATGTTGTTCATTTCTCAACAAAATTATATTGTAGATATAGGTAATTTACCTACCTAGGGTAATTGAGAATTGGGGTGCTTAGGGACGACTCGCACAGTTGCATGCCTTATGATAAAGAGTCTCAAAAGAAGTTGCAGATAGGTAATACCATCCATGAAGATGAGAAACTTGCGTCATAGTAAATTTCAAATGCCTTATTTGAGACTGTTTATCATAAGGCATGTTGAAGGAACCTACCGTAGATTACTTGCTACCTTTTGGAACTGGCAACCAGCTGATTAAAAATTTCTAGGACAATTTATACTCTTAATAGTACAACCAAAAAAACATATAAAGGGAAATCATTTCATTTGGACTCCAGTCACATGGCATGTTCAGCTTGTTGCCCAAGTGGGGATTGAAATCAATATCAGGAGAAGTTCTTTGATATTCATGAGGGAGTATTACACCAATCTAATCAAATTGTAATATGTGTCATCTATAACCGTAGTTTCTGTTGGCTCAAAAAATAAAATATTATTAAATTTAATGTGAACCATTATAATTAGAATTGCCTTGAGTAATAATAGAATTTCACATAAATTCATCCATGTGTAAGCAAAATGTTTGTAACAAAATGTAAATTTTCCATTTCATTCCAATGATAGTTTTCACTTATTATCTAAGCATCTCTTTTGAGAGAATCAAGTTCCTCTGGACTCAAATCCCATTCGAACTCTTACCATGTATAACACACTCTCACTCACATTTATTTGTGTTATTCTCTCCTCTTTCTGTTGGTTCAAGACATCAATGCTGCCATAGCTCTTCGTTTCCATCAAAACCAACCCGACCACCGCCTTTCTTCTCTATTGCACTTGCTGACTTGCTCCCTCTCCCTCTTGAACCAAACACCCCGAATTAAGAACCCGTGTATTTAATTAACAAATGATTAACTTAAGTTTCATTCAACTAACTTAATCGAAAAATAAATGTAAAATATTCTAATACTGAATGAATATTTATCCAAATGCAATGCAAAAAATAATATTCCTATGACGTAAATTTAGTTCATTCATAAATAACGATTAGAGTACTAACCGAAATGGTGTGCAGACCCAAGTGTTGGTCCGTCAATAAGTTGCATACAATGTCACCAACGAACATCTGAAAAGAGCAAAAACAACAAAAGTTTACATGATGTTATATGTCTGAAGAATAGAAGAGGAAGGCACCACTGTAAGGTTGAAGAGCCATATAATGAAATTGCAAATATAATATTATAAGTGATAACAATAATAAAATGGTGGTCAAATGGGCAATAGATTTTTGTTGCTTACCTTGCCTATTCAACTACTATAAACCTCACATTATTTTTAGTTTACTTACAAATCATCATCTCAATATAAATTTCCAATCATAACCTTTTTTATATTATGATGATTTACGATTTTTTCAGAATAAATATATTTCAAATGAAACAAATTATTATCTATATGTAATTCTATGCTAATCTATATCTTCTATGTAAGGGAATGAGTTCTATGGGTTTTTTTTTGTGTGTCTGAGGTTGGTTTTGAATAATGTGAATTGCTAAAGTAAACCAATCTATATCTTTAATGGTCTGTTTAGTTTTAAACTTTATGACCACAAATGATTAATGATGTGAATCAATAGTATATCAAACTACTAATAATTTCAAATTGATCAGTAATGAAAGATATTCGAATTAAAGAATAGAGATGATGAAAAGAGATGCTCTAATTTGGAAGACATTGATTATTATCAATATACCCCTAAAACTATATATCTACATTATTCATCATCATATAACAAGAAAAAAATTGGATAAAACTGAATCCATTCTCCACTTTTTATTTTAAAGTCATACATGCAACTCCACAACAGTTTTGTTAAAAAAAAAAAAAAACACGGCAGTTTCCTCCTATTTCTCTTTTACTCTCTGAAGCATAGAGACAAATAGATTGGTTTACTAATTATTGGGGTCTCTCTCGCTATCTCTCTGTCACACACATAGAGAACATCGCCTATGTTTCTTCTCCGCTACTTTCGTCTCTTTCTATCTCTATCTCTCGATCTCATCCAGTTTCAGAGCGTTTTTAAATTTTATGTTTCATTCAGTTTCGTCTGGTGATAGGTGCCGAGGTCAAACGAATTGCGAACTATAAGGACATGTAACATAGAGAATATAAAAAAGGTATTGAGACTTCAAGCATCACGTTCGGATTCAAGTTGACCCAGCAGATTCTGTAGATTCTGGGTCAACTTGAATCAACGTGATGCTTGAAGTCTCAATACCTTTTTATATTCTCTATGTTACATGTCCTTATAGTTCGCAACTCGCTTGACCCCGGACCTATCACCAGACGAAACTGAATGAAACAAAATTTAAAAACGCTATGAAACTGGATGAGATCGAGAGATAGAGATAGAAAGAGACGAAAGTAGCGGAGAAGAAACATAGGCGATGTTCTCTGTGTGTGTGACAGAGAGATAGCGAGAGAGACCCCAATAATCAGTAAACCAATCTATTTGTCTCTATGCTTCAGAGAGTAAAAGAGAAATAGGAGGAAACTGCCGTGGTTTTTTTTTTTTTTTTAACAAAACTGTTGTGCAGTTGCATGTATGACTTTAAAATAAAAAGTGGAGAATGGATTCAATTTTATCCAATTTTTTTCTTGTTATATGATGATGAATAATGTAGATATATAGTTTTAGGGGTATATTTGTAATATTCAAAATTTGACACCAAATAATTGGTTTTTTTACAACTCTGACATTATATGATTGTATAGATATAATTTGTTCTTGTTTAATATATATGTTGATATATATAAGCTTTGTTCGGGCTGGCGTGAATAAGAACTTTGACTAGGATTTCGAAATCGGCGTTCAAAACGTTTCGTGCATTAGCAAATGCCAATCGTAGTAACTGAATCGAAAAATCGACAACCGAAATAATCAAAAATCGAAAAAATCGTAAATAAAAAAAATCGAAATTTTTATTGGATTGGATCGAATTTTGGATCATATATATAAAACCAATCCAATCCAAACCGAAATTTTTTAGTTCAAACATTTAACAATTTATGAATGTTATGAGTGACTTTTAGTATATTTAGGAGAAGAATCAAACATTTATAATGATTTAACAATTTATGATTAGTTGATAGTGTAAAATATCTTTACACATGAGAGTGCATATCAATTAATGTATATCCTATTAAAATACTTATTAGAAATGGTCAATATAATATTTTTAAATTAATTTTAATTTTAAATAAGTAACAAATGCATATGACTTTTTAAATACTCAATCAAATCCAACTCGAACCAAAATATTGGATGTTTTTTTGATGTAATATAACTATGTAAATATGTATCGATAAAAACCGAATTATCCAATCCAATCCAAACAGTATTTGATTGGATTGGATCAGATCAGATTTTTTGAAGGAAGCAAACAGTTCAAAATCAAACCACATATTATTTTTATCATGGGTACATGTTTGCTATATGGATCCTGCACATTGAGTTATAACTTTACGCACAAAAACCCAAAAAGGTTTGTTCTTTCAATGTACTGTGCGATCATATTCTTTTTTTAAAAAAACAACACAAACAATTATTTGTTGAATTGAGAATTCAATTTGCGCACAGTGTACTAGTTGAATTCCTAACATGGCATTCATTGTGCCATTTTTTGGATAAAGGCAGTACAAAGATGATTTTGTTGCAGTTAGAAAATTTCACCTTTTTTTTTTTCTCGAATATCCTTGATATATAACTGTGGAGATTAATTTCTCGAAATGGATAAGACTATAAGACGATAAAATTCTCCTAAAAAATTTTGTATTGATTACGTGAATGTTTGAAAGAATAATAATAATAATAAAATATTTACAACAAGAGGACATTAATTCAGGACCATGAATGACTTGATAAGATCTCTACGTTATCTCCTCCGCAAATTATTAGGCAATTTGATTTGAACACCGCCATTTTAAACTTTGAATTCAAATTTGATTTGGATTCCCGCACAGGTGTTTTTGAATTACTTTCAAAGTGAGTTCTTGAAGGTATATGTTTTGTACGTACGAATGCAGGGTAGAGTTATAGAAGATTTTCGTATACTAAAACAACTAGTATGAGAAGGTAGGGTGGAGCCACAGAAGATTTCCCAATAATCATAGGTTTACATCAAGGGTCAACTTTAAGCTCCTATCTTTTTACCTTGGTCTTGAATGTACTTACGAAACACATTCAAGAGCCAGCACCGCGATGCATGTTTTTCGCAGATGATATAGTTCTAGTTGGAGAGTCGAGAGAGGATATAAATGGAATGTTGGAGACTTAGAGACAAGCTTTAGAAGCACACGACTTCCGTTTGAGTAGAAGCAAGACGGAGTATATGTAATGTAAGTTTAGCAAAAGGCGAAACACCTCTAGCTTAGAGGTGAAAGTTGGAGACCACAACATACCACAAGTCACACGGTTTAAATATATTGGGTCTATTATACAAAATGACGGAGCAATTGAGGGAGATGTGAACCATCGGATTCAATCAGGGTGATCGAAATGAAGGAAGGCTTCGAGTTTTTTTTTGTGATAAAAATGCACCTCTTAAGCTAAAGGGAAAATTTTACCGTACAACTATTAGACCAGCGATGTTGTATGAGACGGAGTGTTGGGTAGTAAAAAATCAACACGAGAGTAAAATCAATGTGGCAGAGATGAGAATGTTGCGCTGGCCGGATGAGCGGAAAAACTAGACGTGATAGGATTATGAATGATAGTATTAGAGAGAGTTGGGGTAGCACCTATTGTAGAAAAGATGGTTGAATCTCGACTTAGGTGGTTTGGGCATGTATGGAGGAGACCTTTAGATTCTGTAGTAAGGAGAGTGGACCAGGTAGAGGGTAACCCAAATGCTAGAGGCAGAGGTAGGCCAAGAAAAACTATAGGAGAAACTATTAAGAAAGATTTAGAGGCCAATGATTTAACTATTAACATGATTCATGATAGAACATTAAGATGCCGTATGATCCATGTAGCCGACCCACCTAGTAGGATAATGCTTGGTTGTTGTTGTATTATATGGTTATGGCCCTAGATTTTGGTGTTTTTTATTTTGGGTAAATACGACCTGTGTGTTGTGATTTATTTATTTTAAATACGGCTTGCGTGTCGTATCTTTAATTATTTATTTATTTATTTTAAATAAATGTAAATTTTTCGAGTTGAAGAGAAGGCAGCACCAAATGACAACATCATTGGAGAGACTTGAGAAGCTTGCTTGAGGGCTAAAAAATTGTAATAAATTAGTTATTTAATTCCTTTTGTTTAGAAGGCCATAACTATAGTACATGCGTGAAATGTATATATACATGTATGTTTTAAATATTGTATATGTTTATTAAATGTATAAAAGCATGTATGCTGAGAGACGCCTTGTATGAGATACAATGACGATGAGATCACTAATAAAAAAAAAATCCCTCAAAAGGAAATATTAAGTTTAAGAGCCTTTCAATGCTTAGCACTCGTCAAGACTAATATCGAATGAGTGTAGGTCCGCCAAAGCGGAATGCATTCTTCTATAATACTAAGGCACGATGGGACAATTGTAATGTCCAATTGCTATCCATTGGGTATAACTTAATTAAGCCAAATTCAATATGATTGAAAGGCTTAGAGGCGTTGAGTTGGGCTTTAATTCATGCGATGAATTAGAATAAGAGTTATTCACCCAACTGATCCAAGAGTTACATGAGATGTAATTGGAAAGGAGTTTCCTACCCAAATAACTAAGTTTTGGGAGATCAGTCAAAGTTGACTCAAAATGAGGAGAAATATGGATCTTGATCTCACTAGAAAATCTTCCAAAGGGATTTTTCGAGTCAATGATGAGGGTCATTGATTTGAGTAAAATTGTCACGACCCAAAACCGGAGCCGTGCCCGGCCAGAGGAAGGGACGGAGTCCTATCTCCGAAGCCTAAAAGTCCCACACAATAAGTCAATCATATCATTCCCAAAATCAATAAAGAACACTCATTCTTTCTAAAGTTTTTCAAAAGGAACGTTTACAATAATATTCAAAAGACAACTCTCGGAGACCAACTCCCTATCAAGTAATAGGTTCAAGTGTAACTAAAAGAGCTATACAAAACCAAGTTTGCCCAAAAGAAATTTAAAATGTTTTGCATGACCGAGGTATAGACTAGGAATCCCACTCAAAGTGTAGGGACAGGTTGGGATGGTCCAGTAACTCCTACACCTACATTTGAGACACTAGGAAGTGAGTTTTATAAACTTAGTAAGGGAATTCATGAGCTAAAAGCATAACACAGAGAACATAAAATGTGAATGTAGAACAATATTACATGGTTCGATTAGGATATGCACAAGGACGTCATAGTGGATCGTGTCACCGTGTCATATAACATTACTTACTATTCTAAATAATTCAACTCACATCAATCCCATTTCTCATAGATTTCTATGAATACATACATCATCGCTTTCAATTCCACCACTTGATTAACGTGAGAAACCCACATATTCCATTGTGTTATTTATACAAACAATCCCACCACATGAAGGCCAATACTTTCTTCAACAACTCATAACATCAATATCATCAATTTTATAATTCCATCATCAATATTTTAGAGCAATAGGACACATTATGTCAAAACATAACTCATTCTGTAATAAATATACTGTAGTTCCTCTTTACAAATCCCCCCCACCCCCCCCACCCCACACACACACATATATATCACGTACTAAGAGATCAAAAATGCCATGCCCATTCACGTATTCATGCTCATCACCCAAACTGTACAGTGGTCATCATTTCCATTTTATGAGTTTTGACAAAATGAAAGCTACACAAGAGCTTTTAAAATACTACTATTCACCCACACCATTATAAATTATATTTAGAAATATAAGACAAATTCTTCTCCCTACATTCCAGTACTCAATTCGATTTGCGCAGAGAATCGCACTCAACAGAGCATTTGCGTAAAGCCCAGAAAAGAAAAGAAAGAATGAATGATATATCAAACATACTTATATACATAGATAAGTAAAAATCAAACATTATACCGGTTTATAAGAATATCCAAAAAAAATTAACAAGTTAGGGGTTAAGAACCCTTACCTCATGTTGAACAAAAACCTAGATTAGTGAGATGGAAAAGAGTTCTTCAAGATCCTCTTCAAACCCCTTTCTCCTACAATTCTCCAAACCCTAGCACACATATTCCTCCCGTTCTCTTCTTCTTCTTCTTTTTTTTTTCTCTTGGTGCCTAACGTGAAAGTGAGGGGGAGAGTAACTCCCCCTTTCAATTTTTATTTCAAAATCTTTCTTTATTGCACATGTGTCCTTAGATTTATATGTACTTGCTCATTCCTTATCTCTAGCTTTGTTATTTAGTCCTTAGATTTATATTTAATATTTATTTCTTTAAATACTTTTAGGGTCCGTTTGATTCGTAGTACAGGAAGAATAACACAGTACAGTACAGAACAAATGGTTGAGTTACAGCACAACTTTTTGTGATGTATGGTGTTTGTTAGTTGATGCACAGAACAATCGATTTTGTACAATATGTTGTTTGATATGCTTACGTACTGGACATGATAACGAAAAATTTACTAAAATGCCATTTGTACTATATAATGTTTGATGTGCATTATAAAAATATACGGAACAAGATTTTTATAGTTTAAATACTTTTTTATTTATAATTAAATTATTATCAAGCTATCCTCTTATAATTTATTAATAATATATATTCTCAAGTTTTTTTTATATAATTACGACATATTAAAATAGATTATTAAAATGCTTATATAATTTATAATTTTGTTCATGTTATATATTGTTTATAAAATAAAATAACTTTATATATATATAAATATGTGTGTGTGTGTGTGGAAGAGTACATGATGCACTCACTTACTTACAAGGTAAAAAAAAAAATCAGAAAAAATTGTACATCAAATTAGGCTACCAAACTAAGAGGATCCCATGATCCAGGCAACTAGTAAAAAAGCCCCACCCCTTTACTATGTCTGTTACAACCAGTAAAACAGTAAAACACTGTTGTTATGATTGTTATAGCCTGGAAAACCAGATAAGAGATACAACCAGCCTTCAATCTCAATAGATTACAGAAAAGGATGCCTCATGTGACCATACCAGAAAACAAAAAGAATAGAACAGTTGACATGCAATTTTGCTCCATTAGTTCTCAGATAGGTAATGTAACTAATCACAATATATGCTAATATACTTGTAGTTCAAAGCATGTGACACATAAACCTGTAAAATTTTGCAGCACATCCAACACCCACCAATAATTCAAAATATTTATATGTCCATCAAACTGAGTCTAACATTAATAATATAAAAAATATAAGCCAAATATATACAAACAAAATAAGATCCTAATGTTACTAAATTAAAAAATAGACAAATAATCAACACAAATTATAAAACATCTTGCCATATAGTCCATCTAAACATCATCATCAAAAGCTCCTTCATCATCACATTCTCATTATCTTCCTCACAAAAGATATTCTTTGGGGACCTTGAAACTCCCAAAAGAATTGTTCATATTGTTGGTTATGAGCAAACTTAATAACCAAGTCAAGTTCCTCTTTAGTAGTTAATCCTAATTTCTTAACCTCCTCAACCAATTCTCCTTTTGATTTTGAAGGTTCCGGCAATTTGGCTGCAATCTTTCCAAAATCAGCCGTCACCATGATAGTGTGATTTTACATCATGTTTCCTGTACACTTTTGCATGCATTTTTCATATATATTAGGCATACTTTATTTGATTTTAGTTAGTTTTTCCCTTGGAACGGGTGAGGCGGTTTCTTGGTGTTGTTTTGCAGGAATTCAAGGAAAAATGCTCAAAATAGCCATGGTGCAGCTTGGATGAAGACGGAACCTGAAAAGTGAAGAAAATGACCCAAGCAGAGCCCATCACGGCCTGGCCGTGATGACCATCACGGCCGTGATCAAGCAGAGCAGAAAAGAAGGCAAAAGTCAGAAGCTGTCACGGCCGTGACAACCAGACCCTCACAGACAAGCTATCACGGCCTGACCGTGATGAGTGTTACGATCGTGACAGATGAAAAATTGAAAGCGCGCCCAGGGCAGAGACCATCACGGCCTGGCCGTGATGGCCATCACGACCGTGACATGTGGCCTCTTTACAAATAGGCACGAGCAGATCAGAGAAAAACAGTTTTTTGAACCCTCAAACTCTCATTCTGAACCAGAAGCAGCTGCCTAGGATTGCCCCCATGGAATCCCTTCTCTCCTTCATCTATATTTCTTTTGTTTTAGCTATGATCATGAGTAGCTAAACTCCCATAGTTGGGATTAGATGTAGCTATTTCTGAACTCTCATGTATTTGATTTGATTTGTAATATAGTTTTTACTTCTTTATGAGTGATTGATTTTCCATGCTTAATGCTTGTTGTGGCTAGCACCCCCATGACTCGATTTGTGTTTTGATATGCAATTGAAAGATTCGTATTAGAACCTGAACTAAAATTAATCACCTAGTAAATCTGGTATCTAGGAATGGAACTAGGTTTATTAGCAATCGTGTAATCCCTAATCTTAATGCAAATTCATTAATCCAGGCCACCTAAGGAATTAGGGTCTATTAGTGGATTTAGGCTCTTGTCATCCGAGGAATCGGGGCTTGAGTAATTTAGTGGATTGATTGTCATAATTGAAGTGGAAACTGTTTATTAGTCATGTCATTGCATGGGGATGAAGTTTAGTGAACCTAATCCCAGCGTTGTTCTCATATTTGAATAATCCTTTTTACTGACTTCCTGGTGTTCGACAGAATTTCTCAAAAAACTTTTCTCTTTATTTTGTTTAGTTTAGGTTTAAATCTTATTTGGGCTTGGTAGTTACTATCGAGATCCCTTCAATCCAAATATCCGCTTGGATAGTAATCGATTCGGTACGTGCTAGTACTTGGCACAGTCCTCGTGGGAACGATAAACGGTCTCACCACCGTATTACTTGCACGACTGGGTATACTTGCCCAGATCCGTCAACACACCACATCCATTTTGCTATCAAAACTTTCTACAAATCTATTGGCTAATTCAGCAAGACGTGGGCGTTTAGGAGGTCGCCCACTAGAAGCATGTTCAGTCCTTACCGAAGTATTTCCATTAGAGGGAGGTGAGTTATCTTGTTGTAGCCAATCATTTTCATCTTCAGTAGCTTGATTCTCCCCAATTTCATTTTCCACTACATCTGCAGCAGTCTCAGCCCTCCGACCATTTGCACGATTTTTGCCAAATATACCTTGCAACCTTTCAAACTCTTTAAACTCTTTATTGACATGGTTTCCAACTTTGGGATGCTTCTGCAAGTCAACAAAAAAAAAAAAATTAGCTTACTGACGCGCTGTCGCGCACGTGTCAAAAAGCGAGCGGTTTACAAAAATATGTAGTTAGGGAAAGTGCGACAACTCGAGTATCGTCTCACAAGGACTCTTGGGTTGTTACTAACACAAAATCAGTTTTGGGGGGTTTGAGATTAAGGATGCAATTAAGAAAACAGTTAAGGAAAACAATGCAAACTAGTGACTAATAATAATAAGCTAAAAGCGATTAACCTACTGTTCTCGGTTTTCCACTATCATCGATTTATATAATTCCATGCCCTAAGAAGATTCTAATCTCTTTTCGATTGTAGCATCAATTAACAAGTGAAACCAACGCTACGAGACATGTGTTCCTATTCCCAAATTAAGCAAACGGGGTGAAGCACTCATGAATTAAGCGAACATGAACGAACACACGCGAATTAAGCAAATGCGATTAAGTATAGGAACACACAATCATCGAAACAAATCAATACTAATTCTATACAATCCTGAATTAAGCAAACAGAACATATAAAACAAGTATTGAAAGAGAGTAGCATTAAGTTTAGGAATTACAAAACCTCAAGTGGCGGCGAAACCCGATTACAGTAGATTAATCAAGGAGACTAGTTCTCCATTACAAACATAAACCTAAACCTAATTTACAGCCGCACTATGAAATGAAAAGAAGAAGAGAAGAGAAGATGATAAGATCAGTTCTGCCCTAAAATAGATATAAATACAGATTCTGGGCTCCGCGCGCTCGCGAGGCGAGCAGCCTTTCGCGAGGCGAATATTATGAACAGTCTTCAGTGTTTGGCTTTTTCGCGAGGCGAGCTTATTATTCGTGAGGCGAGGAATGGAAAAGTCTTCTTATTATGCCCGTGATGAGTATCAAGGCCTGGGCGTGATGGCTTCTGGTCTTCCGGCTCGCGAGGCGAGACATGGTTCGCGAGGCGACACAAAGGTTTGCATTTTCTAGCACAGTCAGCCTTCAGGTTCGCGAGGCGAGTAGCCTCTCGCGGGGCGAAAAACTCCAGAATTTCTTCTCTTTATTAACCTGAAAACAAGGATTAACCGTAAGTGCTTTATTCGACTCCAAATCAGCTAAATTAACTTAAAACTACTTAAACGACTCAAAATGATGCTTGAGGACAATTTGATCTAATTTGGGCGAAAACGAGGTATAATTAGCACAAAACCACGGTCATACTAGTCATAAAACTAGATGAGCCAGAGGTTGATCAAAATACCCCAAACTTAAACTTTGCTTGTCCCCAAGCAAACTAAAACTCAAAAACTCAAAAAGACTCAAGACCTGGCAAGCTTAAGGGATTCAATCAATTCCGCACAAATTTCATGCAATTTCAACAAAACAGTTTTTCCTTCAATGTCCCCCCTTTCAAACAAAGCAATCCCCACATTCATTTACTTTAAACAATTGAGAATTCCATCATTCATGCAATCATTAATCTAAGCAAGAGATTCAAGTTACACACAAAAGGGAGATCACCAAATTCAAACAATCGCCTACCTCACAAAGGCATTTAGTGTTTTAGTCATTCGCTCAGTTTGTCTAGGCTATCAACATTTCACTCAATTTCACTTTTAAGAGCACTTCCCATGAATTTGATTTTCATCTCAATCAAGGTTCCTACGAAAACATAAATGCAACATCAAAAGGTCTTTCAAGGTTGTAATGGGGCCTGGCTAAGGGTAGGATATTCAAAGGTACTAGGCTTAAGTCTCTAGGAACTAAGAGAGCATGAGCATTTTTTACATATTGAATTACCACTCAAGTTCCGTTTTCCATTTTTCTTTTTTTTCTTTTTTCTTTTTTCTTTTTTTTTTCCTTGGGTGACTACAACCTTTTCCTTCAAATAGCCTTTTTGACATTTTTGCACTTTTTATTTTATTTTTTATTTTTTTAATTTTTTTTCTTTTTTCTTTGCCTTTGGCTCCAACCTTTTTATTATTTGTTTTTTCTTTTTCTCACCCCAGAATGACATGTCACATCCTTGTAGCCACCCGAAACTTAGTTTCTTGCAACCATTCTCTTACTAAGCTTCCATGCTCTCCTAATCCTAAGATCGGGTTAACATGTTTTTCCAGATTTTTGGCTTGTAACATAGGGTCATCAAGAAGCAATAGGCTAATTAGGCTCAAAGGGCTAACTAGGAAACATGCATTAGGGATGGTTCAATTTAGGCCAAGTGGTTATTTACAAATAAAAATCTGCCTAAATCATTTGATGCAAACACATAGACATGCGAACCATGAAGAGATTCAAGTAAATTCGGGAAAGTGCAACTCAAAAGTGATTCACACAGTTAAAAACATGTTGGAGGCTCAAATCCTCACCTGGACATTTTTGCAAATTGTTTGACCGAGATTCAATCCCTAGTGTGTGCATCCCTTCACCCCAAACTTATCATAAATCATGCAATCACAACAAAATATCTCAAAGCTCAATTTTCAATTTTTCAAGTGGGGATCAAATTTTCAGTTTCAAAATCTCAGGGAAAAAGTCAACAAATAACATGCAATCAGTCTATGCAAAAATCAACAAAACCCAATCAAGCTTGCCAACACAAGACTCAACACACAACTCTTGATCTTCTCAAATTATTCAAGAGCTGAAGAAAACCAAACAAAAACAAAGAAAGCAAAAACTAACAAGAAAATAAAAATAGACTAAAGAGAAAGGGTTAAGAAAAACTCATTAAGAGGCTTCCGCCTGGATCCCATTGCTTGTAGAATAAGGCCCAAGTGATAGCCAAAGGATGGAAGCTCATTTCATGCTTCCATAACTTGCAGCCTTGATATGGGAGTGAACACTTGACAATTATGGTGACCTCGCCAAGTGCGACGGACTTCTCACTCCCTCTTGGGTCAAAGATGACCTCTTTCTCAACAAAATCCTCCCAATAAAATTGGGGTTCAACCACTTGGACTGGCCATGGTGAAAAATCCAGAGGCTTGAACTCCATTGCTGGTTGTTCCACAGTGGGAGGTGGCAGACAGGTGTCGAGGGTTACTGGTGCTGCTTCAGCTTCTGCACAATCTTCATTCACTGCACTAACAAATCCATCACCTGCTATACATGCAGAAATCTCAGCACACACCACACCAAGGTTAGAGTTAGTACAGTCAGTACATATAGTACAAGAGGCAGAATCAGAAAAGGCTTGAATGTCTGGAAATTCAGCACACAGTTCATCCATCCCATCACTTTCAACCCATGCATATGAATTAATAGAATCATCTAATTCCAAAGGTTCTTCATCATCCTCAAGCATGGTGAAGCGGATGTCCTCCTGATCCTCATTTTCTATGTTTCTTGGCCGAACAGGGCCCCCAATCTCATATGTCTCCTGTTCCATATTGACGTTTTGCTCTTCACACCCTGAAAAGAATGAGCTTTCAAAACATGCTACACACGAAGCAGTGTCAGTACAATCAGCACATGAAGTATAATAGATAGAATCAGGGGAGGTGTGAATATCTGGAGATTCAACACATAGTTCATCAACAGAAGTATTCTTGACATCATTATCAAAATTATCCTCAGAGGAAGTGTTGCTAAGAACAACTGTTTGTGAATCTGTATGTTCTTCAAGGAGATGTGGAGTTTACAGTGTAGCTAAGGAAGAAACGATGAGAGCATTTTGAGTGGCAAAATCCTGACGACTTGCCTCCATCCTCTGTTGGAATTCAAGATTATTCTTTACCATTTGTTGTACCATTTCCTCCAGACTGAGTTGGCATATTGTGAGGTCAGGCTGATGTTGTAGCTCGCGTGTCGTTTGATGCACCAAAGAGGCAATCTCATCCAAGCTGCCGCGTTCTCCTCCATGTTGGCTATGATAAAAAGGTTGCTCCTCATTCACTCCAATCATGTCAAAACCACTGCTAAACTCATAACTTCCAGCAAAGTTAGGATAATATATGCATGGTGGTGGCTTATAATCAACATTAGGCATATAACCATACATGTAATTATCCATGGGGCGTACTAAAATTCACAACCAGACAAGCAGCCGTAACTAATTCAGAAACGCAGAAGTTTTTTTTTTTTTAAATTTTATTTTCTGTCAATAACAACAAGAGTCCCCGGCAACGGTGCCAATTTTTGACGCGCTGTCGCGCACGCGTCAAAAAGCGAGCGGTTTACAAAAATATGTAGTTAGGGAAAGTGTGACAACTCGAGTATCGTCTCACAAGGACTGTTGGGTTGTTACTAACACAAAATCAATTTTGGGGGGTTTGAGATTAAGGATGCAATTAAGAAAACAGTTAAGGAAAACAATGCAAACTAGTGACTAATAATAATAAGCTAAAAGCGATTAACCTACTGTTCTCGGTTTCCCACTATCATCGATTTATATAATTCCATGCCCTAAGCAGATTCTAATCTCTTTTCGATTGTAGCATCAATTAACAAGCGAAACCAACGCTACGAGACATATGTTCCTATTCCCGAATTAAGCAAACGGGGTGAAGCACTCATGAACTAAGCGAACATGAACGAACACAAGCGAATTAAGCAAACGCGATTAAGTATAGGAACACACAATCATCGAAACAAATCAATACTAATTCTATACAATCCTGAATTAAGCAAACAGAACATATAAAACAAGTATTGAAAGAGAGTAGCATTAAGTTTAGGAATTACAAAACCTCAAGTTGCGGCGAAACCCGATTACAGTAGATTAATCAAGGAGACTACTTCTCCATTACAAACATAAACCTAAACCTAATTTGCAGCCGCACTATGAAATGAAAATAAGAAGAGAAGAGAAGATGATAAGATCAGTTCTGCCCTAAAACGGATATAAATATAGATTCTGGGCTCCGCGCGCTCGCGAGGCGAGCAGCCTTTCGCGAGGCGAATATTATGAACAGTCTTCAGTGTTTGGCTTTTTCGTGAGGCGAGCTTATTATTCTCGAGGCGAGGAATGGAAGAGTCTTCTTATTATTCCCGTGATGGCTTCCGGTCTTCCGGCTCGCGAGGCGAGACATGGTTTGCGAGGCGACACAGAAAGGTTTGCATTTTCTGGCACAGTCAGCCTTCAGGTTCGCGAGGCGAGTAGCCTCTCGCGGGGCGAAAAACTCCAGAATTTCTTCTCTTTATTAACCTGAAAACAAGGATTAACCGTAAGTTCTTTATTCGACTCCAAATCAGCTAAATTAACTTAAAACTACTTAAACGACTCAAAATGATGCTTGAGGACAATTTGATCTAATTTGGGCGAAAACGAGGTATAATTAGCACAAAACCACGGTCATACTAGTCATAAAACTAGATGAGCCAGAGGCTGATCACTTACCATATGAATAAAAAATATTAATGAAATATTAGTGCACTATCCAAAGTAACAAGTTAAATACCTCCAGATATTCAGATAACACTTGATTGCTGTCACAAGTAACACATTTTCTAGCATCATCCCAACCAAACCCGCTAGTATTCATCATGTCGACAACATCATTATGCTTTGTTGACCACCTTTTCATCTTGTTAACAACTTGCTTGACGTTTATAACAATTCCAGGAATCTTATTTTTCATCCTCTTACAAACTACCTCATGAGTGCCAGTCTTGAATGTCCCGTTCTCTCCTTTGTTTCCAGCCACCACCATTTCCTCTAAAATAGTGAGCAAGGTTTCCTCCTCAAGTTCACTCCAAATACGTCCGACTCTTGTGTTATTCATTGGTTGTTCACTATTATTCCCACTTTCATTTTCCATCACTAAAGACCACAACATTGAAAAGATTATGACAATAAACATTTTGAAGAAATACAAGCTTATACAAAACATAAATGAAATAAATTTAATGATAAATAACCTCATATTTCCTTCAGATCTTATCATATAAATAACCTGATATGCAACAACCGTTAAAGGTTTCTAACAGAAACCTCTTGATATGATTTTGATGGCTCTAGTGCTTTGGCTAACTAATAAGTGATGTATAATAAACCACTGGGATATTGACTTGAATATGAATCGACAAGATGAAAAACATATCAAGTAGAATGACCTATGAATTTTAGTATCTTAAGTTGAAAATGTACCAATTGCATCAATGCAGCAAAGTAACCATGATATCAAATAACCCAATATTTCATTCAACAAAGATAGCTTACAAGTTCATAATATCAAATAACCCAATATTTCATTCAAACCATAAATAAGGTAAAATTCAAAAAAGAACAATTTAAACTTCATTACATATACACATTGTAATTAAACAACTTGCACTCTAATTCCTACGTCTATTCCTCCACTCCATAAACATTTCTTGTGCAAGTGCATCTCTCATTTGAGTCCATTCATTGATAGGCTCAACGGTTTCAACTACATGGATTGGCTCCTCACCTACGGGTACCTCATCTTCTGCAAATGGAGCATCTTCTAAAGGATCCAATACCATATTCATGCGGATGAAGTTGTGCAATAAACAACAAGCTGTAATCATTCGACATTGTGTTCTAATGGTATAAAATGAAGGGCTTCTTAATATAGCCCATCGTTTCTTCAAGAGGCCAAAACATCTCTCTATTACGTTTCTTGCCCGAGCATGCCTATAATTAAATAACTCTTCCCGATCTTGAGGTGCGCGTCGACTAGTGCTCCACTCTTGCAAATGATATTGTTTACCTCTATATGGGGCAAGAAAGCCTACCCCATTAGTGTAACCACCATCGACAAGATAGTATCCACCTAAAATTAGAATATGGAATTACATATTTATTTTCATTCTTCGTAATCATGATAACACAAATTCAAATTTAAATTTTCATACCAGTTGGAACAACTAAACCGTTTTGTATGATTATCGCATCATGTAATATCCTAGAGTCTGAAGCTGATCCTTCCCATCCTGGAAGTACATAAGTAAATTTCATATCTCTGGTACAGACACCCAAGACATTTGTTGTAAGACCACCTTTCCTTGTTCAATATCTAGGCCTATCAGAAGCACTCGGTGTGACTGCTATGTAAGTCCCATCTAAAGCCCCCAAGCATCCCTAAAAGTTCAACACAGAGTTCAAACTTAATCAGAGAAGTTGTCTACAATAGTATATTGTACATGTGTTATTTTTTGTTGAAAAGTGTATTACCTTAAACCATTTCCATCGTTCATCCGTGCAATCTTGAGGAACCGGTTTTGGTTTAGCAAGCAGGTCACTATGCAATCTTAAAACTGCAGCCAACACTCTATGACAATACCTACTAATTGTTTGTCCCGATCTAGAGAATCTAACTTGGATACTCCTATTTTTTGTGTGATGTGCGAGTATATTCAGAAAAATTGCAACTTGCTCCTTAATGGTTACTTGTCTAAGTTTCACTAATCCTCCTCGTACCCTTAATACCTCACAAAGATGTGCAAATGTGTTTCTGCACATTCTCAATGCCCATATACAATAGTAGTCACTTGTACTAATGATAGAATCCAAAACATCCCTCCGTGACTCATACCTAGCTAAAACTCTTTCATTCAAGGCTTTCCTTTCATAATTGTTCCTTAAGATGAAATTAAAGAAATAAAATCCAGCAAAATTCAAGGCCAAAAGGTGGACATACATCCTCCGCACAATAAGGTAATAAGAAACTTGTTCAGCATCCATTGCAACTATATAGAAAAAATATTCAAAAATAAAATATAAGTAAAACATTATTCAATATACCAAAAGCTAACAACTAAGCAAAGAGGTCAATATCAAGTACAAACCAAATTCTGCTCAGCCTGACCCAAACCAAACTACTTCACTTACAAAGTTCATAAATGTAAAATCTAAGAATTTTCAGACTGTGCTAATTTTTTTTCGAAACCCAAAATTAACATTAATATTAATAACGAGTACAAGAATACCCAATCAGGCAGAAGCGATACAAACAACAGTTCAAAAAAGCCAAGGCACAAGACAGTAAGCAACCACTCCCAAAAGCCAAAAAAAAAATAAAATAACAAAAGCACAACACTGAAAGGCACATAAACAACAGCTCCAAAACAAAGGTTAGCACAATACAAAAGCAGAACAACAACATTAAAACACAGCAACAAACCACCAAATTGGCAATCTGGTTCAGAAGTGGAGATATGGTTCAATTTGGAAGAACCTATGTGGGTGAGCTAGCAATTCCAAATCAAGCCCTATCTGAATTTCACAACCAGATACAACATGCAAACAAAAACCATCAAAGCAACTAGATCATACCTTCGATGTGGAGGGGAGAAGTTCGAAATCTGTAATACTGAAAAGGACGAAACAGTGGCGGCACAGGGGCGGATCAGGGAGAACGGCAGAGAGCTAGTGGTGACGAGGTGACGAGGACGGATCAGCGACGACGCAACGATGGAGCAGGGAGAATGACAGATCGAGAGCTAGTGGTGACGAGGTGACAAGGACGGATCAGCAACGGTGCAACGACGGAGCAGGGAGAACGACATATCGAGAGCTAGTGGTAACGAGGTGACGAGGTGACAAGGACGGAGCAGCGACGACGCAACGACGGAGCAGGGAGAACGACAGATCGAGAGCTAGTGGTGACGAGGTGACAGGGACGAATCAGCGACGACGCAACGACGGAGTAGGGAGAACGACAGATCGAGAGCTTGTGGTGACGAGGGGACAGGGACAGAGCAGCGGCGGAGCAAGAGAACTGAAATAAATGCCTCTATTTTCACATATTTGTTCCTGAAAAAGCATTGAAGTTCCAGAGAGTGAGATTGGAACAATGGAGAAGAGGGATGGGTATTTGTGAAGAGAATGTTCCACATTTGAAGGGGGATGAGGATACGTGCAGTGGAGAAAAAAGCTCGTGCAGTGGAGAAAAAAGCTCGAGGTGGGATACTGGGGAGGAAGACGTGACCAGTGAGGGGTTGGAGGATAAATTTGGCATTTCATTTATTTTGTGCACAGGACAAGTTTTTGTCCCTTGGTTAAGTGGGTAACAAAACTTTAAGCTTTTGTCCAGTCCATTATCTTGCTTTTGTCCAGTCCATAAACCAAATTAAAAATCAAACATATAACAAAATGATTTGTACTGTATTGTCCCTTAAAAAATAACAAATCAAATGGACCCTTAGATATTAAATTTTCATAGGGTAAAAATCAAATTTCCACCACCTTGCACAAAAGGGGAGGGTTTTACAAAAATAGTGGGAGCGTATTTAATAAAAGATCTTATTAAATATATTTTATCATGATACTTATATTTTGTATATTTTTGTAATTAGAATTATCATGAAATAAGACACTATAATTTACTAGCGGCAAGACAGGCACTCACGTGCTTGTCTTGCCGCATTTCTAATGTTTTTACTCGTCTTTATCCATGTTGTTGCTACATAATATTTTATTTGTCACTTGGGTAAGGGGAGTATTTATAATTGGTAATTTTTGCAACTTTATAATGTGACTTCTTAATATAAAGACACAGTATATACTTAAACATTACATTAATAGGGTTGAGCTAATATGCACCACCCATATTTTGCACCACCCACAACATCACTCATATGTGGCAAATTTTGGACCAATCAAATTGCCACATGTGTTTGGTCAAAATTTCAAACTTTCTAGTTATATTTCTACTGTAGTCAAATATATGAATACAATATATTGTAGTATAGTATATGTACTCTTTGTATTCGCAAATTTAACTCATATTAAAATAATGTTTTTTGATTAAAAAAATTGATTATATTACAAAATAATATTTTAATACGAATTAAATAATATTCGTTGTCAATAATATTTTGCAATATAATCAGTTTTTTTAATCAAAAAACATTATTTTAATATGGGTTAAATTTGTGAATACAAAGAGTACATATACTATACTACAATATACGGTATTCATATAGTTTGACTACAGTATAATACAGCTAGAAAGTTTGAAATTTTGATCAACCTATGTGGCAATTTGATTGACCCAAAATTTACCACATGGGTGGTGTAGTGGGTGGTGCACTATAGCCACCCCTTACATTAATAATATTATGTTGTGAATACATGTATAAATAAATAAAATACATATTCAAGTAAAATAAAATTGAAGATACAAATTATAATTTAGTTATAACTATCATTTGGCTTTGACATCTTCGAAACTGGCTTTATTGGAAGATTAAATATGGAATGAATATCAGGAGTTTTTTGCATTCCCCTGCATCACAACCAAAATAGTTTTATATTGTTAAATTTTTTTAAAAAAGAAATAAAGAATACTAAATGAATAAAATATAAATCACTTCCAATAGTTGTTTTCCTTGTAAGGATTCTCCAAAATTCTCTGTACATTTCATTATCAGTAATTTTTTGACGTTTGAAAAACTACAAATTAAATTAAAAAATATAAGGTTAAAATTTGAAATATTCGTTATCATAATCAATCGTAACAAATTTAAAGCATTATTAAAAGAACATATTTCAACCTCGAATTAGACCATTTTTGTTTCAAATGTAATGCGCTATCATGACATATGTTACTTGATACTGTAGCTTCAATTTTTCAAATGTAATACCCTACCATTTTTCTTGCAAAGCATGCCTTGAATAGTTATTGTTTTGAGATCCCTTATTTATCTTTAAGCAATGCATCAAGATGAGTTCTAGTACAGCTGCATCTAGGCATAATCTTTGAATATGTAAGATAGAATTTTTGTTGGGAGTAAAATACAATATTAAAAATTTAATATAATCGGTTTCATATTTCTTCTAGTCAAGAGCTCCTTGCTTGATAAAGAGATAGAACTACCACTCCTTAGAGCTCCATTCCTGGAAGGCAATATCCATACAAAACGATGCCATGTGGATACAATAATCAAGATAAATTATAAAATTAATACATAATTCACTCCAAAATCAAGGTATAATATCATTGGTCGCGCTGTCGCCACGCGCCAAAAAGAACGAGCATTTACAAAATAATGTAGATAGGGAAGCGACAACTCGAGTATCGTCTCACAAGGACTCTTAGGTTGCTATTATTAACAGAAAATCAGTTTTGGGGGGTTTGGATTGAAATAAAATAAAGAAAACAAACAGAAGCAAAGCAATAAAGACACAGCAGTTAAAGAGATTATCAAATAAACTAAGCGATTAACCCACTGTTCTCGGTTTCCCACTATCATTGGCTCATGTAAATTCCAAGCCCTAAGCATATTCTAATCCCCTCCCGGTTGTAGCAACAATTAACAAACGAAATCACTACTACGGATGTATGTTCCTATTCCCGAAATAACAAACGGGGTTAAGCCCTCATGAACTAAACGAACATGAATGAACACACGCGAAATAACAAACGCGATTAAGTATAAGAACATAGCATCACCGAAATGAATCAACACAACACTATACACTCCTGAAATAACAAACAGAAATGTATAACATGGCATTGAAAAGAGAATAGCAAACAAAATAGGAAATACAGAACCTCAAGTGTAATTGAAACCAATCACAGTAGATTAATCTAGGAGACTAGCTCTCCATTACAGACTTAAGCACAAAAGAAAAGAAAAGAAAATAAACTACTGAACTACAACTACTGACTAACTAGCTAGCCCCCATTTCTGCCTTCAAACAGGCTTATATACAACTTCTGGAATTCGCTGACTCGCGAGGCAAGCACTACTTCGCGAGGCGAATAATACGAATAGTCTTCAGGTTTTGGTTCTCTCGCGAGGCGAGAATATATTCGCGAGGCGAGACTCTTCAAATTCCAAACTGTAAAGCCCGTGACCTTCAGCATGGTTAAACCGTGATAGCTTCTGGTCTTCCAGGGTTGGATTACTCGCGAGGCGAGTCATGTTTCGCGGGGCGAGACAGAGAGGTTTGCAATTTATGGCACAGTCACCTTCAGGTTCGCGGGGCGAAGGCTCCAGATTTATTTCCTTTTATTAACCTGAAAACAGAAAATAGCATAAGTACTTTATTTAACTCTAAATCAACTAAATTAACCTAAAAATACTTTACAGACTCAAAATGCTACTTAAAGACAATCAAGTCTAATTTGGGCGAAAATGATATAAAATTAGCACAAAGCCAAGGTTTTTCTAGTTATAAAACTAGACTAGCCAGAGGCTGATCAAAATACCCCAAACTTAAACTTTGCTTGTCCCCAAGCAAACTAAAACTCAAAAACTTAAAAATACTCAAGACATGGCAAAACATGGCAAGCTTAAGGATACAATCAAATTCGCACAAATTTCAAGCAACAAAACAATTTTCTTCAATGTTCCCCCCTTCCAAACAAAGCAATCCCCACATTCATTTATTCTAAACATTTGAGAATTTCATCATTCAAACAATCATTAATCTAAGCAGGGGATCCAAGTTACACACAAGAGGGAGATCACCAAATTCAAACAACTGCCTTCCTCACAAGGAAATTTAGTGTTTCACTCAATCGCTCAGTTTGTGTCAGGCTATCAACAATTCACTCAATTTTCACTTTTAACAGCACTTCCCATAAATTTGGTTTTCATCTCCAAATGATTCCCACAGAAAACATGCATGCAACATCAAAAGGTCTTTTATGGGTTGTAATGGGGCCTGACTAAGGGTAGGATATACAAAGGATATAGGCTGAAGACCCTAGGAACTAAGAGAGCATGAAACACTTCAAAACATTGAAATTCCACTCAAGTTCCTTTTCTCATTTTTCTTTATGCCTTGGGTGACTACAACCATTTCTTCTAATACTTTTATTTATTTATTTATTTATTTATTTTTTCATTTTTTCATTTTTACACTTTGCTTTTTTTTTTCTTTTTTCTGCTTTTCTTTTCTTTTATTTTCTTTTTTTATTTATATTTTTTTCTTTTTCCCAATCCCAAACAACACATCATATCCTTGTAGCCACCCCAAACTTAGTTTCTTGCACCCATTCTCTTTCTAAAATTCCATGCTCTCCTAATCCTAAGATCGGGTTAACATGGTTTTCCAGATTTTAGCTTATAACATAAGGTCAACAAGAAACAATAGGCTAATTAGGCTCAATGGGGCTAACTAGGGAACATGCATTAGGGATGGTTATTTTAGGCTAAGTAGTTATTTACAAAGAAAATGCCTAAATCATTTGAAGCAAACACATAATCATGCAAACCATAAAGAGATTCAAGCAAATTCAGGAAAGTGCAACTTAAAAAGTGATTTTCACACAGTCAAAAACATGTTGGAGGCTCAAATCCTCACCTGGACATTTTGCAAATTGTTTGACTGAGATTCTATCCTTAGTGTGTGCTTCCTATCACCCCAAACTTATCATAAATCATGCCATCATAACAAAATCTCAAAGTTCAGTTTTCAATCACATGGGGATCATTTTTCAAATTTCAAAACCTAGGGGGAAAACAGTCAACACATAACATGCAATCAATCTATGCAAAATTAATCAAAACCAGCAAACTTGCCAACACAAGACTCAACACAACTCCTGAGCTTCTCAAATTATTCAGGAGCTTTATTGAAAACAAAGCAGAAATAAAGTAAAGCAAAGCAATTAAAAAGAGTAGGGTTCAGAAAAACTCATTGGGGGTGGTTCCACCAGGATCCCATTGCTTGTAACATAAGGCCCAGGTGATAGCCAAAGGGTGGGAGTTCATTCCATACTTCCATAACTTGCAGCCTTGATATGGGAGTGAGTGCTTGACAGTTACAGTGATCCCTCTTGGGTCAAAGATGACCGCTTTCTCAACAAAATCCTCCCAATAAAATTGGGGTTCAATCCCTTGGACTGGCCATGGTGCAAGATCCAGTGGCTTGAACTCCATCACTGGTTGTTCCACAGTGGGAGGTGGTAAACAAGTAGCTGGGGTTACTGGTGTTGCTTCATTTTCTGCACGTTCTTCATTCACCGCACTAACAAATTCATCACCTGCTAAACCTGCAGAAATTTCAGCACACACCACACAAAGGTTAGTGTTAGTAGAGTCAGTACATATATCACAATAAACTGAATTAGGAAATGTCTGAATGTCTGGAAATTCAGCAATTAGTTCATCCATCCCATCACTCTCAACACATGCATATGAGTTAATTGAATCATCTACTTCTAAAGGTTCTTCATCATCCTCAAGCACGGGAAAGCAGATGTCCTCCTGATCCTCATTTTCTATATGCACAGAATCCTCATACCTTTCAAAACATGCTATACATAAAGCAGTGTCAGTACAATCAGCACATGAATTATAATAGATAGAATCAGGGGATTCAACACACAGTTCATCAACAGAAACATTATCAAAATCATCAGCAGAAGTATCTTCAAGAATAACCATCTGTGAATTTGTATGTTCTTCAAGTGGACGTTGAGTTAGCAGTGCAGCCGAGTTGGTGACAATTTGATCAATTTGAATGGCCAACTTCTGAGACTCAGCTGCTATCCTCTGATGGCGTTCAAGACTTTGTTCCTCCATCCGTTGATTTTCCTCTATCATCCGTTGATTTTGCTCGGCCATTTGTTGTATCATTCCTTCCATTTGTGCAGTTATCTGTGCAGTCATTTGCTTGAACAGGTCCTTGAGTGAAGGTCCGGAAGGTACAGAGGTGGTCACTTGGCTAGGATAATTGTTCCCTCTAAACATGTCAAAATCACTGCTAAACTCATAACTTCCAGAAGAGTTTGGATAACATATGCATGGTGGTTGTTTACTAAAATCAGGATAATACATGCATGGTTGCTCATAATAAACATCAGGCACATAATTTTGCATATAATTATCCATGGGGCGTACTAAAATTCACTACCAGACAAAGCAGACAAAACTAATTCAGCAAAGAGTTTTTTTTTTTTTTTGTAATTTTCTGTTAATAACAAACAAGAGTCCCCGGCAACGGCACCAATTTTTGGTCGCACTGTCGCCACGCGCCAAAAAGAACGAGCGTTTACAAAATAATGTAGATAGGGAAGCGACAACTCGAGTATCGTCTCACAAGGACTCTTAGGTTGCTATTATTAACAGAAAATCAGTTTTGGGGGGTTTGGATTGAAATAAAATAAAGAAAACAAACAGAAGCAGAGCAATAAAGACACAGCAGTTAAAGAGATTATCAAATAAACTAAGCGATTAACCCACTGTTCTCGGTTTCCCACTATCATTGGCTCATGTAAATTCCAAGCCCTAAGCAGATTCTAATCCCCTCCCGGTTGTAGCAACAATTAACAAACGAAATCACTATTACGGATGTATGTTCCCATTCCCGAAATAACAAACGGGGTTAAGCCCTCATGAACTAAACGAACATGAATGAACACACGCGAAATAACAAACGCGATTAAGTATAAGAACATAGCATCACCGAAATGAATCAACACAACACTATACACTCCTGAAATAACAAACAGAAATGTATAACATGGCATTGAAAAGAGAATAGCAAACAAAATAGGAAATACAGAACCTCAAGTGTAATTGAAACCAATCACAGTAGATTAATCTAGGAGACTAGCTCTCCATTACAGACTTAAGCACAAAAGAAAAGAAAAGAAAATAAACTACTGAACTACAACTACTGACTAACTAGCTAGCCCCTATTTCTGCCTTCAAACAGGCTTATATACAACTTCTGGAATTCGCTGACTCGCGAGGCGAGCACTACTTCGCGAGGCGAATAATACGAATAGTCTTCAGCTTTTGGTTCTCTCGCGAGGCGAGCATATATTCGCGAGGCGAGACTCTTCAAATTCCAAGCTGTAACGCCCGTGACCTTCAGCATGGTTAAACCGTGATAGCTTCTGGTCTTCCAGGGTTGGTTTACTCGCGAGGCGAGTCATGTTTCGCGGGGCGAGACAGAGAGGTTTGCAATTTCTGGCACAGTCACCTTCAGGTTCGCGGGGCGAAGGCCTTTTCGCGGGGCGAAAGCTCCAGATTTATTTCCTTTTATTAACCTGAAAACAGAAAATAGCATAAGTACTTTATTTAACTCTAAATCAACTAAATTAACCTAAAAATACTTTACAGACTCAAAATGCTACTTAAAGACAATCAAGTCTAATTTGGGCGAAAATGATATAAAATTAGCACAAAGCCAAGGTTTTTCTAGTTATAAAACTAGACTAGCCAGAGGCTGATCAATCATGTATTTATAACCACGTCCAGCCCAGTGGCTTAATATTTAAAAGGATTGATATTTCAAAAAAAAATATAAATATCCTTTTACGCCCCACTAATTGATATAGAGAAAGCAACAACTACTCTTAACAAATATCCCTCACTACATAGCTATAAACTACTCTTTGCTAAGTTTATGGTGTGGCTATTCAAGGACTTGAGGACTTCTAATGGGGATTCCTCCCAGCAGGGCATACCTCATTTGAGTTCTCCTGCACATACTGCAAGGCCTGCAAGAACATGTTTGGGGGCAACACAATTAATGTTTGAATAATGGATAACTCGTTCCTTGTCATCATGAATAATCCTCTAAATATGCTAAAAAAAAACTCCCCTGTATAAATGATAAGCATAGCTGTATCATTGTTCTTGTACAAACAATACATGTATCATTGCATGAATTAGGTCTAACTGATTGTGTGAGTGTGCTTATCTATTTCTGTTATAAGTGACTTGAGATCCCCGTGAGCCTTAACTATTTGATTCAGGAAATTCTGCATAGTAATGTAACATAAGGTGCATTGAATTTGAAGTGTTTTTTCTTTCCAGAAAATGTATTAACAAATAGTAGTTCATGGAGGTGTGATTATACCTGAATATGATCAGCAAGCATGTTATTCCCCGTTCTTTGATTGCATCAGCAATTTCATTGACATCTGCACGTCTCACAGCAGCCCATGCCAAAGAATCTAGGGTGTTTTCTGTTTTCTGTTTTCTCTCTTTTCGCTGGCTTAGTTTGTGCTTGTATTCTTAAAATATCCCAAACATATATATCATTTCGATGCTCGTTGATCCTTAATTTTTTAGGGGAAGAATCCACCTTACTGTTTTCATGGTTTTTTTCATCACCAAAAAGGAAGAAAATCAAAGTCAAATTAAATAAATCTAACCGCTAAGGTTCCTGTATTGAAATGGTAACATCTCTATCCGTCTTTGTCACTGTGACGTTTGTTTCATTTTTTAAAATTGCAGAAATTGGTGCCATTCAGAAAATGGGGAAAGAAAAAATCGAAAATTGAGTGAGTGAATATGAACCTTAAATTCAAACTCAGTCTCCACTGGCTTCTAGCTCTTCCGTTTGTCACCGCACACCGCCAACCAAACAGATCTGCACCATCGCCGCCTCCCTTCACTCTTTGTATTCTTCTCTCACTGAAATAGAGGTTACCTCTCCGCGACGGTACCATCTCCCTTATCATCCTCTTTGTATCCTCCTCTCATGTCTCTCTCTCTTCTTGCCATTTGCATTGCTCTTCCTCTGTTTCACTGCCTTCAATTTAGAATTTTAGGGCTCCAATTGTCGCCCCATTCTCTTCAAGAGACCACAGCCTCATTACTTTCTCCAGAGTCATTACTACGTTAATGATTAATGATATGCAATTAAAAACTATGAATTTTGAATTATTAAGCAGTTAAAAGGAGTGTGGATGAGGGATAAAATAACTGTTGATTTTTTAATTTTTAATTTTGAATTTTGAATTTTGAATTTTGAATTTTTTACAGCTGTTGTGGTTATGAAACAATTTTCAATTTATTTTTTTGACCGGTATGGAACAGTTTTTCATTGGGTAGTTATGAAAAGGGGTTTTCTAGAAATGGTTCCAAGCTAATTATTTTTTGCGCAAGATATAATAAACCAACTGCTATATATTGTATAGTTTTCAGGGGTAATTTTATAATATTTAAAAGTGGAAACCAAAATTTGAACTCTCCCATTAAAACTTCAACATTTAGGACACCGAAAAAAAAATAAAAAACTTCAACATTTAGTAAAATTAATAATGCGTTGTATATGGATATTACTACTCACCTGTGCAAATTTCTATTATAAGTAAATTGGAAAATAACTCTGTAAGGCTGTAATAAAATAAGTAAATTTAAATACTAACTTGTCTGTCTTCATTTCTATTATACCATGCTTGGATGTTTGTATATTTTTGTTTTTTCACTATGTGTGTGTGTTTTTTTTTCTGCATTCAATTTTATTTCATCAAAAAGTCATGAATAACATGTTTTGTAATTGGTTATCAGTTTTAAAAATTTTACACTGAAAATGGCTATAAATTAAAATCTAAATATTTTTTGATCTAGAAAATCTAGCTATTTTACTTTTTGTAATCAAATTTGAAGTTAAATTTTGATACCATACAAAGAGGTGTAAAGTATCTGAATTGACACCCTTGTGTAAGGGAAAATAATTCACCTTTACTATTAGTAGTAATCAAGTCCTCTTGATAATTGCTGCATTAAAAAACAAATTAAGGTAAAAGGATGCCTCTTAATTTAACAATCAAAATCAATAACCGTAATAAGAATTTTTTTTGATACAATAGAATCATAATAAGAATTTATAACCGTGCAACAATCATGTATACATTTTTATCAATATCAGTTTGTGAACGGTTCACAATTCCAACTCAAGGATGTTGTAGCCTATATGACCACCTTCCTATATTTACATTTTTAAGTGTAATATTTTTATTGCTACAGTTTAGGATTTATTTTACTACAATTTAGGCTTACAATTCGGTAAATTAAATTCCTGAATAATATTAGTTTAAAATATTGTATGACCTTATTAATGGGGTTAAGTTTTAAGTGTTCTTTTGTCAAAATAAAAAGTTTTAAGTGTTCTTTTTGTAAAAAAAAAAAAGTTGTAAGTGTTTCTACCTTTAAAATTTGAGTGTTAAGCATTCTATTTTTATTTTATTTTTTGAACAAAGAAGTGTCCTATTTTTATTGCTATAATTTAGGGTTACAATTTGGTTATTTAAAATTCGCACTATTCAATTTCAATATTCAGTCTTAAAAATTAGAATAAGTTAATATTTAAATGAATTAAAGATAATTATATTTTTTAAGCTCAAATATTTGTTTCCTTTAAAATCATCTAATCCAATCAAGAGCAGAACCTCTCCATCTGATCCCCTTTTTTTATTATCTAGTTAAACTATTAATGTAATGTGAGTCAATGTTTTTTTTTTAAACTAATAATTTTTATTAAAAAAAAAGATTAAAACCAATAATTGATATTTTTTTTTACAAAAACTAATAATTGACATTGTAGTAAGAACCATGATTTTGACATAATTATTTAATATTAGTTTTAATTTTTGTAAGATCTTATTAAAGAATTTTTTTTTGCCAATCTTATTAAAGATTTTTTTATTTTGCTAATCTTATTAACTGAATCAAAGATAAATATATTATTTAAGTTGAAATATTTTGTTATCTTAAAAATCATGGACCGTGCGGTAAGCATATTAAATGCGGTTAGTCAGAGGCCATGATAAAGGACAATGAGTTAATAGATATTAAATGTGAATGCGAATATCCTTAACATATCCCATTGTAGTGAATATCCCATTTAATCAATAGAAATTGTGAGGAAAAATAGATATTAAAAACAGAAGAAATGGTGAAAAAAATATAAAAAGTTAAAAGGTGATCCCTTTATACTAATACTAATATATTAAATAAGCACAATTGGTATTAACAATTATTTCAACACAGGTATGGATGTATCGTATCTTACATGTATTCTCATATATTTACTTTGTTGAACAAAAAATTATAGGATTTGTTGTAAAATATTTTTTTCTTTTATTATCTTTTTATAATATAATTATTAGTATATATGAATTTTTGGAATAAATGGGCCATGTAAATCAGGCCATGTACAAAACCTAATGATGAAATAAGTATACATATGAATTTTGGAATTAATGGGCCATGTAAATCAGTCGATGTATACAATTCCTAAAAATGAAATCAATAAAGAAAAAGAAAGAAAGACAACAGATTTGGGTTGAAGGAACACCAGATTTGAAAAGAATGTTGCTGATGGTGGGTATGGTGGTTGATGGAGAGGTTTGGGTTGAAAGTGAGGATGCAATTGACAATGTTCTGTCGTGATTGAAGTCGCCGCCGTTGGTGGAGTTCGGTTCTGGTTTGCGTTGCAAAAAAGTGGCGGCGTCCCGACGACGACGGCGGTGGTAGCGGAATGGTTAAGGGAATCGTTCTGGCCTATATATGATCTGAAAAATAATGAATGAAAGATAAGCCTAGATATGAAAAATAATAAACCCAAAAAGATTTCAAATTTTTTCATGAGCAAATGTGAAGAGATATATTTAAGTAGAGACGGACACTTCTGACTTCTGTGTGTGGTGTACGTTCTTCTGAGCGTCTCTGCATATAGAGGGAAAAAAATTAGTATAGATGTGAATAGATCAAATGGGAAGATCGAGGTCCTAAAAAATTGCATACCAAAATGATCAAATGACAGAAAGTGTTGTTTTGATGGAGAAAGTGTTGGGTTGAGAAAGTGTAGAATTGAGATTTTTAATCCAATTTCGTCAATTATAGGGTGAGTGATCGAATGGGAGGTTGAGAGATTTGTAAAGTCTGTTTGAATATATAGAAAAAAAAGGCTTATCCATGATCTCTTTGCAGTTGTTATATTTTGAATTTGTTATCATTTTTGAGTCGAGGAAGTTTCCTATTATGTATAACTTTCAACTTGAATTTTTGATTTTGTGATAACTTACGGTATAATTTTTATCTGAGTCATTTTTGGAATTTTCGTAAAACTGCCTTCTATTGTAAAGTTAGTAGGGTTAATATTGTAATATTAAAAAACTGACACCAAAAAACTGTCTTTTTTTGAACTCTCCCATTATCTATTAGTATAGATAATATAATTATTAGTATATATGAATTTTTGGAATAAATGGGCCATGTAAATCAGCCCATGCACAAACCCTAAAGATGAAATAAGTATACATATGAATTTTGGAATTAATGGGCCATGTAAATCAGCCGATGTATACAATTCCTAAAAATGAAATCAATAAAGAAAAAGAAAGAAAGACAACAGATTTGGGTTAAAGGAACACCAGATTTGAAAAGAATGTTGCTGATGGTGGGTATGGTGGTTGATGGAGAGGTTTGGGTTGAAAGTGAGGATGCAATTGACAATGTTTTGTTGTGATTGAAGTCGCTGCAGTTGGTGGAGTTCGGTTCTGGTTTGCGTTGCAAAAAAAGTGGCAGCGTCCCGACGACGATGGCGGTGGTAGCGGAATGGTTAAGGGAATCGTTCTGGCCTATATATGATCTGAAAAATAATGAATGAAAGATAAGCCTAGATATGAAAAATAATAAACCCAAAAAGATTTCAAATTTTTTCATTAGCAAATGTGAAGAGATATATTTAAGTATAGACGGGCACTTCTGACTTCTGTGTGTGGTGTACATTCTTCTGAGTGTCTCTGCATATAGAGGGAAACAAAATTAGTATAGATGTGAATAGATCAAATGGGAAGATCGAGGTCCTAAAAAATTGCATACCAAAATGATCAAATGATAGAAAGTGTTGTTTTGATGGAGAAAATGTTGGGTTGAGAAATGTAGAATTGAGATTTTTAATCCAATTTCGTCAATTATAGGGTGAGTGATCGAATGGGAGGTTGAGAGATTGGTAAAATCTGTTTGAATATATAGAAAATAAAGGCCTATCCATTACCTCTTTGCAGTTTTTATATTTTGAATTTTTTTATCATTTTTGAGTCGAGGTAGTTTCCTATTATGTATAACTTTCAACTTGAATTTTTGATTTTGCAGTTTTTATATTTTGAATTTTTTTATCATTTTTGAGTCGAGGTAGTTTCCTATTATGTATAACTTTCAACTTGAATTTTTGATTTTGTGATAACTTACGGTATAATTTTTATTTGAGTCATTTTTGGAATTTTCGTAAAACTGCCGTCTATTGTAAAGTTAGTAGGGTTAATATTGCAATATTAAAAAATTGACACCAAAAAACTGTCTTTTTTAGAACTCTCCTATTATCTATTAGTATAGATTACTGCGATTTGTCCTTGAGAAGGACAAGATATCCAGAATTAAATTTCTGGATTGGTACAAGAATTTATGTGACACTCTTCTACCCTGCATGTTATGAAGACCCACATGAACCAGTTTACAAAATCACGGAAAATTAAATACCAAGTTTAAAACAATAAATCAACAAAGCAAATAACAACGTCCCAACCCGACGTCACAACAGAGTTGGTAAACCGTTCCGGAATAAAATCCTCGGAATACAACTGAACAAAACTATCTAAACAAAGCAAAAGGCCCTAACTATGAGTGGTGGCTCCTCAGAGTCACTCCTCTCCCGGCTGCTCGTCATCCTCTGCAAATTGCCAATCAGGCCAAACAAACAACAAACAAACGGGGAGTAAGAATTATGTAAATATATATGTCATGGAGATAGGAAATAAGGTAAACATACAAACATGGCATCATCATAAGCATACATCAGCAACATACATAAGCATACATCAACATCCAACAATATCATATCAACCAAGTATGTTATGCGGTGCAATGCATCAACTACTCCGCTACTCCATCTATGCATGTGGATCCAAACTAACTCAGGATGAACGACTTCGGAGTTACATATCCGTATTGGCCATAAAACTACCAACACCGGCAATTCACCAAACCTTGGATGAACCCCATGGATAGCCAATGCATCAAACCGCGGATGCCTCATCACGGGGGGCCGCGGTCACCAAACCATCGGGTGTCCTACCGTGGATGGCTAGATCACCATACTCTCGGGTGATCTCCCCTATGTTGAACCTCCCCCATCAACAACTCCGATGCTGTATGCAAATGGCACAACAACAAACAATCTCAACCACCTCCTTGCTCGGGCCATGAAGCTCCCAAGACTTTCAACGTCAACGTAACCTTAGACCCAAACCACGGGGTCAAGGCTCCCTTGTCCAATAAGCACCAAGGTTCAACTCTATATGCTTGGGTCAATAAGCACCCAAGACTTCAACATCAACAACGCCTTAGACCCAAACCGTGGGGTCAAGGTCCTCTTGGCCAATAAACATCAAGGTACAACTTATCAACATGCGGTAGCCCAACGGATACCGACTTAACATTTTATTATCTTAATCATCTTAGATAATTATTATCCAGGTTGTCTAATCTTCATCTTTGATTAGCTATGTCAACTCATCATCATTGGGGAATTGGGGTTGGAAACCCCTTAAAAGCCTTTAATTCCATCTCTTTCTGCTAGGGGAGCACGGGCGTGCCTGTCCCCTGCACGGTCGTGCTGGTCACATAAGTGAAGCACGGTCGTGCTTTCTATTAGGGACGGTCGTGCTCCTCTGTTGCACAGCCGTGCTTAATGCGCGGCCAATTTCCAGAATTCAAACTGGGAGCACGGTCGTGCTCCCTGTTCAGCACGGCCGTGCTCAATGCACGATAGTACTGTTCTGGGTAGAGTTCTAACTTAGGTTTTAATCAATTAATTCAACGATTAAGTCCATTAATCCTAATCCATTTTAGCAACCTAATTTCCCAGATTTAACATCATCGACTTAATCGTAACATCATCATCCAACCAACAGTTATGGCAACAATCATTCAACCAACATATCATCATCATATTCATATCAACAATAACCATCATACTATCATATTCATGTCAAGATAACAACATAACATCGAAAACACATAGGAATATATGACCATGAATACGAAGCATACAACATAAACAGAACAATTCATCATATAAACAACATACATCATATAGGCATGTAAAATTAACAACAACCGGGGTTATGGGAACCCCTTACCTTACACTACCACCATAGCCTATGTAAACACTACCCTTCTCCCCATACCTGGATTGAAGGTCGCTCCAACGTAAGCTCCTAAGCACACTGGTCGCGGTTCCCCAAGCGGCTCGGTTAAACCTCCAAGTCTTGACCAACAGAAACACAACAGATTAGTTTCCCAACCAAAAACGAAAAAGGGAAACCAAAAGGGAAGATGAACTATTACCTATAGACTGCCACAGACCAACTAGCTTCCCAATCTGCTTCCAAAACTCCACTATAGCAAGGCATGAAGAAGAAATAGGGAAGAAGGCACTCTAGGCCGCAACAGTGGCTGCTGCAACTAGCAAAATAGGGTTTCACGTTAGCCCTCGGGTTCTGTGCCAAACATTTATAGGCTGCACCTGAGCACGGTCGTGCTCACCCTTGAGCACGGTCGTGCTCAACTTAGCATCACCGAGAAGCGGTCAGCACATTGAGCACGGGCGTGCTCAACTTAAAAACAGAAATACGCTTCAGCCTTTAAGCATGGGCGTGCTGGCTAATGAGCACGGGCGTGCTCTGAGACACCCCGTTGTGTCCCATTGTATTATTAAATTGAAACCTTATTATTTATTTACTTAATCGCGCGCTTATTGTTGAAAATACGTAAAAATTAAAACTTAATTAATAATCATATAACTTCTACAAATATAAAACACACCAAACTATATTACATAAATACACACATAAGTATCCTTTATTTTACACAACACTGTTTAGGGTATCCTCTCAGTAGGATCCCGCACAGGTACTTATTTACACAACATGCTTATAACTAACGGAAAAACAAAACATCTTACGTGATTCACTGGCCTTAAACTAACTACGCCACATTATTAGGATCAGTAGGTTGTTCTTCAGTGTCAACTTCATACGGAACGTCGTTCAACTCTTCAACAATCTCCGTCTCGTATGGGGTTCCATCCATCTCCTCAGTAACATAATCATCCATCTAGTCTTCTAACGTATAGTAAACATACACCAAAATACAGAAATAGGGAGATAAGAAACAGTTCTATCATCATAAGTGGAAAATATTCATAGCATATAATACAATAATAGTCACAAACATGCATCACTCACAATCTACAATCATCCATATTTTATAACATCATCCTCTACCCTCCAACTCATGCAACTAAACCTTTATGCTGACGTGGCCACTACTAATCCTGTCACACATCCCTTGTTAGGAATGTCAGTCAGTCGTCCAAGTGACACGTTCCCAACGCCGGTGCACATTCTCATCCATGGTAAGAATGCTCATGCAAAGCAATGACACTATAGATGCACAGTACCGTCGGTGCACACCCCGATTCTCTCTCTCAACTCAGTCAAGGGTGCTCATGCATAGCAATGATACTATAGTTGAACAACTTAAATTCTAATTTGGAACGGTCCACGAGAACTTCGGACCTCGTGTATCTCAAATACACGATTATGAACAACAATGCAACATATGATTCTCACTGACTTTTATCAATAACAACCTAGTACCTCAAGCTTTTCCTCATAAACTCCACTTACATTCTATATCACATCACTTCTATAATAATAGCGAGGCACTTCTAATTCATATTCAAAACTCTCACCCAAACAAAATACCTCCGAGCAATATATATCTTTCCTTAAAATCATCTAAGCATAGTATTAAACCCAGGCAGATCATGCATAACACATTAATGAACAGAATGTTCCAACATCTCAATATCATATAAGGCAATTTATCACAACCAAATGAATAACAAAGTCAGACTTTGTCACGGCCTAGCCGTGATAGCCATCACGACCGTGACAGACAACAAAGGCAAGAATCCTACAAAACAGAACCTGTCACGGCCTGGCCATGACAACCATCACGGCCGTGACAGACAGCAAACATCCTCACTATCATAATTATTCAAACACCGAAACAATACGTCACATGCAGATGGAATACCTCAACCAGCGGATCACAAACAGTCAAAATTACATAATTCAGACATCCTTAAATATGAATAATTAACCTAAGGCGATAAACCTACAATTCCCAAATCGTCATTGGTATTACGGAAAAGTTTCCAATACGATTTTGGTATTGTCGATTACTCGACCACTAGTAGGGTTTAGGTCGCCCTACACCATTATTATAAATTATATACTACTTATCGGTTCCGACGATGGAATGGTTCTTTCTCCCACCTGAGTAATCACCGGAAACACGTACACGACGATCCTCGTTATCCCGCCACGAGTTAACACAACCACCTTCAACCAAATCAACAATAAAACAAGTCAAGAACTAAAAACATCAAGAATCCTACTACAAGGTCACGACTTCTAGGGTTTTGGGTGACTACGATTCCTAATCATGATTAAGTCATGGATTTATGATCCTTGATTAACCTAAATCATGGATTAGTGACTAAACAACTAAAGTTGAAACTCAAAACTTCCTAACTCTTTTATACAAGGATTCGGCCTCAACATGTTCATAGGGTTAGGGTTCTTAGTTTAATAAACCAACTTGGATTTATTAAGCATACATACTAATAGCTTGATTAACAAGATCATTAATGAAAACTATGAACAAAAACTCAACAAATCTCACCCATCTAGGGTTCGGCCAACATAGAGATATTTGAGTATAGATTTTCCTTTTAAGAAACTAACATGGATTAGAGTGTGTAGACATACATGCCATATAGAATACATGATCATACATGACAAAACTCTACCAAACCTACTTTGATAGATTCGGCCAAGGCTAGGTTTTTAGGAAAGAAATTTTTGATTACATCATGCTCTTAGATTTAGATAATATGCATGATATCAAGAAGATAGTAGGTAGTTTCATCATCATAAGATTTTTCTAGAATTTATTATGATTTTTCAAAGTTCAAGACTTAGAAACTTGAAAATGATGAACACATATGAAACAAACTTTGAATCAAGAAACTTTCTAAAGAACATAGGCATGATTAAGGAAGAATATTAGGATTTACCTCTTGAAGATCAATGACAAAGGAAATCCAAGAACTTGCTTCACAAATCTAACACTAAAGGACTTATGAACTTTAGGGTTTTTCAACAAAAAGGCAATAGAAACTAAGTGAAAAGTGAGAGAAGGTATTTATAGAGATGGGTGGCGCCACTTTTAGAAGGATCTAGTAGGATGAGTTGTCTTGTGTAAAGGATTGAAATGTAAATAATTCCTAGGGACCATTTTGCAAAGATTCCAAAAGTGAAAGGACTAGTTTGCAAATTGCCAATAAATTGTCATGATGACCATTTGCCTTTTGTCATAGATATTTTAGGAAAACCCTAGAATGTTGAAGAAGATTTGAGAACATTAGATAATGTTGTAGAATAAAGTAGAAGATTGTTGAACATTCTAGAAAATTCTTGGATCATCTAAAAATTATGAGGGCAGCCACTTCTCCCTCATGGGCTTACACATGGGCCTACTCAATTTGGGCTTGAATTCATTTTTGTGGGGCCCACTTAAAGATTTAAGCTTAAGTATAACATAGTAAGCTTGTATAGTTTCAAATAGGCTTTATGGAATCAATCCATGGACAAGAATTTTGGGCTTCATAGCCACGGTCCAATAAGGGTTTGGGAACAAAGATTATGGCCCAATTCACTTAAAAAAAACTTAGAAACTAACTTAGGGACAAAAGGGTAATTAACAGAAAGTTCAGGGACTTAAGCGTAAAATTTCCAAATTTTCACTTTAACCCTGTAGAACCTTTTAGACTTAAAACTATGATTCATCCCCTTGAATCATCTCAAAATCCTAAGATAAACCCTCTATCGGCTCTTAGAAACTCCAAAATCCCCTCCGTCGTCTACCCGATTACGTGTTTCACCCGAAAAACATAAATTATTTTATTTTTTCCCCAAAATAATTCTAAAAATACAGAATTGTAGGAAATAAAATAATAATCTTAAGTATTTCATTCACGAATTAAATTTAGGTCTTTTGAGCAGTATAATTATACTGTCAATGGAATTTCTTGTCTAGGGTTTACTTTGACTTTCCAACCTAAATTTTAATCGTAGCTTCCTACATTCAAGTAGGATTGAGTAGTAAACTCCGTTTATTTAAAATAATTTTCTAAAACTCAAATAAATTTATAAACATATTTATATGTACTACTGTTATTTAAAACAGTGAAATACAGGGTATTACATGCTCATGTACCAGAAAGGGACTTTTAAGCCAAAAATCCCACTAAGAACTCAACCAACAATTCTGACTTAACAAAACCAGCTTAAGCAACCAAACAAGCTTTATAAAAGCACTTACGAAAAAGTAGGGTGTTACAATTCCACCCCCCTTATAAAAATTTCGTCCTCGAAATTTCTACGTACCTCAAGCGAAAAGATGCGGGTACGCTTCCATCATCTTGCTTTCCAGCTCCCAGGTAGCGATTTCCTCAGTTGCCCCACTCCAAACCACTTTGACCAAAGGAATCTCCTTGCCCCTTAGCTGCTTCACCCACCTATCCTTGACTCAAAGGGGTAACACCTCGAATGTCAAGTTCTCTTTCAACTGTATTGCGTCGGGTACTATTACGTGACTAGGGTCATGTGTATACTTTGAGTTGAGATACATGAAAAACATTATGGAGATTGGACAAGAATGATGGTAATTCTATCTGGTAGGCGACTTCGCCGACTCTTTTAAGGATCTGGTAAGGACCAATGAACCTCGGAGTAAGTTTCCTCGCCTTCATCACTCAAACAACCTCAGTCATAGAAGTAACTCTCAAGAATACATGATCTCTTTCCTGGAATTCGAGCACCTTCCTCCTTTACCATGGTAGCTCTTTTGCCTACTCTGTGCAACTTTCATCTTTTCCTGAACCATCCTGATCTTTTATGTTGTTTCCTAGACTATATCTGGCCCTAGCACCACATTATCACTAGGTTCATTCCAACACAAGGGTGTCCTACATCTCCTCCCATAAATAGCCTCATAAGGTGCCATCCCAATACTGGAATGGAAGCTGTTTTAAGGGGCAAAAACTTGTCCCAACTACCAGACTGCTCTAGCACACGAGCCCTCAACAAATCCTCTAAGGACTGGATGGTCCTCTCAGACTGCCCATCAGTCTGCGGGTGATAAGCTGAACTAAGCCTAAGCTTTGTCCCTAAAGCATGCTGCAAACTCTCCCAGAACCTAGAGGTAAACCTCGGGTCTCTATCTGACACTATGCTAGAGGGTACACCATGAAGCTTAACTATCTCTTTGATGTACAGATTGGCTAACTTCTCTAAAGGATACTCCATGTTCATCGGAATGAAATGAGCAGACTTAGTCAATCTATGCACGACAGCCCATATAGTCTCAAAACCAACTGGAGTCCTAGGGAGTCCAGACACAAAATCCATGGAGATGCTATCCCATTTCCATTCTGGGATACTCAAAGGTTGCAACTTACCTGAAGGCTTTTGGTGTTCTATCTTGGCTTTCTGACAAACTAGGCACGCATACACAAACTCGGCTACATCATTTTTCATCCTAGGCCACCAAAACATCTTCTTAAGGCCCTGATACATCTTGGTGGCACCTGGGTGCACACTTAACCCACTCCTATGTCCTTCCTGAAGGATGAACTTCCTAAGCTCGGGAACATCCGGTATGCACACTCTATCTCTAAACCTCAAGACTCCATCACTTTCATCCTTGAAACTAACAACTCTCATTGGTCTAAAGAAACTTGTCTAACTTCTGACCCTCTCTAATATGATCCATCAAGCTGTTGGTAACCTTCAAGGTACCAAGCCTGATACTCTTAGGGGTAATCTCACAAGCTAGACTAAGGTCTCTAAACTACTCAATCAGATCTATCTCCCAAACCATCAAAGCGGCGATATGTAGGGTTTTCCTACTCAAGGCATCGACCACCACATTGGCCTTTCCTGGGTGATAGGTCAGCTCGAAGTCATAATCCTTTAAGAACTCCATCCACCCACGCTGCCTCATATTCAACTCCTTCTGATCAAAGAGATACCCCAAACTCTTATGATCAAAAAAACTTCAAACCTCGCTCCATAAAGGTAATGCCTCCAGATCTTTAAGGCAAATACCATAGCTTCTAGCTCTAGGTCATGGGTAAGGTAGTTTTTCTCATGGGTTTTCAACTGTCTAGAAGTATAAGCAACTACCTTACCATTCTGCACCAACACACCACCTAACCCTTGCTTAGAAGCATCGCAATAAACTACGAAGGGTTCAGTAGGATCTGGCAAAACTAACACTAGTGCTGATGTCAACCTACCCTTAAGGGTTTGGAAACCCTCTTCGCACTTGGAGTCCCACATAAATAACCGTCCCTTCTTGGTGAGACGGGTTAAGGGTAAAGCTATCTTAGAGAAACCTTCTATGAACCGCCTATAGTACTCGGCTAACCTGAAGAAACTCCTAATCTCCGTCATTGACTTCGGCGCTTCCCACCGGAGCACCGTCTCTACCTTAGCTGGGTCCACTGCTATGCCACCCTTAGAGATGACATGTCCTAAGAAGCTCACTTCCTCTAACCAGAACTCACACTTCGACAACTTAGCATACAACTGCTTTTCCTTAAGGGTTTGCAAGACGGCCCTCAAGTGTTCCTCTTGTTCCTCTTTGATCTTGGAGTACACCAAGATGTCATCTATGAACACCACCACAAACTTATCCAAGTAAGGGTGAAAGGTCTTGTTCATGTAATCCATGAACACCGCAGGAGCATTGGTCACACCAAAGGGCATAACCAAGTACTCATAGTGACCATATTGCATCCTGAACGTTGTCTTCGGGATGTCCTCAGACTTAACCCGAATCTGATGGTACCCTAACCTCAAATCTATCTTAGAAAAGACGCAAGCACCCATTAACTGGTCCATGAGATCATCAATCATAGGGAGGGGATACCGATTCTTTATGGTCACCTTGTTGAGCTGTCGATAGTCGACACACAGCCTCATACTACCATCCTTCTTATTTACCAACAACACAGGTGCTCCCCACGGAGACACACTAGGCCTAATGAACTACTTCTTCATCAGGTCCTCCAACTGTTCCTTCAACCTAGCTAGCTCTAGAGGAGACATTCTATAGGGTTCTATGTAGATTGGCCCGGTGCCAGGCACTAAGTCTATGGTGAACTCAACATCTCTCTCTGGGGGTAAGTTATAAACATCCCCCGGGAACACTTCAGGAAATTCTCGCACAACAAGCAAGCTGGCGAAATCAAGAGGGCTGCTCTCTAATTCCAGGGAAGCTATCATCATGTACACTTGGGCTTCGTCTTTCATCGAAGCTTGAATTTGGCTGGCAGAGAGAAGGTCCGGATTCTTGGACTCCGTTGGAGTTCCAAAAATCAGGGTTTTATCAAAACAGTTCAGAAGGACATGGTTGGAAGATAACTAGTCCATGCCAAGAATAATATCAAGGTCCTTCAAGGGTAAACATAAAAGATCATGAACAAAAGTTTTACCATCAATAACAATATGACAGTTCTTGCATGCATAAGAAGTGGAGACAGGTTTATTTGTGGGTGTAGACACAAGCAAATCAAACTCAAGAAAGGTAACGGGCAACTTAAGACTCTTGACCCTATCATGCAATATAAACGAGTGAGTAGCACCCGAATCATACAATACAGTCAATTGAGTTCCATCAATAAAACATGTACCTTGAATCTAGTCATCGGACTCGGAGGCTTAAGTTCCACTAAGAGTAAAGACTCTCCCAGTAGTCTTCAGTCTGTTGGCCTGAGACTTATGATTCTTGCTAGCGCTTGGAGGTTTGCCTTAGCTCCCTCACAGTTACGGCTGATGTGACCCGACTTGCCACACCTGAAGCAAATCACAGCCGATTCCTTGCACTGAGAAGAATAGTGATCCGGTGCGCTGCGCTTGCCACACCTCATGGGTCTACAGGCATTAGAGAACCCGCCCTTAAACCTATCCTGCTGAAACTGTGGCTTCTTGCCACTCTGCTTGAAGTCCTTGCCGGTCGGAGCATAATGTTGTTTCCCTTTGTCTCTCTGATCAGTCCTCTTGTCGCTCTGACTATCCGATCCTTTGGAATTGGCAACCTTGAACTGACTAGCATCCTCATAAATGCACTTATTGACCAGAACTGGGAAGACTCTGATCTCCTGGTAGCTGATCGCCTGCTTGATCCCGGGGTTAAGACCATCCTCGAACTTAATGCACTTGGAACGCTCATCTGCAGTATGCTGGTACGGAGTGTAATACCTCGCCGACTCCTCAAACTTGGCAGTATAGTCACCCACTGACATAGATCCCTACTTCAAGGCCAAGAACTCCATCTCTTTCTTGTCCTTGGTATCCGCTGGAAAGTACTTCTCCAGAAGCCTCTGTCTGAACTCAACCCATGTAACCACTGGCGCCAAAAACTTGATGGTCTCCGGCAAGTGTACCGGATCGAAGCAAGTAATAATTAAAATGGCAAGTAAATTACCGAGTATCGAACTCAGGGATTGGGAAACCAAGTACAACTTCACAAATTAAACAATTATTTTAGACTGAGAAATAAGTGTGAATAGATTTCAAGAAAATAAAAGAAACAATAAAAGAAATCAAAATCAAATATTTCTTTGTTTTTAAATATGAGAAGAGATTTCTAGGATTGAGGCTACCACAATGACAAATTATGAAATCTAATTGACTACCCCTTTATTAATATTTAACTCAATTGAAGGTAAATCATCCTAACTTAGTTAATGTTCCCTCTCGAGATTCAAGAACCGTGCTCAATTAAACCAACTCTTACTCTCGTGGTAATTGTATTTAAATTGAACCCATTACGATTTATGATAATTCAATGGTACCCTCGAAGGTCCGCTTCTAACTCTCGTGATTTAAGTCCTAAGTTCAATTCCTATGGATCCAATACCTAGGTTCACTGCTAAGTTCATCCCTAGAATATCTAAGACATGCAAAAAGGTGATCAATCAATTCACATGGATAAAGCACAATAAGAACCAAATCAATGAATCAAACATTAACAAAAGGGAAAAATCAAATATTCATCATAATAATGTCACAGGGCATTGCCGAATCCTAATAACAAAACAATTACTCAGCCATAAAAGAAATAACAAGAAGAAAAGAAAATAACTCCATTGAAAATTCCTAGTAGCTATCTGGTTGTGCCCCTTTATTTTGGTTTGAATTTCAATTTCTCCTTGCAACTTTCACCTCTCTTGCTGGACTCACGTGACCAAATCAATTCCTTTCATCAATATTCAATTGCAATCCTCGACCTTTCCTAAAAATTAAAATAATAAAATCAAGAGAAAATAAACTAAAATCTAATTAAAATTGATTAAATTCAAACATTGACTCTAATAAATCAAAATAAGAAAACAAAGTCTAATTTGGAAAAAATAAGCATTCAACTTAATTTAATTGATTAAATCCACTATTAAATAATAGATAAAACATGATAAGTAGACGGATTATCAAAATACTCCAAACTTAAACTTTGCTTGTCCCAAGCAAACTAAAACTCAAAAAGACTCAAAACTGGGTAAGCTCAAAGGATTCAATCAATTTCGCACAAATTTTATGCAATTTTATCAATTCAATTTTTATTCAATGTTTTCCCTTTTCATTATAGTTAAACAATCCCCAAATTCATTTATTTTAAACAGAGAGAATACATCATTCATGCAATCATTAATCTAAGCAAAGGATCAAAGTAACACACAAAAGGGAGGTCACCAATTTCAAACAATTGCATTTAGTATTTCACTCATTCGCTCAGTTTGTCTAGGATATCAACTTTCACTCAATTTCACATTTTAAGCGCACTTTCCAGGAATTTGATTTTCATCTCAAACATAGTTCCCACGAAAACCTGTATACATCATCTAAAGGTCTTTTAAAGGTTGTAATGGGGTCTGGCTAAAGGTAGGATATGCAAAGGTACTAGGCTTTAGTCACTAGGAATTTAAGAGAGCATGAAATTTTTTACACTTTTATTTTCACTCTAATTCCTTTTTCCATTTTTCTTTTTCACGCTTTGGGTGGCTACAACCTATTTCCTTTTCATATTCCTTTTTTTACATTTTTGTACTTTTTTTTTCTCTTTTGCCTTTGGCTTCAACCTTTCTATTTTTTTCTTTTTCTCAACCCAAAATAATATATCAAATCTTTGTAGCCACCCCAAACTTAGTTTCCTACAACCTTGTCTTGCTAAGTATCATTGCTCTCCTAAATCCTAAGATTAGGTTAACATGGATTTTCCAGATTTTTGGCTTATATCATAAGATCATCAAGAAATAATAGGCTATTAGGCTCAATGCAGCTAACTAGGGAACATGCATTAGGGAAGTTTCTTTTTAAGCCAAGTAGCTATTTCAAAGAAAATTGCCTAGATCATTTGTTGCAAAATATAAACATGCAAACCATGAATAGATTCAAGCAAATCTGAGAAAGTGCAACTTAAAAGTGATTCACACAATTTAAAAACATGTTGGAGGCTCAAATCACTCACCTGGACATTTTTAGCAAATTATTTAACCGAGATACAATTCCTAGTGTATGCACCCTTTCACCCCCAAACTTATCATAAATCATGCAATACAACAAAATTTCTCTAAGTCATTTTTTTTCAATTTTTCATGGGGATCAATTTTCAAATTTTCAGATCATTAGGGGAAATCACCAAAAATCAATATTTATCATGCAATCCATTTATGCTAAATTTAATAAAATCCATTCAAGTTCACCGACAGAAGACTCTCACACATATGACTCAAGTAAAGAAAAGTAAAATAGAAAAAAAAGAAGGGTTTAGAAAAACTCATTGAAGACGCTTCCACCCGGATCCCATAGCCTGTGGTACAAAGACCAAGAGATGCCCAAGATGTAAGATCTGCCTCCCAGATCCCATGGCTTGTGGAGTGGAGATGGAAGAAGCAAGTGTGATGAGATTCTATTTACTTCTCTAAGTGATATGATGAGCCCACTTCCTCCCGGGTCAAATGGTAAGTCATCTACTCCAAGAATGTCCTTTATGTAATTAGTTTCTCCATGAAGCACTAGAACCATAACTTTTTGAGGCGACCTTAGAGCCTTTGCCCCTGTTGATGAAAACTCCCAATTCTCAGGCAATGACTTGAACTCCAAAGTTGGTATTTTTACTAAGTAATTTTGTAGACAAATAGAAGGTACCAACTTTGTTATATCCAAACATGCATGCAAACCAACATACTTATCCAACTCAGAATTTTAGTCTCCTCAATAGGAATTGTGAGAGAAGTATTTTCCACATGATTGGTCTCTTTTGTCCCTTTCAAAGGAACAATAGGAGATATGTCCTCCTTGCACTCCTTTTCATGATCCTCTCCTCTTGAATCATCTCCCACCACCACTTCATCTTCATTCACATCCATGCTAGCAAATAGATTCTCTTCAATTTGAATTCCATGCTGCTTTTCTGCTAGTAATTTAGAAAATTCACTAGCTTGTTCTTCTAACTTCTGAAAGTTGTCACTAAGCGATGCCGTTATCTTACTAGAATTTTCCCCTGCTCGCATTTCAGCCCTCTGAATCATGGAACTAACTTCCTACTTGCTATGCTCTATGCTCGAGCTCAAAAGATAAGCATCTATATCCCAAAGAATCTCTAGCAAATCGGGATCCAGCTCGAAGTATGGTGGTGGTTGCAAAGATGACAAATAGGATTTCCATTCCTCTTTGGAGTAGATCTTCACGTGCTTATCAGTGATACCATCAAACACGATCCAATCAAGTTGATATTTCCAAGTTGGATAGTAATGACAGTCCATATGTTTCATCAACCTTGCACAAACAAAACTCAAAAGAACAGATCAAATATTTACAAAATAGAAAAAATAATGTCTAAAGTAGTTGTCTCCTTTGTTACTAATGATATTAATAGTGCCAATCCTCGACAACGGCGCCGAAAATTGATGGGCTCCGACAAGTGTACCGGATCGAAACAAGTAATAATTAAAACGGCAAGTAAATTATCGAGTATCGAACTCAGGGATTGGGAAACCAAGTACAACTTCACAAATTAAACAACTATTTTAGACTGAAAAATAAGTGTTAATAGATTTCAAGAAAATAAAAGAAACAATAAAAGAAATCTCTTCTCATATTTAAAAACAAAGAAATATTTGATTTTGATTTCTTTTATTGTTTCTTTTATTTTCTTGAAATCTATTCACACTTATTTCTCAGTCTAAAATAGTTGTTTAATTTGTGAAGTTGTACTTGGTTTCCCAATCCTTGAGTTCGATACTCGATAATTTACTTGACATTTTAATTATTACTTGCTTCGATCCGGTACACTTGCCGGAGCCCATCAAGTTTTTATTATTGTTTTGGCTTCAACGACTCAAGAGGGGGGGGGGGGGGGTGAATTGAGTTTTCAAAAAATATTTCCCTCTTAAAACTTTTTCACAAAGCTTTATAAATCAGAGTTGCGGATTAGTGCCCTCAGGATCTTTTACAAAATTGATGAAGTGTTTTTACAAAATCTTGAATAGAAGGTGATGAGGATAAGAAAGATTAATTTAGAAAGATTCAGAATAGGTTCGGGTTTAATAACTCAGTAATAACAAAATACAGTTTATACAGATCAAGAACAGAAATTATATTGAACTTTAGACATCAAAGTTGCAGGTTCTTGAACATAAACAGAAAGTAAAGGAGTTTGAGTTTAGGGATACCACACAACCAGATTTATCCTGGTTCAATCACCTCCACTGTGACCTACATCCAGTCCCCACTCCACCGTTGGGATTTCACTCACTAACACACAAGCTGTGTCAGGTAGCTTGAAAAACCTTTACACCCTAGAGCACTCCTTCACCTCGAGATACCACACTCTTGTGAAGAGCCTCAATGTTCAACCTTAGGGATACCTCACCCTAATCACTCGGAGAGACTCCCTCTCTCTTTACAATCGAAAGTAAAAACAAAAGTTGATTCCTAACTCTCAATAGTCAGATAAACAAATTGAAGCACTTTGAGTATTCAAATACTCTTTTCTCAGTAAGCTCAATAAAGATGATGAATGATTTTCACAATTGATTTCTCAAAACGATTTCGTAAAACTGCGATATGTTATGATATTCGTATATGTTGTTTAAGTTTTCCTTTGACCCCTCTTTATGTAGAAAACAAGTTATAGTCGTTGGGATCAATCAAAACAGATTTGGATCTTATTAACAGAATCCGTTTTCTTGATTTTGGTTCTTGAAATAAGATTCCGATTGTTCTTGTACAATTCGCGTCCATAAAATAACCGAGTCCATTTGGAAAAATAGCCGAGTCCATTTGAAGAAAATAGTCGTGTCCATTTGGAAAAAAATAGCCGCGTCCATTTGGAAAAAATAGCAGCATCCATTTGCCACGTCAACAGACGGGAGTACTAACACAAAGTAATTGGACGTACTCCAACTAGTAGACGAGCTCCATATGCCATGTCAGTGGACGGAGCTTCTCATTAAGATCTTAGCAAGTCCAAAGACTTGTGTGGACGAGCACTTTTATCACTTCAATGGACATGCGCTTGTGTAACTTTAGTGGACGTGCGCTTGTATCACTTTAGTGGAGGTGTGCTTGTATCACTTTAGTGGACATGCGCTTGTATCACTTTAGTAGACGTGAGCTTCGGTCACTTTAGTAGACGTGAGCTTCTATCACTTTCTTGGATGCCAGTTTTTACTATTCCCAGTGTTGGACGAGCACTTATATTATTCCAGTGATGGACGAGCGTTTTGAAATCTTATTTCAAAAATCAATTTCATTTACGAAAACTTATTCCTTTTAATGCAAGTTATGAAAAATGATTTTCTTTCATGCATCTTTTCAAATTGAGCTTATTTGTGAATAAGAGGTTTCATCTCTTACAAATCATCTAAGACTTAACACTAATTTCTTCGTTAAGCTCTTGTCTTGATGATTCCTTGATCATCATCTTTGCTCTTTGATTCCTCCAAGTTCTTCCTTAAATATTCTCCTTTGATTGCTCATTGAACTTGTTGAGTATTGCTTGATACCTGTCTTTGTAATTTGACACTAAAAACACTTGCATACACATTAAGTTGTATTTGTTATATATCAAAATCTCTAAGTCATTGAGTTTAACAATCTCCCCCTTTTTGATTATGACAAACCTTTTAACAAATTATAAGATCAGAGTATAAATGTAGCAGATGCTAAGTGTTTTTGACAGATTTATATCATGGTATCAAAGCAATGAGAAGCGTATATATCAGAGCAAAAAAAATATTATCATAGCAGTATTTGATTTACTCCCCATTAATCATGTAAGCTTTTAAGCTCCCCTCAACATATGCATGTATAATTCGTTTTCTCTATATCATACTTTTTCATGTATAATTTGTTATTATCCCTTTCTCTATATCATACTTTTTCTCCCCCTTTTGGCATTATCAAAAAGGTAAAGAAAAGAAACATTCGAAGCAATAGAGAAGGTAATCACTTAATCATTCAAACATAGCATTTAAAATTATTCATGATAGAGGGATAGGTGCAGGGGCAAATCAAAAAGATGCGTCCAACTCGCATAGACGTTCCAAAGCTCTCTTCCGATCATTCATAGATATTCCAAATCAAATCATACAAGAATCAGAGCATATTTATACGAAGATACAATCATATAATCAATTTCTTTAGAGATTAGATATAAGATTGATCAATTATGCCCAATTCTCTTCGAATGAAAAAGAAGCTTTCCTTGTTCAAGGGCTTGGTAAAGATATCAGCAAGTTGCTTAGTTGTATCAACATATTCAATCTCAATTTCTCTACTTTGTATATGGTCTCTAATGAAATGATGTCTGATTTCTATGTGTTTAGTTCTAGAGTGCATTATGGGATTCCTAGTTAAGTTAATTGCACTCGTATTGTCACATCTAATAGGAACTTGGTTTAATTGTACACCATTATCAACTAATTGTTATTTCATCCATAAAACCCATGAACAACAGCTACCAGCTGCTACATATTCAGCCTCTACAGTGGATAATGCCACACTAGATTGTTTGTTACTGAACCATGATACTAATGAGTTTCCTAGTAAATGGCAAGCTCCGCTAGTACACTTTCTATCTAGTTTACAACCAGCAAAATCAGAGTCTGAATAGCTAATTAAAGTACATGTAGCTCCTTTGGGATACCATAATCCCATGTCTTTTGTTCCTAACAGATACTTAATTATCCTTTTAACTGCTGTTAAGTGTGATTCTTTTGGATTTGCTTGATACCTAGCACACATGGATACACTAAACATGATATCTGGCCTACTAGCAGTAAGATAAAGTATTAGAAACATCAACAGGTTTACCTTGCTCATCCTTGTCTAGATAACAGGATGTACTCATTGGAGTAGCCATCTCCTTAGCTTTTTCCATGCCAAACTTCTTGATTAACTCATTGCAGTACTTGGTTTGGCTAACAAAGATTCCATTTTCAATTTGCTTTATTTGCATTCCAAGGAAAAAGTTCAGCTCACCTATCATTGACATTACAAACTCACTTTGCATAAGACTTGCAAACTAATTGCACAACTGCTCATTAGTAGCACCAAAAATTATATCTTCCACATATATTTGTACAAGTAAAATGTTGTGTGCCTTTTTCTTAGTGAACAAAGTTGTGTCAACTTTACCTCTTTTAAATCCTTTTTCAATGAGAAAATTACTTAACCTTTCATACCAAGCTCTAGGAGCTTGCTTTAAGCCATATAGTGCTTTAGACATTTTATAAACATGGTTAGGCAATTCATTATTCTCAAAACCAGGTGGTTGACCAACATACACTTCCTCTTGTATTAATCCATTTAAGAAAGCACTCTGAACATCCATTTGATACAATTTAAATCCCATTATGCAAGCATAAGCAAGTAGCATTCTTATAGCTTCTAATCTTGCTACAAGTGCGTATGTTTCATCATAATATATGCCTTCTTCTTGGTCATACCATTTGGCTACCAATCTAGCCTTGTTTATTACAATTTTACCATTTTCATCTAGTTTATTCCTAAAAGCCCATTTTGTACTTATTACTTGACAGTTCTTGGGTTTAGGCACTAGTTTCCAAACTTGATTTCTTTCAAACTGGTTTAACTCATCTTGCATATCCATCATCCAATGTTCATCAATAATAGCATCATCTATGTTCAAAGTTAATTGTTGCATAGCAAGCAAAACAAATCATTTAAGGCTTCATTAATTTTCTTAGATTCAATTTGTGAAACAAAAGCCATATGATTATTCCAAGATAGATCAAATAACTTTGATAGAACAATGTAGACATATTATACAATGGTGTATAAGTCAACACAGAAAGATTCACAATAATTCATTAATAATGATAATCAGAAAACATATTCAATCAGTATTATTTCTTTATCGTTACCCATTTTGTGTTCGGTGAAGGCTCTATGTCATGATTCCAATTTTTACTCTTGACCTTCCACCACACCTATAAAACAGAATTTCATGTTTTTGCTATAGGTACCCAAATATGTTTGGGTCCTTTTGAGTTAGTTGCAGCAATAGTTCTTTTAGGAACCCATATATACTTAGACTCATTATAAGCAGATTTTCTGTAATGACATGTAGAAGTTGTGTGACCTTTTCTAGCACAAAAATTGCATTTAACAAATGGTGTGTTTGATGTCATAGGTGCAACAAAAAATTTCTTGAAAGATTTCTCATGTATCTGAGGTTTATAGCCTATTCCAGCCTTATCATAAACACATTTTTGCTGTCCTAACAATGCATCCAAATTATCTCTACCATTTGTGAATCTTGCTAGGTCATTTTTCAGTTTTTCAACCTCTTTGATCAATGTACAGCTAGATGCATTCAAGATTTCTTTATCACTAGTAATTCTAGATAGATCACCATTCAAATGATTTATATGTTTCTCCAACTTAGGACATTTATCACATAGGTGCATCTAAAACAGTAGCTAGTTTTTCTTTTAAAGCACAATTTTTTGGTTTTAATTGATCTACATCTTTGTTTAAAACAGAATTTTTCTCCTCTAAGCATGTGATGGTTTTCTTAGACTTATTTAGCAGTCTAGCAAGTCTAATGGATTCTTTATGAAGTTCTTCAAAAGCATTTTGCAATTTATCATAAGAAGATTGATAATCAGAACTTACTTCACTTTCTGAATCACTGATTTCTGGCCTTCAAGCACAAGTTTGCCTCCTCAGATTCAGATTCTTCAGTGGAATCTAGATCATTATCATTCCAAGCAATGTAGGCCTTTCTTGGCTTTCTCCACTTCTTGTCCTTTGAGTCAAATTTTCCAGTTTTGTCCTTCTTTTACAGCTTTGGACAGTCAAGCTTCATGTGGCCAATCTTTCCACATTCAAAGCATGTGATGTTGTTGGAAGAGTTGTCCCCTTTGCTGAAGTTTCTTTTTGGAAAAGTGGATGGCTTTCTTTTGAAGTTGCCTTTCTTCTTTAGGAAGTTCTTGAATTTTCTAACTAGCAATCCCATCTCTTCTTTAGATTCTGCCTCTTGTGATGAATCATCATCATCACTGTCTTCTGCTTCTCCGACTTGTGATTTCAGAGCCAATCCCTTCTTTCTTTTATCAGTTTCTTCACTCTCATTTAGTCTGTTCAACTCCAATTCATGTTCTTGTAATTTTCCAAACAGTGTGGCAATGGTCATTGATGAGAGATCTCTGGATTCTGAGATTACAGTGACTTTAGGTTGCCATTCTCTGCTCAAGCATCTCATGACTTTGTTAATTTGATCCTCATTTGAGATTGTCTTTCCAAGACCATCCAATTGATTTACGATGTGTGTGAATCTCTTTTGCATTTCAGTCATAGGTTATCCTCGATTCATTCCGACCAGCTGATACTCATTTGTGAGGGTGTTCATTCTTGTTCTTTTGACATCTGAGGTTCCTTCATGTGTTACTTGCAATGTATCCCACATCTCCTTTGCTGATTTGCAATTTGAAACCCTGAAAAACTCATCACGGCTTAAACCAGATGTTATAATATTCTTAGCACGTGCATTATATTGAATTCTTTTCTTATCATCCTCATTTCATTCAGTTTTAGGCTTATTTCTTGGAGTACCATTAACATCTACAGTAGAGGGGACAAATGGTCCATTTTCTACTGCATCCCATATGTCAACACCTGCTGCCTCAAGAAAGATTACCATTCTTTCCTTCCAATAGATATACTCAGATCCATTGAAGGCAGGCGGGCGTGCAAGGGAAGCCCCTTCATTTAAACACTCTTTGTTGTAAGCCATGCTCTTATAGTTGTTAAGCCAAACTTAAGAGTTTAGCTCTGATGCCAATTGTTGTTTTGGCTTCAACGACTAAAGAGGGGGGGGGGGGGGGGTGAATTGAGTTTTCAAAAAATATTTCCCTCTTAAAACTTTTCCACAAAGCTTTATAAATCAGAGTTACGGATTAGTGCTCTCAGGATCTTTTACAAAATCGATGAAGGGTTTTTACAAAATCTTGAATAGAAGGTGATGAGGATAAGAAAGATTAATTCAGAAAGATTCAAAATAGGTTCGGGTTCAATAACTCAGTAATAACAAAATACAGTTTATACAAATCAAGAACAAAAATTATACTGAACTTTAAACATCAAAGTTGCAGGTTCTTGAACATAAATCGAAAGTAAAGGAGTTTGAGTTTAGGGATACCACACAACTAGATTTATCCTGGTTCAGTCACCTCCACTATGACCTACATCCAGTCCCCACTCCACCTGTGGGATTTCACACACTAACACACAAGCTTTGCCAGGTAGCTTGAAAAACCTTTACACCACAGAGCACTCCTTCACCTCGAGATACCCCACTCTTGTGAAGAGCCTCAATGTTAAACCTTAGGGATACCTCACCCTAATCACTCAGAGAGACTCCCTCTCTCTTTACAATCAAAAGTAAAAACAAAAGTTGATTCCTAACTCTCAATAGTCAGATAAACAAATTGAAGCACTTTGAGTATTGAAACACTCTTTTCTCAGTAAGCTCAATAAAGATGACGAATGATTTTCACAATTGATTTCTTAAAACAATTTCGTAAAACTGTGATATGTTAGGATATTAGTATATGTTGTTTAAGTGTTCCTTTGATCCCTCTTTATATAGAAAACAAGTTATAGTCGTTGGGATCAAATAAAAACATATTTGGATTTGATTAACAGAATCTATTTTCTTGATTTTGGTTCTTGAAATAAGATTTCGATTGTTCTTGTAGAATTCGTATCCATAAAATAACCGAGTCCATTTGAAAAAAATAGCTGTGTCCATTTGGAAAAAAAATAGCCGCGTCCATTTGGAAAAAATAGCCGCGTCCATTTGCCACGTCAGCAGACGGGAGTACTAACACAAAGTAATTGGACGTGCTCCAACTAGTAGAATTGCTCCATATGCCATGTCAGTGGACGAAGCTTCTCATTAAGATCTTAGCAAGTCCAAAGACTTGTGTGGACGAGCACTTTTTTCACTTCAGTGGACGTGCGCTTGTGTCACTTTAGTGGACATGCGCTTGTATCACTTTAGTGGACGAGCGCTTCTGTCACTTTAGTGGATGTGAGCTTCTGTCACTTTAGTAGATGTGAGCTTCTATCACTTTCTTGGACGCCGGTTTTTACTATTCCCACTGTTGGACGAGCACTTATATTATTCCAGTGATGGACGAGCGCTTTGAAATCTTATTTCAAAAATCATTTTCATTTACGAAAACTTATTCCTTTTAATGCAGGTTATGAAAAATGATTTTTTTTTCATGCATCTTTTCAAATTGAGCTTATTTGTGAAATAGAGATTTCATCTCTTACAAATCATCTAAGACTTAACACTAATTTCTTTGTTAAGCTCTTGTCTTGATGATTCCTTGATCTTCGTCTTTGCTCTTTGATTCCACCAAGTTCTTCCTTGAATATTCTCCTTTGATTGGTCACTGAAATTGTTGAGTATTGCTTGATACCTGTCTTTGTAATTTGACACTAAAAACACTTGCATACACATTAAGTTGTATTTGTCATAGATCAAAATCTCTAAGTCATTGAGTTTAACAATCTCTCCCTTTTTGATTATGACAAACCTTTTAACAAATTATAAGATCAAAGTATAAGTGTAGCAGACGCTAAGTGTTTTTGACAGATTTATATCATGGTATCAAAGCAGTCAGAGCAGAAGTATATCAGAGCAAAAAAAATATTATCATAGCAGTATTTGATTTACTCCTCATTAATCATGTAAGCTTTTAAGCTCCCCCTCAACATATGCATGTATAATTCGTTTTCTCTATATCATAATTTTTTTCATGTATAATTTGTAATTTGACACTAAAAACACTTGCATACACATTAAGTTGTATTTGTCATATATCAAAATCTCTAAGTCATTGAGTTTAACAATCTCCCCCTTTTTGATTATGACAAACCTTTTAACAAATTATAAGATCAGAGTATAAGTGTAGCAGACGCTAAGTGTTTTTGACAGATTTATATCATGGTATCAAAGCAGTCAGAGCAGAAGTATATCAGAGCAAAAAAAATATTATCATAGCAATATTTGATTTACTCCCCATTAATCATGTAAGCTTTTAAGCTCCCCCTCAACATATGCATGTATAATTCGTTTTCTCTATATCATACTTTTTTTCTTGTATAATTTGTTATTATCCTTTTCTCTATATCATACTTTTTCTCCCCCTTTTGGCATTATAAAAAAGGTAAAGAAAAGAAACATTCGAAGCAATAGAGAAGGTAAGCACTTAATCATTCAAACATAGCATTTAAAATTGTTCATGATAGAGGGATAGGTGCAGGGGCAAATCAAAAAGATGCATCCAACTCGCATAGATGTTCCAAAGCTCTCTTCTGATCATTCATAGATATTCCAAATCAAATCATACAAGAATCAGAGCATATTTATATGAAGATACAATCATATAATCAGTTTCTTTAGAGATTAGATATAGGATTGATCGATTATGCCCAATTCTCTTCTAATGAAAAAGAAGCTTTCCTTGTTCAAGGGCTTGGTAAAGATATTAGCAAGTTGCTTTGTTGTATCAACATATTCAATCTCAATTTATCTACTTTGTATATGGTCTCTTATGAAATGATGTCTGATCGTTGCAATCCATTTCTCGAAAGATCTTCTTAGTCTCCCTTAACCATAGCAAAGCTCCTTCCAGATCAAACGCTCCCTTGAACGATGGAGGGTTGTTCCTCTAGAATTTGTCCAAAACTCGAAACTCAGCTGGTCCACCATTTCTATTGTTGTTATTGACCTGACCAATAGCATTGGCAAGGAGTGCCAATGCCTCCGCAATTGCCCGATCTTTGTGCCCTCTACCTGCCATGAGTTCCTGTACACATCAAAAACAACTCTCGGGTATAGAACTTAAGCGGGTAAAAGCTACAGGCAACTAACTTAAAGCATCATTGTCTATAACAAGTATAGGTAATTCAAACAAGAGCATACAACAGACTCATGCCACGTCCGGACAGGGCCGAACTGCTCTGATACCACTAAATGTGACACCCTTCTGCCCCGCATGTTATGAAGCATATAAATAAAATAAAATAAAAGAAAAACATGCAATACCGACAAATTAAAACTTTGTCCATGGGTAGAAAAGTCCCATATGAACAAATTTACAAAATTGCCAAAAATTAAATACCAAGTTTAAAACAATAAATCAACAAAGCAAATAAGAACGTCCCAACCCGACGTCACAACAGAGTTGGTATAACCGTTCTTGAATAAAATCCTCGGAATAAAACTGACCAAAACAATCTAAACAAAGCAAAAGGCCCTAACTATGAGTGGTGGCTCCTCAGAGTCACTCCTCTCCAGGCTGCTTGTCATCCTCTGCAAATTGCCAATCAGGCCAAACAAACAACAAACAAACGGGGAGTAAGAATCATGTAAACATATACGTCATGGAGATAGGAAATAAGGTAAACATAGAAACATGGCATCATCATAAGCATACATCAGCAACATACATAAGCATACATCAACATACAACAATATCATATCAACCAAGTATGCTATGCGGTGCAATGTATCAACTACTCCGCCACTCCATCTATGCATGTGGATCCAAACTAACTCAGGATGAACGACTTTGGAGTTACATATCCGTATTGCCCATAAAAGCATCAACACCGAAAGTTCACCAAACCTTGGATGAACAACATGGATAGCCAACGCATCAAACCGCAGATGCCTCATCACGGGGGGCCACGGTCACCAAACCATCAGGTGACCTACCGTGGATGGCTAGATCACCGTACTCTCGGGTGATCTCCCCTATGTCGAACCTCCCCCATCAACAACTCCAATGCTGTATGCAAATGGCACAACAACAAACAATCTCAACCACCTCCTTGCTCGGGCCATGAAGCTCCCAAGACTTTCAACGTCAACGTAACCTTAGACCGAAACCACGGGGTCAAGGCTCCCTGGCCAATAAGCACCAAGGTTCAACTCAACATGCTTGGATCAATAAGCACCCAAGACTTCAACAACAACAATGCCTTAGACCCAAACCGTGGGGTCAAGGCCCCCTTGGCCAATAAGCACCAAGGTACAACTTATCAACGTGCGGTAACCCAACGGATACCGACTTAACATCTTATTATCTTAATCATCTTAGATAATTATTATCCAGGTTGTCTAATCTTCATCTTTGATTAGCTATGTCAACTCATCATCATTGGGGAATTGGGGTTGGAAACCCCTTAAAAGCCTTTAATTCCATCTCTTTCTGCTAGGGGAGCACGGGCGTGCTTGTCCCCTGCACGGTCGTGCTGGTCGTATAAGTGAAGCACGGTCGTGCTCCTCTGCTGCATGGCCGTGCTTAATGTGCGGTCAATTTCCAGAATTCAAACTGGGAGCACGATCGTGCACCCTGTTCAGCACGGCCGTGCTCAATGCATGACAGTACTGTTCTGGGCAAAGTTCTAACTTAGGTTTTAACCAATTAATTCAATGATTAAGTCCATTAATCCAAATCCGTTTTAGCAACATAATTTCCCAGATTTAACATCATCGACTCAATCATACCATCATCATCCAACCAACAGTTATGGCAACAATCATTCAACCAACATATCATCATCATATTCATATCAACAGTAACCATCATACTATCATATTCATGTCAAGATTACAACATAACATCGAAAACACATAGGAATATATGACTATGAATATGAAGCATACAACATAAACATAACATTTCATCATATAAGCAGCATACATCAGATAGGCATGTAAAACTAACAACAACCGGGGTTATGGGAACCCCTTACCTTACACTACCCCCATAGCCTATGTAAACACTACCCTTCTCCCCATACCTGGATTGAAGGTCGCTCCAACGTAAGTTCCTAAGCACACTGGTCGCGGTTCCCCAAGCGGCTTACTTAAACCTCCAAGTCTTGACCAACAGAAACACAACAGATTAGTTTCCCAACCAAAAACAAAAAGGGAAACCAAAAGCGAAGAGGAACTATTACCTATAGACTGCCATGGACCAACTAGCTTCCCAAACTGCTTCCAAAACTCCTGTATAGAAAGGGATGAAGAGGAAATAGGGAAGAAGGCACTCTAGGCCGCAATAGTGGCTGCTGTAACTAGCAAAATAGGGTTTCACGTTAACCCTCGGGTTCTGTGCCAAACAATTATAGGCTGCACCTGAGCACGGTCGTGCTCACCCCTGAGCACAGTCGTGCTCAACTTAGCGTCATCGAGACTCAGTCAGCACATTGTGCACAGACGTGCTCAACTTAAAAATCGAAATATGCTTCAGCCTTTAATCACGGGCATGCTGGCTAAAGAGCACGGGCGTGCTCATGTACCAAAAAGGGACTTTTATGCCAAAAATCCCATTAAGCCCTCAACCAACAATTCTAACTTAACAAAATCAGCTTAAGCAACCAAACAAGCTTTATAAAAGCACTTACGAAAAGCAGGGTGTTACAATTTGAGGATTGTCCTCAAGTATGAGAAAGAGATGTATGTTCTTGAGCAAATAATTCTTGAGCAACTAGTTCCTACTAGGATCGAAATGGATGCTTATGAGAAGCATCAAGTCGATATCCTAGATGTAGGATTCCTCATGCTTGCAACCATGATGGTGCATGATATGATCATGCACCTCACGATGCTCTCTTGAGAGCATGCAATGCATAAGAACCACAAGTCATCCCGACCCTTTTTTTTCAGTTGCGAACTAAAAGAAGGGAAATCCCAATAGTTATGATGTGCTTCATATTATTGAGTACATTAAGAACTTGGTAAAATGAGATTACCTTTTGGCCAAATGTTGGCCAGTGATACGATCGTGTAATTGTTGCTGGATAGTTATAGTCAATTCGTTATGAACGATTTTGACAGACCTCTACTAGAGATTACAAAGGAAGTTGAGAACTACCGAGCAGAGTCTCTAAAGTAGATAAGGGTAGACTATTGTGATAGTCTTTAAAGGAAAAGTCTTAAGCCTGCTAAACAAGGAGAAGAACAAGGGCAACAACAAGTTCAATCCCAGTACTTCTCTCTTGAAGCTAATAGGTAGGGTTGCAAAGGAAGGCAGTTGATTTTATTGCGGTTTGACCGGACATTTGAAAACTGCTAAAGATACCATAAAGAGTATATGAAAGGAAAGGAAGTATGACTTCCTCTTCGAGCATTTTATTGTAGAATTCAACTTACTTCAAAATCATGGGTATTTGATACCGCGTGTGGATCTCACATTAATGTGAAGGATCAAAGGGAGTAGGACGTTGACTAAAAGCAAAGTTAACCTGTGAGTAGGAAATGGAGCAAAAGTTGTTGCATTAACTATAGAAGTTTTGACTTTGCCTTCAGGGTTTGTTTTGGAACTAAATAATTGTTATTATGTTCCAACTATTGGTAGAAATATCAGTCACATGATATTTTCTATGCTAGCAAGTATTTGGATAATGGACTTTGTGTCCTTAACCCTCATATGCCCATCTATAATATAAATGTGAAAACCTTTGGCATTACCGATTAGGCCATATAGGTGAGAAACGCATCTCCAAGCTCCATAAGGATGGACTCTTGGAATCATTCGATTGTGAATCGTTTGATGTATGCAAATCTTGCTTGTTGGGGAAGATAACTAAGACCCCATTCATCAGGCAAGGTGAAGGGGTCAGTGATCTTTTGGCCTTGATACATAGTGATGTATGTGGGCCCCTAAACAAGTCTGCTAGAGGTGGTTTTCCTTACTTCATCACATTTACTGATGACTTCAGTAGATATGGATTTGTGTATGACATAAATCGGAAACTTTTGAAAAGTTCAAAGAGTTCACAAATGAAGTAGAGAACCAACTTGGAAAAAGTATTAAGGTCATACGATTAGATCGTGGTGATGAATACTTAAGCCAAGAGTTTGATGACTATCTGAGAGAGTATGAGATAGTATCCCAACTCACTCCTCCTGGAATGCCACAATGGAATGGTATGTCCGAAATGAGGAATCACACCTTGTTAGACATGGTGCGATCCATGATAAGTCATTCAGACCTTTTTGACTCTTTCTGGGGCTTTGCTCAACTTACAACTAGATTCACACTTAACCGTGTTCCATCTAAGGCGATTGAAAAGACTCCATATGAGATATGGATGGGTCGAAAGCCTAATTTATCATTTATGAGGATTTGGGTATGTATTGGCCGTATAAAAAGATGTGCAAGTGTACACAGTCAAACAAGTAATAAAGAGTGAGTAAAGATCATTCGCACGAGGATTCAAATGATTTGAATATAAATTCTAGTTTTAACCTTCTCTACTTAGCTTAATAAAATAAAAAGTAATTTTAAGCATGTAAAGTAAATGGAGTAATTGGGTGTCAGAACAGTAAGTAATAAATGCAAGGAATTAATAAAAGCAATAAATGGGTGTTTTAAAACAGAGATGGAAACAGCTAGGATTCTAATCCTTTGTAATCTTCACTTCGGGGTAATTTATGCTTCAGGATGCTACATCAGTCCAGGAAATGAAATTTTCTTTCCAGCATTCAACTGAGTTCATTAAAAGCTTCTTATTCCTAAGTTCAAATTAATTTCCTTCAGTTGTCAGATAAATACGTCCAGCTACTTAAATACTTGAAGGCTATTCCTAGTTCATTCAACACAATTAATTTTCCAATTAATTGTTCTATCTTTATCTTCTATTCAAATCCACTAACTTGGTTTTTCCAAACTAAGTTAGTTGATATTTCAGATCAGTTGATCAAGCTAAACCGAAATTAAACATTAAAGCCGAGAAGAAGAAAATGAATAACATCCATAGCATTGAATTACCCTTCAGTGCAATTACAAATTCATAGAATCCTACCTAAGAGAATTTAGATCATAATGAGCTTGAAGAAAAAACAAGCAAAAGAAATGGAAAGTAAAGGCATAATATGTAAAATGAAATTACATAGAGGACAAGGGAGCTGACGGTTGCTGCACAGTACATGGCTGACACCTAAAAGGAAGCTAACCTCTCACTATATGTACTAGTTCCTAAAACAGGGTTACACTCTCTCATGCCTCACTTTTTGGGATTTTATAAAATTTAAATACTAAAATATTATTTGGCCCAATTCCCATGTACACACAGCTCCTGCATTGTATTCTCTCTCTTCCTTTTTGCACAGCGCAGCAGGTATTTTGTCTTCTAGTGGGCAATAACTGAGCTAGAAATGATTTTATATTGTAGTGACTGGCTCCCCAGTAGCTGCAGCATTCCAAAGCATCCCAGAGCAATTCCTTCAGCAATTACACCTATAACACCTGCTCAAAACTAAATCAAACCTTCAGCAATAACAGATCAGAATTTACAGTTTTTTCGCAATTAATCAGATTAACACAGATATTTACTCAATCAAACAAAACTTGAAGTTCTTTTCCAAAATTGATCAAAACAAGAACCATGATTAAGCTAAAAGGTTAGTAACAACTCTTATTTCTAAGAGTTATCACACCCCCAAACTTGAACCATTGCTTGTCCTCAAGTAATGACATTCAACAAGCATTATCAAAAGAAAATCAGAACAGTATAAGCAAAGTCCATGGCAGTCCTCAGATGCATTTTTTAGAATTATGCTCAACACAAAATACCCTTTTCTAAATCACTTCCCATAGTGTGTGTGTGATTTCCCTAAGCTCTCAACTCAGTTTTAGCAAGGAACTCCAACCAAACCACCTATCAACAGAGTCTTAGGTGCATTTTCTAAATATCCTTTGGATGTAAGGGTGAAGACTCACCAGATTATCTTCCTAAGAACAGGTGGTTAACACATTATTGGGTTTGTCATATCGCTCAATTCACTCTACTTTATGTTCTGTGTTGGTGTTTCACTCAATCTTCATTCATATGCAACTCTATCATAGGCTTGACAAATTTCTCACAATCAAAAGCACAAACACAAATTACACACAGCAAGAGGACTTTAATGGGTTGTAATGGGGCTAAGGTTCAGGTGTGGAAATTTTTGGGACAGTAGCTAACTTTGGTGGAGTTCAAGATCTCTTGTAAAAATCACCCACCCTCAAACTTAGACATTTATGTATTCCTGCCCATATTTCTGTTGACAGGGGGGAACTTTATTGCTTTTAATTCTTTTTTTTTTGAATAACATGGATTACTTGAGAGGATGAAAGGCAGTAGCTTTAGTGCAACATATTCTGCAGTTTCTCAATTTTAAAATTGTTCCTTTGATGATTTGTTCTTTCCTCCCTTTTTATTGCATAACACCCCCCCCCCCCCCCCCCCAAACTTATATTGATGGTTGTCCTCAACCATTGTGGTCAGGACCTATAAACAGATGACCTTTTGAAACAGTCTCAAACTCCACCTAACATGGTAGTACATTGTTTTTCATGGGAATGAGCTTGTCATGTGGTTTAATCACCAAGAAAAAGGTCTCAGGCTCAAAGGGGTTTACCTAGGGTAATAATTTAGGGTAGGCCTTTTAAGTCTCAGTAGTTAAAACAAGAAAAGTGCCTCAAGTCATTTTGTGTGCAACAGTGAAATAAGCAGTCAATCACATCAATAAGTCAAGTTCTGCAGAGAAAACACATGATTGGAATGCATGATGAACAAACTCTATTGAAGCCCAAAAGCTCACAGGATTGATGTTGTAGAGTGCTACAACACCACATTCAGCCTCACTCACCCCTAAACTTAGGTTGAAATCTAATTCAGACCTCACCCTCTCTTCCCGAGACAAGGGTCTTTGCATCCCAATTCCCCCAATTGATTGGTGACTTTGAATGAAGTCCTTATTTTAAGTCCATTTTGAGCTAGGGAGTGTCTTCATCATATGCACATGGACAACCAAACCATTCATTCATTCATTTAACTTTTTCTATCAAAAAGGTCCTCAACTGCATCAATAATCATTAATCAGTTTGATACAATGGGGGCAAGACAGACATCCTTCAAAACAAAATGAAAAACAAACAAACAAACCTACTTCACTACAACCATTCACAAAACAAAAATTTAAACTACTGAGAGAGATAAGGGTAATCCTAGTCATCTGATGCTGCAGCATGCTGTAGCATCATGGGTGTTGCTTCCTGCTCAAGGCTGAGCCAATCTTGCACTACTCATGGTGCTTCCTCCTTTAGCTAGCTGCTTCATGGTGGGCCTGCTGGTTGCTGGATTTTCCTTTGTGATCACCACCTCAACACTAGGCTATTTTTTAGCATCTTCAGTCCCTCCTCCACCAGTCTTTGCCTTAGCTTTTGCACCTTTTGAAAATTTCTGACTCAGAGGTATTTATCCTCCGACTCTTCACTAAAGTCAGAATACATTTCAGCCTCCAACTTTGCCTCTATTTTTCTTGGTCTAGGGGGAGCTGTGTGCTTGATTCTGCCTTTCTTGGGTTGAGGAGGGCCTTCAGGCTCAGCTTCGGCCACTATCTTCTTGCATTTGTCTTTGCTGTTGGGTTGTGCTGGAGCTGGAATGGAATCTCTTGGAGGTGCTGGGGGAGTCCATTCAGAGCTGATCTCATTGTTGTTCACCGAGTGCGCACTAGCAGTGGGATTTACAGGAAGGATTTCAGGGTCTTGTTCTAGTGCATGAGGATCTTCAGGAACAGGTTCTGGTTGTGGTGCTGGTACAGGGTCTGGCACATTGGGGTTTGCAGGAGCATCTTGCTGCTTAGGTTTAGGAGCTTGGTATTTGAAAGGCTCAAACAGTGCTTCAGGGAACTGGGGAGGCGAGCTGCCTTGCCTTAGCTTATCGACTCCAAGGGTTCTTTGTACCCATAGATGCTGCTCTTTGGAGAACTCTCAAAAAAGCTGTTGTTGTTTCAAACTATGCTATAACATTTGGCAGCATAGGTCCACTTTTGGGTCCATATCATATGGGTGATCATGCTGCCCAGATGGAGGAACTGAAACTTGCACTTTTGACACTGAGGTCCCAAAGCATTTGATAGCTAGACAATCTATGGCCCCCTTGTTATCCCTGATTTCATCTTCAAGCATGGCCTTCACTCCACATTTCAAATATAGGCTTGTGATTAGGAAGGAGAAAAATAGCAGACCCTTGGGCTTGAATGCACATGAAATGATCTCTTTCTCAATCAACTGGCCCACATCTACCTTCTTCCCCTTCAGAATGTAATATAGGAGGACTAGCCTCTCCTTGTCCACAGTTTCCAAATGTGCAGTGGGAAGAATTTTGGTTCGAATATATGGTACCAAACCTTGGCCAATGGGGTAAGATCAAGCCTAGCTATTTTCCAGTTGCCCCCCTTTTGAATCCAGTCTGCCCCTTCCACCGTGACTTCCCTCATCATGCCATTCAACACAGTTTCTTCAGTACCCTTCAACTCCTGATATTCATCTTGCACATCTTTTAACCCCCACCTTCTGTTCAGTGTAGGAGCAGAGAAAGATTCCTTGCAATCCATCACCATCACATATTTTTGCTCAGGTGAAGTGAGGTTTGCATAGAATTCTCTAACGAAGGGGATGATGGGGTCTCTCGGGTGAGCAGCAAACTTCTTCCAGTTGTGAGTATCAATGAGCTTAGTAACCTCCTCAATGAGCCCATAGTGAGTGGAATCCAAAAGGAAGAAACACTTTTTTCCAGATGGACGCTCTGCTTCTTAACCACCTTCTCAAATTTCAGTCTTGCCTCTTCATCCACAAACCGCTTGTCATTACCATCGGCAGAAGAAGAAGAAATGGAGGTAACGGGCTTTTTGGAAGATTGGCCTCTTGTCTTACCCATAATATTCGAAGTGGGTACAAAAAGGGGTTTGGTTGATGGTGATAGATAGAGATGGGTGAGGCAGAAATTGTGAGTGGGGTTGCATGTGAGGTTAGAGCAAAGGGGTCAGTGACTTTAATAGGAAAAAAGGAGGTGGAGGTGAGAGGTTGGGGATGGATGTGAGTGGCGGAGAGAAGGGTAACATTAAGTGGGCAAGTCACATTCTCACGATTTCTGTAACTCTTCCCCTCCCAAAAACTCTTCAGCTTTTGAATTTGGAAATTCAAAAATTATTACAGTTGAACGTGGGCTTTTGTGCTGTCCAAATTGTCACCTCCCCCAGTACCTGAGATTGGGCTTGACTTGACCCAACTTCCTGCATAACCCAACGACTATATTGCTACAGCCTGCAGTTACAGGGTTTAACAGCATACATTTATTTAAAATTAAACTGAAACCAAATAAAACTAAAAACTAAAATTAACAAACTAAAAAAAGGATATAAAGCTGGGGTGCCTCCCAGTAGCGCTTGGTTTACTGTCCTTCAGCCTGACTCCACACTTGTGGTTAAGGGTCTATGAGATGAATGGTGGCCTTCATTCTTGCACAAGACTCACCCCAATATTGTTTCACCCTTTTGCCATTTACTTTGAACTCCCTTACAGAGCTTTCATCTAGAAAATCCACAGCTTCATGAGGGTACACCTTGACCAATTTAAAAGGTCCAGACCACCTTGACTTCAGCTTCCCAAGGAACAGTTTCAGTCTGGAATTGAACAAGAGCTCTTGCATGCCTTCAACCAATTACCTGGGTTGGATTTTTTGATCATGCCATGCCTAGACCTTGCTCTTGTATGCTTCAGCATTTTCATAAGCAAAGAGCCTAAACTCTTCAAGTTCAGTCAGCTGCAACATTCTTGCTTCTCCAACTGCTTGTGCATCAAAATTCAGCTTCTGTATGGCCCATAATGCCTTATATTTCAGTTCTATTGGTAATTGGCAAGCTTTTCCATAAACCAATCTGTAAGGGGACATAACAATGAGAGCCTTGAATGATGTTCTGTAGGCCCAGAGAGCATCATCTAAGTGTAAGGACCAGTCCTTCCTGGAAGGATTTACCATTTTTTCAAGGATTCTTTTGATCTCTCCGTTGGACATTTCAGCTTGACCACTAGTCTAAGGATGGTAGGTAGTAGCCACTTTGTGTTTCACTCCATATTTTGCAAGCAGGTTAGCAAACAACTTGTTACAAAAATGTGTCCCTTCATCACTGATTAAAGCTCGAGGAGTGCCAAATCTGGTAAATATGTTCTTGTGCAAGAACTTTGTGACTACTCTAGCATCATTGGAGGGCAAAGCCACTGCTTCCACCCATTTTGAGACATAGTCTACTGCAACTAAGATATAGGCATTGCCATATGACATAGGAAAGGGGCCCATGAAATCTATTCCCCACATATCAAACAGTTCAATCTCTAGAATGGTGTTAAGTGGCAGCTCTTGTCTGTTGGAAACATTCCCCTTCCTCTGACACCTATCACACTTCTTGGAATACTCTAGAGCATCTCTGAACAAGGTGGGCCAGAAGTATCATGATTGCAGGACCTTCTCAGCTGTTCTTTTTCCTCGAAAGTGACCACCATAAGGGGCAGCATGGCAATCACTAAGGATATCTTGCATTTCTTCCTCAGCATCACATCTTCTCATGATCTGATCTCGACATCTTTTATAAAGGAAGGGTTCATCCCAGTAGAAATGTTTAGCTTGATGCAAAAACCTCATTTTCTGTTGAGAGTTCATTTCTATTGGAATTACCCCACTGACCAGAAAATTCACCATGTCTACGTACCAGGGTGCTGCAGCATCTTCTATCATTAAAATGTGTTCATCAGGAAAATTTTCTTTGATTTCTCCTTGAGGCTTGATTTCTCCTTCTTTAGCAATTCTAAAGAGTTGATCAGCTACTTGATTTTCAATTCCCTTCTTGTCTTTGATCTCCAAATCAAATTCTTGAAGCAAAAGCACCCATCTGATAAGCCTTGGCTTTGCATCCTTCTTGTCAATGAGATACTTGATGGTTGCATGATCTGTGTATACCACTACTTTGGTTCCCACCAGATATGGTCTAAACTTGTCAAAAGCAAACACAACTGCCAATAATTCTTTTTCTATAGTGGTGTAGTTGATCTGAGCATCAATAAGAGTCTTGCTATTATAATAGATACTATGGAAGATCTTGTTATGCCTTTGACCTAACACAGCTCCCACTGTAAAATCACTTGCATCACACATCAACTCAAATGGCTTCTCCCAATATGGAGCTACTATTACAGGGGCAGCGATCAAAGCATTTTTCAAAGTTTCAAAAGCTTATAAACATTTCTCTGTGAAGTTCAATGCACTATCATGCTCCAGCAATTTGTACAGAGGCTTTGATATTTTGGAAAAATCCCTAATGAATCTCCTATAAAATCCAGCATGGCCTAGAAAACTTCTGATGCCCTTGACAGAATTGGGTGGGGGAAGTTTTTCAATTACCTCAATCTTAGCTTTGTCCACCTCTAAACCTTTCTTTGACACTTTGTGGCCCAAGACAATGCCTTCCTTGACCATGAAATGACATTTCTCCCAATTCAAAACTAAATTGGTTTCTTCACATCTGTCCAACACCTATTCTAGATTGTCCAAGTATCCCATGAATGAATCTCCAAAAATTGAGAAATCATCCATGAAAATTTTCATAGTCTTCTCAATAAAATCAGAAAAGATGGCCATCATGCACCTCTGAAAAGTTGCTGGAGCATTGCAGAGCCCAAAAGGCATTCTTCTAAAAGCAAATGTACCATATGGACAAGTAAAGGTGGTCTTCTGCTGATCTTCTGGTGCCACTGCTATCTGGTTGTAGCCTAAATAGCCATCTAGAAAGCAGTAAAAGTCTCTCCCAGATAGCCTATCAAGAATCTGATCAATGAATGGTAATGGGAATGATCTTTCCTTATGGCCTTGTTCATCTTTCTATAATCCATGCATATCCTCCAACCTGTGATTGTTCTTGTAGGAATCACCTGATTCTTCTCATTTTTCACCACAATGACTTCTCCTTTCTTTGGAACACACTCCACAGGACTTACCCACACACTATCTGAAATGGGGTAGATGATCCCTGCATCAAGCCATTTAATGATCTCCTTCTTCACCACTTCTTTCATAATCGGGTTAAATATTCTCTGGCCTTCAATATTGTTCTTGGCATCTTCCTCTAATAGAATTCTGCGCATACAAAAGCTAGGACTAATTCCTCTAATGTCTGCCATTTGCCATCCAATAGCCTCTTCAGAACTGAAAGTAGACTCTCTTCTTGAGCAGTAGTTAAGAAAGAAGAAATTATGATGGGCAGAGTTTCATTCTCTCCCAGATAAACATATTTCAAGGGTGGGAGGTCTTTCAACAGATGGGACATTCTCATTCAAGGTGTATGTAGTTAACTACAAAGATTCATATTTTCTGATCCAAGATCTTTGTGCCAACTTCTCTTCAACTAAAAGCGTCAGCTCTTCACTCCCGGAATCAGTTTCATCATTCAGTTCGAATTCATGCTTTAACCCTTACCTTGTTGCTATTAGTTTCTCTTGCACTAGGGATTCAATACCAGTAATCACAGAACAGATTTCCATTTCCTCATCAGGGTATTGCAAAGCATTAAAGACATTGAAAGTCACTTGCTGATCATTTACCCTCATAGTGAGCTCCCTTTTTTGCACATCTATCAATGTTCTCCCAGTTGCAAGAAAGGGTCTTCCAAGGATGATTGGAACTTCCTTGTCAGCCTCAATGTCAAGGATAATATAGTCCACTGGAAACACGAACTTCTCTACTCTGATTAAAACATCTTCAATCTTTCCCTCTGGGTAAGTAATGGATCTATCAGCAAGTTGCAAAGTCACAGTGGTGGGCCTGGCTTCATCAATTCTCATTTGCTTGAAAATGGACATTGGCATCAGGTTAATACTTGCTCCAAGATCACACAAGGCTTTTCCACAATAAGTATTCCCTAAAGTACAAGGGACGGTAAAACTGCCTGGATCTTTCATTTTCTGAGGCATTTTGTTCTGTAACAGCTGGCTGCACTCCTTTATCATTGCCACTGTCTCAAACTCTCCCAATCTCTTTCTCTTAGTAAGGATATCTTTCATGAATTTAGTGTAGTTAGGCATCTGCTGTAGAACTTCAACCAAAGGTATTTTGATGTGCAACTCCTTCAGAATTTCCAAAAACTTGTTGAATTGCTTCTCTTGAGCAGCCTTCTTCAACCTCTGTGGAAATAGGGGAGGTGGCCTCTCTGGAATTAGCTTGGTCTCCTTCTTCCTAGGAATTTCTTGCACTTCCTTTTCAGTTGTTGGATTCACCTCAGGGCTATCCTTTTCTGTCTCAGCTGTGTCAGTCTTCTTTGACGCTTTCTGCTTAGGTGCTACAACATCCTGTAGCTCTTTACCACTTCTCAGGTTTACCACTTTAACTTCCTCTTTCCCTTTATCATTTGAAGATGATGGGGATTCAGTGGAAGCAGGGAGAGTACCAACAGGTCTGTTAGCTAGTGCAGTGGCCAACTGGCCTACTTGACTCTCCAAATTTCTCACACTCAACATAGCTTCCAAATATGATTCCCTTGCAGGAGCTTGGTTTTGCCGTTGCTGGCTGTGCTCTCCCTGATGTTGGTATTGTTGTGGGGCATTTCCAACTGAGGAATTCAATGTGTTGTTGTAATTTCCATAATTCACTGTATGATTTTGTCAAGAATGTACCTCCAGATGAAGCATCCAACATTAATCTTGAAGGAGGCTGCAGTCCATTGTAGAAGGTCTCCATTTGGATACATACGGGGATTCTATGATGAGGATATCTTCTCAACAGCTCCTTGAACCTCTCCCACGAGTCATACAGTGATTCATCATCATTTTGCCTGAATGAAGTTATATCACTCCTCATTCTTGCATTTTTAGTAGAGGGGAAGTATTTAATCAAAAACTTTTCCGCTAGGCCATTCCATGAAGTAATGGATTTCGCTTCCAAATAGTTCAACCAAGTCTTGGCTCTGTCCCTCAAAGAACAAGGAAAGAGCCTTAACCTGAAAGCATCATCACTTACTCTAGGAATCTTGAAATTGCTAGTCATCTCCAGAAATTGCCTCAGATGCAAGTGTGGATCTTCAGTAGGGGCACCACTTAATTTCCCAACAGTTTGCAGCATTTGAAACATCATTGGTTTAAATTCAAACTGCTGGGTAGTTATTTCTGGTCTCACAATCCCGTTGCTCATGGTTTGGGGATCAAAGACAGCAAAGTCCCTGATGGATCTGTCCCTATCATTTACCATTTCAATCATACCAGGCTGATCTTCATCCTCGTTTCCCAGAAAGTGAGCCATAAAGCCTAAGTCAGAGTGCTGATCTCTAGCTCTTTGTTCTTTAGTTCTCTTCCTTAGCCTCTTTGCGGTTTTCTCTATCTCCAATTCTATTTGAAACTCGGGTGTACCCTTGCTGCGCATACAGCTGTAAAACATGTTGCTAAGCAAAGTGCACACAGTTTTCAGTACTAACTAAATAGAAAAAGCTAACAACAGAATTTAAATTTTCAACACCATTGTCAATCCCCGGCAATGGTGTTAAAAACTTGTTGGCTGTATAAAAAGATGTGCAATTGTACACAATCAAACAAGTAATAAAGAGTGAGTAAAGATCGTTCTCACGAGGATTTAAATGATTTGAATATAAATTCTAGTTTTAACCTTCTCTACTTAGCTTAATAAAATAAAAAGTAATTTTAAGCATTTAAAGTAAATGGAGTAATTGGGTGTCAGAACAGTAAGTAATAAATGCAAGGAATTAATAAAAGCAATAAATGGGTGTTTTAAAACAGAGATGGAAACAATTAGGATTCTAATCCTTTGTAATCTTCACTTCAGGGTAATTTATGCTTCAGGACGCTACATCATTTTGTCCAGGAAATGAAATTTTCTTTCCAGCATTCAACTGAGTTCAATAAAAGCTTCTTATTCCGAAGTTCAAATTAATTTACTTCAGTTGTAAGATAAATACGTCCAGCTACTTAAAGACTTGAAGGTTATTCCTATCTCATTCAACACAATTAATTTTCCAATTAATTGTTCTCCCTTTATCTTCTATTCAAGTCCACTGACTTGGTTTTTCCAAACTAAGTTAGTTGATATTTCAGATCAGTTGATCAGACTAAACCGAAATTAAACATTAAAGCCGAGAAGAAGAAAATGAATAACATCCATAGCATTGAATTAGTGCAATTACAAATTCATAAAATCCTAACTAAGAGAATTTAGCTGATAATGAGCTTGAAGACAAAACAAGCAAAAGAAATGGAAAGTAAAGGCATAATGCCTAAAATGAAATTACATAAAGGACAAGGGAGCTGACGGCTGTTGCACAGTACAGGGTTGACACCTAAAAGGAAGCTAACCTCTCACTATTTGTACTAGTTCCTAAAATAGGGTTACACTCTCTCTCATGCCTCACTTTTTGGGCTTTTACAAAATTCAAATATTAAAATATTCTTTGGCCCAAATCCCAAGTGCACACAGCTGCTACATCGTATTCCCTCTCTTCCTTTTTGCACAGCGCAGCAGGTATTTTGTCTTCTAGTGGGCAATAGCCGAGCTGGAAATGATTTTATCTTGTAGTGACTTGCTTCCCAGAAGCTACAACATTCCAAAGCATCCCAGAGTAATTCCTTCAGCAATTACACCTTTAACACCTGTTCAAAACTAAATCAAACCGTCAGCAATAACAGATCAGAATTTACAGCTTTTTTGCAATTAATCAGATTAACACAGATATTTACTCAATCAAACAAAACTTGAAGTTCTTTTCCAAAATTGATCAAAACAATAACCATGATTAAGTTAAAATGATAGTAATAACTCTTATTTCTAAGAGTTATCAGTATGTCAGGGTGAAACGTCTTATGACGGATAAACTTGGGCCCAAATCAGATAAGTGTATTGATGAGTGTGATTACACCTCATATTTCTTTATCATATTGCATGCATTTTCATGTAGTTTAGCATTTTTAATTTGATTTTTGTTAATTTTTACCTTGGAACGGGTAAGGCGGTCTTGTGGTGTTGTTGTGCAGGAATTGAAGATTAAAATGTTCAAGATCAACCATGATGGAGCTTGCATGAAGATGGTACTTGAAAAGCAAGAAAACTGAGCCAAACAGAGGACATCACGACCTAGCCATGACAGCCATCACGGCCATGATCGAGCAAGGCTGAAAAGAAAAGAACGAAAAGGTCAGAACCTGTCACGGCCAGGCCGTGATGGCCATCACGGTCGTGACAGGTCATCAGTGCCAAGATTTCCAAGACAGAGTCTGTCACGGCCTGGCCGTGACAGGCATCACGGCCGTGACGCGTAATATTTGGAATTTTAAAACTTGATTTGATCTGATTTTTTAATTGCTTGGGATTCAAGTTAACCTACTCTATGAATAGGGCAATTAGGCTCGAAAACAGGGATCCCTTAGGCTGCTACCTTAGGCAAAAACTACGATTTCTCTTCTTCTCAATTTCTTCTTCTCTCTTAGGTTTTCTTTTTATGCTTTTATTAATCAAGCTTGCTATGAAAATGGCAATGCTTGAGTAGTTGTTTTTATTTCTAGGAATTGGGGCCTAGCGGTGAACTTAGGTATTGGATCTATAGGAATCAAACTTAGGACTTAAATCACGGGAGTTAGAAGCGGTCCTTCGAGGGTTAGAAGTCGTCCTTTGCGAGTTACTCGGAAAACTGGAATTGGCAGAGCTATCAAATCTAGAAAACTTACTCCTCGATTCATTGGACCCTTTTAGATTCTTCGACGAATTGGTCCAATAGCTTACCAAATTGCCTTACCACCCAATCTTTCCAACCTTCAAGATGTCTTTCATGTTTCTCAGTGGAGAAAGTATTATCCAAATCCTTCACATGTCATTGAGTTTGAGTCTATACAACTACGAGAGAATCTAGAGCATGCGGCTTTACCTGTAAGAATCACAGATTGACGAATTAAGGAACTTCGCGGTAAACAAATTCCTTTGGTTAAGGTCGTATGGGATGAAACTACTGGAGATGCTACTTGGGAACACGAGGAGAATATGCAACGACAATATCCACATCTTTTCTAAGATACGTAAATCCCGAGGACGGAAATTTCTTTTAAGAGGGGTAGTAATGTAACAACCTGATTTTTATTAAGTTGTTCAACCGGTTAAAATATAATTAAATTATATTTTAAATTTGAGAGTTAGAAAGTGTTTTTGATTAAAATAAATCATATTCATAGTCTACTTTATGGTAGAGGGTTACGATAAAATTTTCGATTGAAAATTCAGACGAAAGTCGGTCTGCGTTTTCACTGTCGGTACAAGTTTACTGTGCAGAAAACCTAATTTTGACCCGTGAATGAGATAGTTAATGTTTTTATTATGTTTCCTTCAACTTTGGTTATTTTGAAAATTTTTGTTCAAAAATAAAATAAAATAAAATATTTTATTTGAGTGAAAACGTCGGAAGAATTACGATCGGAAATGCAACCGGGTACGAAATGGAGCAGAATAGGAGACATAAAAGGCTTGAGGTGAGATGAGGGAGTGAGGTGACTCACTATAGGTATGGCCTAAGCTACCTCCTAAAAAGTGGTCATGATGGACTTTTTGAAATATACCATATTATATTCTAAAAACCTATTTTTCTCTTTCCTCTTCAACCAAACAAGGCACAAGGTCAAAACTTGCTCTCCAAGCTCATTCCTCTCTCCTCAATTCAGTGCCACTCTCTCCCCTCTCTATATATACCCCTTTCATTTTCACTTCATCATCTTCCTCCTTCAACCTCCATTAAACCTTCATCTTCTTCTTTCTTCTAAAAGTTCAAGCTCTTAAAGCTTTAGTTTTTATTCATCTTTTCTAATTAAGTTCTTCATTAAAGTTCTTCCTTATACTAAGGGTAATGCTCTCATATGAATCTTTTTTCAAGTTTCATATTTTATTTCTTAGTTTACTTTATGTGTTCTTTATATGCTTTAAACTTCTAAAATCTCTCTAAAATGGTAGTAAAAGTTCCTTTTGAGTTGAAACCACTTTCTGTAGTCTTGTATCAACATATATTTTCACATACTAAGAGATTACGTAAAAAAAATCTCTACCTATCTCTTCCAATGAAGGCCGAATGTTTGCATTTGTGACCTAGGAAGTTTTGTTTCAACTTTTGGAATATGATCATGTGATTGAGTTTCAAACTATCCAATGATCTTAAATCTATAAATCTTGGAAGTTTCGATAGCTTGTTCCTATGATGACTGAAAATATGAATAAGTAAGCCTAGGATACCATGTTTCAACTTTCCAAGCATGATCATGGATTTAGAACTCTTAATACCTTGTGATTCTAAACCTAAGAGTTATTGTTGAACAAAGAATATTTTTCCTCATCATCCTATGATGGCCGAAACTTAGTGTTTAGGTACTAGGATGTTTGAGTTTTTATTTTTCCAAAATGATCATGGACTTAAGCTCCATCAGATATTTGGATGCTAAGTCTAAGAGATTGGAAAGTTTAAGGATTTCTAACTTGTTTATTCTATGTTATTAAAGCTAGGATGTATTACTTTCATTTTTCCAAGATGATCATGGACTTGAGCTCCATAAGATATTTGGATGCTAAGTCTAAGAGATTGGAATGTTTAAGTTTCCATTGTTTTCCAAAAGATCATGGACTTGAGCTCCATAAGTTATTTGGATGCTAAGTCTAATAGATTGGAAAGTTTAAGGATTTCTAACTTGTTTATTCTATGTTATTAAAGCTAGGATGTATTACTTTCATTTTTCCAAGATGATCATGGACTTGAGCTCCGTAAGATATTTGGATGCTAAGTCTAAGAGATTGGAATGTTCAAATTTCCATTGTTTTCCAAAATGATCATGGACTTGAGCTCCATAAGATATTTGGATGCTAAGTTTAAGAGATTGGAAAGTTTAAAGATTTCTAACCTATAAATCCTATGAAGGCCGAACCTAGAAGGTTATGGACCTAGGATACTTTTTCTTATTTTTCCAAAATGAACATGGTTTTGAGCTCCTTAATACATATGGATGCTAAACCTAAGAGATTGGAAAGTTTAGTGAATGCTACCCTATTTTACTAGCCTTGGCCGAATACCCTAAGTTTATAACTTAGTGGGATTTTAAATCAACTTTGTTAAGTGATCATTGTTTGTGAACTCCTAACACTTAAGGATCATAAATCCATGAGTTGTATAATTTTCGGGAATCTCTAACCCTAAGGACTAGTCTTGTCCGAACATATACCTTGTGGTTTAGTGTTCTTGTTTGATTTTAACTTGTGATTTTATGTTCATAACCTTACACTTCCATCGCGAAGGAAAGGAGGACGTTCGTGGCATACCTCTTCGAGCATCTAATCTCCTTACCTTCACAGAAGGTGGAGTTAGTACTTTGTGGTGTGACAACGAGGAGCTTCGAGTTCGAGAGTCCGGTGATAACCCAGGTGGGGGAAAGAACCAACCTATCGTCGGAATGGATAAGTAGTAGATTATATAATAATTGTGTAGGGCGACATAAACCCTACTAGTAGTCGAGTAATCGACAAGACCAAAATCACATTGGAAACCTTTTCTGAAAAACCAATGGCGATTCGGGGATGTAGGTTTATCGATATTAGGTTGATTTTATATTCTTGATTGTTTATTTGAGCTTATTACCTTTATTGAATTGATTTTTGTGCTATGTTGGTGATATTGAAATATTTTGATTGATATTGTGTTATGCATGACCTGCCTGGTTTTTATTATTATGCTTAGTGGATTTTAAGCAAAGATATATATGTTGTCTACGAGATGATTGTTTTGGGTGTGAGGATAATGATGATTTAGAAGTGCCTAGCTAACTTAGATGATGTATGTTAAAGAGGTATTATGGCATAGAATATGTGTCAAGTTCTAATGGAAGGTTAAGGCACTAGGATGTTGTTAAATCGGGTTGGTGGGATTCAAGTATAGGTGTTGTTGTCCATGACCGTGTATTGGTAATATAATACACAAAGACAAAAGTGTATTGGTAATATAATAAACCAAGACAAAAGTGTATTGGTAATATAATACACAAAGACAAAAGTGTATTGGTAATATAATACGCAAGGACATCTATGTATTGGTAATATAATACACCGTGTATTGGTAATACAATATACGTAAAACACTTCTGTGTATTGGTAATATAATACACAGTGTATTTGTAATATAATACACGTAAAACATTTGTGTATTGGTAATATAATACACCGTGTATTGATAATATAATACACATAAAACCCTTCTGTGTATTGGTAATATAATACACCATGTATTGGTAATATAATACACGTAAAAATCATGAGTTCTCGCGAGACCACTTCCACCTTAGGAAATAGGTGTGCGGCTATGGTGTATTTGAGTAGCATGAGATTGGGGGTAGAGGATGATATATTAACTTGAGGGTGATCTGTTAGTTATGTGCATTGTTTGTCTGTGACAATTACTGTATGATTTACTATGACTCTTTTCCGCTTTTTGATGATAGAACTGTTTCTTATCCCCTATGTTTTTGTATTCTTGTGGGTTACTTTACTTACATTAGAAGACCCGATGGAGGATTATGTTGCTGAGGAGCTGGACGAATCTCTGTATGAAACGGAGGTTGCTGAGGAATTGGATGGAACTCCTTACGAACCAGACGCTGGAGGTCGAGCTGTGATCCATGGCGAGTAGAGTATAGATAGTATGGCTAGTGTGTCTAAGAATGAGTATTTTTATATGTTTCCGCTAGGTATGGCTTTTACTTTAAGTTTATGCCTGTGAAGGATCCTACTGAGAGGGTTCCCTCAACAGTGTCCGATCAGAATCAAGGACTGCGACGTTTAGGATGTTGTTACTGGCCATGTCTAGTCGAATCCACATCGGATGTTGACTATGCTTAGAAGTTGGGTAGTGTGTCAGAATCTGAAGCGAGAGGTTAATATTAGTCTGGCATATGGTATTTATATACTTTCCTATGTAGTATTATATGTCATACTAATAAGAGCGGATGATTTCTTTTAACAGAATCATGGCTCGCTGAAGAGGACGTCCAACTAATAGTGGTGACGAAACTCCAAAAAGGATTATTGGAGCTGTCAATGGTAATGCCAACATTACTGAGAATGGAGGAGGATCATCTTCGACTCCAAGTGCAATGGAAACAATAGCTGCTGCTATGCTACTGCATACCCAGCAGAATGCTGAGATGCTGCAGATGAACAAAGAACAACTAGAAATTAAGAATCAGAGAAGGGCGATAGCAGTTGAAGATGCCGGATTGACTAATTTTATGAACGGAAAACCACCTCAATTCCTAGGAGAGTATGACCCAGAGAAAGCAAAATGGTGGATACAAGAGATGGAAAAGATATTTGCTACTTTGCGCTGCAGCGAGGAGAAGAAAGTGACCTATGATGCCTTCATGTTAACCGAAGGAGCAGAATTCTGGTGGAAGGGAAAGAAAAGACTGTTGGAAGCTGAGGATAGGAACATTAACTGGAAGTTATTCACGGATTGCTTTTTTGAAAAATATTTTCCGCGTCTAGTTCGACGCGAGAAGGAAAAGGAATTCACAAACCTCAAACAAGGCAACATGTCTGTTGGTGAGTATGCATCACGTTTTGAAGCTTTGATCAAGTTTTCGGAATTCTATCAGAGGTTTCCTAGTGAGGACTGGCAATGTAGAAGATTTGAGGAAGGACTCAAAGATGAGCTGCAGAGGGCTGTAGTGTTTCTTGACATACAGTATTTCCCAGAACTAGTCGAGAGATGCAGTGCCATTGAAAGTATTGACTTAAGGATGGCCAATGAACAGAAACAACTGAGGAATGGATGTCCTAACCGATCAGGTTTCCAAAGGCACGAAGAAAGTGGTTCTCAGTGGAGATAGAGACCATATGCTCGACTCGGGCAAACACCGACACCAGCACCAGTGCCTAGAACGGGTCAGCAACCACAAGGCTTAGTTTGCTTCAGATGTGGAGGATATCATTATGCTAGAGACTGTACAAATAGGCCTAGCTGTTTCAACTGTGGGAAACCAGGTCATATGGCACGAGATTGCAGACAAAGGGTTATGCAACAACCGACAGCTGCCGGAAGAGGAACTGGAGACAATAGAGGTGGAGCTGGAATAGGAGTCCCAGCAGCAAGACCATAAGTGGCCAAACCTCAAGCCACTGGAAGAGTGTTTACCGTGAGGGGAGCTGAATCCTCTCAATCTGCTGATCTTATAAAAGGTATGTGTTTGATAGCTGGTAGACTCTCGTATGTGTTGTTTGACTCAGGTGCTACACATTCTTTTATTTCGCATGAGTGTGTGGATCATTTGAACTTAAATGTTTCAAAATTACCTTATACCCTCACAGTGTCTACTCCAACCAGTAATCCTTTGACTACTATGTCGGTTTGTTTACAATGTCCTATCGTTTTTGAGAATAGGACATTTATTGTAGATCTTATCTGTTTGCCTATGCTACGGATAGATGTTATTCTTGGCATGGATTGGCTTTCGTCTAACCATGTAGTGCTAGATTGTTCTAGCAAGACTTTATCATTTCTTGAACCTTTTAGTGTAGCATCTGCAAATGAAGGAGTTTCTACGAGGAGTGACAACTCTCAACAGTTTGTGATGCTTTTCAAAGTGGAAGCTAATGAGACTCCCAGCATAGATTCAATGCCTATTGTGAGAGAGTTTCCTGAAGTTTTCCCTCCAGACGTTCAAGGTTTGCCACCGCAAAGAGAAGTGGAATTCACTATAGATCTCGTACCAGGGACAGGCCCTATATCTATAGCTCCTTATCGGATGTCGCCGGTTGAGTTGGCAGAGTTGAAGGAACAATTGGATGGCATGTTAGGAAAAGAGTTTATCAGACCGAGTGTTTCAATGTGGGGAGCACCAGTGTTATTTGTTAAGAAGAAGGATGGAAGTGCGAGATTGTGCACGGATTACAGGCGGTTGAATAAGGTGACGATTAAGAATAAGTATCCGTTTCCTAGGATAGATGATTTGATGGATCAGTTGAAAGGAGAAGTAGTGTTCTCTAAGATTGATTTAAGATCTGGGTACCATCAGATCAGAGTAAGAAAGGAAGATATACCCAAGACGGCTTTTAGGACGAGATACGGGCACTATGAGTATTTAGTTATGCCTTTCGGTGTAACTAATGCGCCAGCCGTGTTCATGGATTATATGAACCGAATTTTCAGACCGTTCCCCGATAAGTTTGTTGTTGTGTTCATCGACGATATTCTTATTTATTCTCGTATGCGGTAAGAGCATGAGGAACGTTTGAGATTGGTGTTGCGGGTTTTGAAGGATAGGCAGCTTTATGCCAAACTTTCCAAGTGTGAGTTTTGGCTAGAAGAAGTACAATTCCTAGGTCATGTGATTAATAAAGAAGGAATAGCCGTAGATCCAGCTAAGGTTGAGTCAGTTCTTAAGTGGGAACGGCCTAAGTCAGTAAGTGAAGTACGGAGTTTCCTAGGACTAGCTGGATATTATCGGAGGTTCATAGAGGGATTCTCGAAGATTACGTTGCCTATGATGAAGTTAACGAGGAAAAATATAGCTTTTGAATGGACGGACATGTGTGAACAAAGTTTTCAAAAGATGAAGGACAGGTTGACTACATCACCTGTGTTGATCTTACCAGATCCACTAGGACAATTTGACATATATTGTGATGCGTCATACCAAGGTTTAGGCTGTGTCCTGATGCAAGAGGGAAGAGTTGTGGCTTATGCTTCCCGACAGTTGAGAATTCATGAGAGAAATTATCCGACTCATGATTTGGAGTTAGCAGCAATAGTGTTCTCATTAAAGATATGGCGGCACTTTTTGTATGGAGCAAAATTTAATGTCTTCAGTGACCACAAGAGCCTGAAGTATCTATTCGATCAAAAAGAATTGAATATGAGACAGCGAAGATGGATGGAGTTTATCAAAGATTATGATTTTGAATTACTGTACCATCCTGGGAAGGCCAATGTGGTAGCGGATGCTTTAAGCAGGAAATCCTTGAACGTGTCTGCGATGATGGTTAAGGAGTTAGAATTGCTTGAACAGTTCAGGGTTTTAAACTTAGGAATGGAATTGGTTGAGAATAAGATTTGCTTAAGTATGATCACTATTAGTAGTGATTTTACGAAAGATCTTAAAGATAAACAAGTTCAGGATCTATACCTCCAGGAAGTAAGTAGAGGAATCGATGAAGGTAAAATTTGAGTTGAATAGAGGAACGGATGGTGTGTTAAGCTTTAGAGATAGAATATGTGTGCCAGAGGATGCAGAACTTAGGAAGATGATTTTAGAGGAAGCACATAAGAGTAAGTTGAGTTTCCATCCTGGATCCACAAAAATGTATCAGGATTTGAAGAAAATGTTTTGGTGGACAAGGATGAAGAAAGAAGTAGCGGAGTATGTTTTATCTTGTCTGGTGTGTCAGAAAGCTAAGATTGAACATGATAAGCCAGCAGGATTACTACAATCTTTAGATATCCCAGAGTGGAAATGGGATAGTATAGCTATGGATTTTGTGGTCTGATTACCACGAACTTCTAAGAAGCATGATGCGATTTGGGTTATCATCGATAGGTTGACGAAGTGTGCTTACTTCTTATCTATTGGTGAAAGTTATAATTTGGAAAGGTTAACTCAGATTTACATCAAAGAAATTGTTAGATTGCATGGTGTGCTATCGAGCATTGTCTCAAACCGAGATCCTAGATTCACATCTAGATTTTGGAGACAATTGCAAAATGCCTTGGGAACAAAGTTGAGGATGAGTTTTGCTTATCATCCCCAAACTGATGGACAGTTAGAAAGGACAATTCAATCATTGGAGGATCTACTGAGAGCTTGTGTGTTGGAGCACACTGGCAGTTGGGATGAGTTCTTACCATTGATTGAATTTACTTATAACAATAGTTTCCATAGTAGCATCGAAATGGCACCATATGAGGCTTTGTATGGCAGAAAGTGTAGGACCCCGCTGTGTTGGTATGAGACTGGTGAGAACCAAGTTTTGGGTCCAGATGTGGTGCAACAAACTACGGATCAAGTTAGGAAGATACGAGAAAAGATGAAGGAAGCACAGGATAGGCAAAGGAGCTACAGTGACAAGAGGAAGAGACCATTAGAATTCCAGGAAGGCGATAACGTGTTTTTTAGAGTTACTCGAAAAACTGGAATTGGCGGAGCTATCAAATCCATAAAACTTACTCCTCGATTCATTGGACCCTTTCAAATTCTTCGACGAATTGGTCCAGTAGCTTACCAAATTTCCTTACCACCCAATCTTTCCAACCTTCATGATGTCTTTCATGTTGTTTACAATGTCCTATCGTTGTTGAGAATAGGACATTTATTGTAGATCTTATCTGTTTGCCTATGCTACGGATAGATGTTATTCTTAGCATGGATTGGCTTTCGTCTAACCATGTAGTGCTAGATTGTTCTAGCAAGACTTTATCATTTCTTGAACCTTTTAGTGTAGCATCTGCAAATGAAGGAGTTTCTACGAGGAGTGACAACTCTCAACAGTTTGTGATGCTTTTCGAAGTGGAGGCTAATGAGACTCCCAGCATAGATTCAATGCCTATTGTGAGGGAGTTTCCTGAAGTTTTCCCTCCAGACGTTCAAGGTTTGCCACCACAAAGAGAAGTGGAATTCACTATAGATCTCGTACCAGGGACAGGCCCTATATCTATAGCTCCTTATCGGATGTCGCCGGTTGAGTTGGCAGAGTTGAAGGAACAATTGGATGGCATGTTAGGAAAAGAGTTTATCAGACCGAGTGTTTCAACGTGGGGAGCACCAGTGTTATTTTTTAAGAAGAAGGATGGAAGTGCGAGATTGTGCACGGATTACAGGCGGTTGAATAAGGTGACGATTAAGAATAAGTATCCGTTTCCTAGGATGGATGATTTAATAAGTATCAGTTGAGAAAGTATTATCCAAATCCTTCACATTTCATTGAGTTTGAGTCTATACAACTGCGAGAGAATCTAGAGCATCAGGCTTTACCTGTAAGGATCGTAGATAGACAAATTAAGGAGCTTTGCGGTAAACAAATTCCTTTGGTTAAGGTCGTATGGGATGAAACTACTGGAGATGCTACTTGGGAACGCGAGGAGGATATGAAACAACAATATCCACATCTTTTCTAAGGTACGTAAATTCCGAGGACGGAGTTTTCTTTTAAGAGGGGTAGTAATGTAACAGCCTGATTTTAATTAAGCTGTTCAACCGGTTAAAATATAATTAAATTATATTTTAAATTTGAGAGTTAGAAAGTGTTTTTGATTAAAATAAAATCATATTCATAGTCTACTTTATGGTAGAGGGTTACGGTAAAATTTTCGGTTGAAAATTCAGACGAAAGTCGGTCTGCGTTTTCACTGCCGGTACAAGTTTACTATGCAAAAAACATAATTTTGACCCGTGAATGAGATAGTTAGTGTTTTTATTATGTTTCCTTCAACTTTGGTTATTTTGAAAATTTTCGTTCAAAAATAAAATAAAATATTTTATTCGGGCAAAAACGTCGGAAGAATTATGATCGAAAATGCAACCGGGTACGAAATGGAGCAGAATAGGAGACATAAAAGGCTTGAGGTGAGATGAGGGAGTGAGGTGACTCACTAGAGGTATGGCCTAAGTTACCTCCTAAAAAGTGGTCATGATGGACTTTTTGAAATATATCATATTGTATTCAAAAAACCTATTTTTCTCTTTCCTCTTCAACCAAACAAGGCACAAGATCAAAACTTGCTCTCCAATCTCATATGAATCTTTCTGCGAGTTTCATCTTTTATTTCTTAGTTTACTTTTTGTGTTCTTTATATGCTTTAAACTTCTAAAATCTCTCTAAAATGGTAGAAAAAGTTCCTTACCACTTTCGATAGTCTTGTATTAACTTATATTTTCACATACTAAGAGGTTATGTAAAACAAAAATCTCTACCTATCTCTTCCAATGATGGCCGAATGCTTGCATTTGTGACCTAGGAAGTTTTTGTTTCAACTTTTGGAATATGATCATGTGATTGAGTTTCTAACTATCCATTGATCTTAAATCTATAAATCTTGGAAGTTTTGATAGCTTGTTCCTATGATGGCTGAAAATATGAATAAGTAATCCTAGGATACTATGTTTCAACTTTCCAAGTATGATCATGGATTTAGAACTCTTAATACCTTGTGATTCTAAACCTATGAGTTATTGTTAAACAAAGAATATTTTTCCTCATCATCCTATGATGGCCGAAACTTAGTGTTTAGGTACTAGGATGATTGAGTTTTTATTTTCCAAAATGATCATGCTCCATAAGATATTAGGATGCTAAGTCTAAAAGATTGGAAAGTTTAAGGATTTCTAACTTGTTTATTCTATGTTATTAAAGCTAGGATATATTACTTTCATTTTTCCAAGATGATCATGGACTTAAGCTCCACAAGATATTTGGATGCTAAGTCTAAGAGATTGGAATGTTTAAGTTTCCATTGTTTTCCAAAATGATCATGGACTTGAGCTCCATGAGATATTTGGATGCTAAGTCTAAGAGATTGGAAAGTTTAAGTATTTCTAACTTTTTTATTCTATGTTATTAAAGCTAGGATGTATTATTTTCATTTTTCCAAGATGATCATGGACTTGAGCTCCGTAAGATATTTGGATGCGAAGTCTAAGAGATTGGAAAGTTTAAGGATTTCTAACTTGTTTATTCTATGTTATTAAAGCTAGGATGTATTACTTTCATTTTTCCAAGATGATCATGGACTTGAGCTCCGTAAGATATTTGGATGCTAAGTCTAAGAGATTGGAATGTTCAAATTTCTATTGTTTTCCAAAATGATCATGGACTTGAGCTCCATAAGATATTTGGATGCTAAGTTTAAGAGATTGGAAAGTTTAAAGATTTCTAACCTATAAATCCTATGAAGGCCGAACCTAGAAGGTTATGGACCTAGGTTACTTTTTCTTATTTTTCCAAAATGATCATGGTTTTGAGCTCCTTAATACATATGGATGCTAAACCTAAGAGATTGGAAAGTTTAGTGAATGCTACCCTATTTTACTAGCCTTGGCCGAATACCCTAAGTTTATAACTTAGTGGGATTTTAAATCAACTTTGTTAAGTGATCATTGTTTGTGAACTCCTAGCACTTAAGGATCATAAATCCATGAGTTGTATAATTTTCGGGAATCTCTAACCCTAAGAACTAGTCTTGTCCGAACATATACCTTGTGGTTTAGTGTTCTTGTTTGATTTTAACTTGTGATTTTGTGTTCATAACCTTACACTTCCATCGCGGAGGAAACGAGGACGTTCGTGGCATACCTCTTCGAGCATCTAATCTCCTTACCTTCATAGAAGGTGGAGTTAGTACTTTGTGGTGTGACAACGAGGAGCTTCGAGTTCAGGAGTCCGGTGATAACCCAGGTGGGGGAAAGAACCAACCTATCGTCGGAATGGAAAAGTAGTAGATTATATAATAATTGTGTTGGGCGACATAAACCCTACTAGTAGTCGAGTAATCGACAAGACCAAAATCACATTGGAAACCTTTTCTGAAAAACCAATGGCGATTCGGGGATTGTAGGTTTATCGATATTAGGTTGATTTTATATTCTTGATTGTTTATTTGAGCTTATTACCTTTATTGAATTGATTTTTGTGCTATGTTGGTGATATTGAAATATTTTGATTGATATTGTGTTATGCATGATCTGCCTGGTTTTTATTATTATGCTTAGTGGATTTTAAGCAAAGATATATATGTTGTCTACGAGATGATTGTTGTGGGTGTGAGGATAATAATGATTTAGAAGTGCCTAACTAACTTAGATGATGTATGTTAAAGAGGTGTTATGGCATAGAATATGTGTCAAGTTCTAATGGAAGGTTAAGGCACTAGGATGTTGTTAAATCGGGTTGGTGGGATTCAAGTATAGGTGTTGTTGTCCATGACCGTGTATTGGTAATATAATACACAAGGATAAAAGTGTATTGGTAATATAATACACCAAGACAAAAGTGTATTAGTAATATAATACACAAAGACAAAAGTGTATTGGTAATATAATACGCAAGGACATTTGTGTATTGGTAATATAATACACCGTGTATTGGTAATATAATATACGTAAAACACTTCTTTGTATTGGTAATATAATACACCGTATATTGGTAATATAATATACGTAAAACATTTCTGTGTATTGGCAATATAATACACGTAAAAGACTTATGTTTATTGGTAATATAATACACCGTGTATTGGTAATATAATACACGTAAAAATCAAGAGTTCTCGCGAGACCACTTCCACCTTAGGAAATAGGTGTGCGGCTATAGTGTATTTGAGTAGCATGAGACTGGGGGTAGAGAATGATATATTAACTTGAGGGTGATCTGTTAGTTATGTGCGTTGTTTGTCTGTGACAATTACTATATGATTTACTATGACTCTTTTCCGCTTTTTGATAATAGAACTGTTTTCTTATCCCCTATGTTTCTGTATTCTTGTGAGTTACTTTACTTACATTAGAAGACTCGATGGAGGATTATGTTGCTGAGGAGCTGGACGGAGCTCTGTATGAAACGGAGGTTGCTGAGGAATTGGATGAAACTCCTTACGAACCAGACACTGGAGGTCGAGCTGTGATCCATGGCGAGTAGAGTATAGATAGTATGGCTAGGGTGTCTTAGAATGAGTATTTTTATATGTTTTCGCTAAGTATGGCTTTTACTTTAAGTTTATGCCTGTGAGGGATCCTACTGAGAGGATTCCCTCAACAGTGTTTTGGTAATATAATAAATAAACAGGTGTGTATTTATATATATTACCACCTTGGTGTATTTAATTTACAGAATTTATATGATTGTTTAGATAAAGTTTTAATTTTTACGTACTTTTCACACTAAGCGCGTGATTAAGGAATTAATTAATAAGGTTTTAAGCTAATAAAACACCGGGGCACAATAGGGTGTCTCAATGAACCTTGTGTACAAGAAGGTTAGTAGGAGTGAGATTGTCTTTCACGTTTTGTATGTAGATGACATATTGCTTATCGGAAACGATATCCCTATGCAGCAAAATGTGAAAACATGGTTTGAGAATTGTTTTTCGATGAAGGACTTGGGCGAAGCTTCCTACATGTTAGGACTCTGGATCTATAGAGATAGATCACTGAAATTGATAGCCTGTAGTCAGAGTACATATGTTGAAAAGTGCTTAGGCGCTTCAACATGCAGGATTCCAAAAAGGGTCTCCTGCCTATGTCACATGGCATATATTTGTCCAATAGACATTCTTCCACTACATCAGATGAGAGGGAGCGCTTGAGCAAGATTCTATTTGCTTCGGCAATAGGATCTATCATGTATGCCATGATTTTTAGTCGACCAGATGTCTTGTATGCCTTAAGTATGATGAGTAAGTACCAATCTGATCCTGGTGAAGGTCACTGGATTGCAGTCAAGAATATCCTCAAGTACTTGAGAAGAACTAAGGATCCATTCTTGGTATATGACGGTGAGGAATAGCTCATTATAAGGTGTTACATCGATGCTATTTCCAAACCAATAAAGGTTATTCCAGATTGCAGTATGGATTTGTGTTTTGTCTAAATGGTGGCACAGTGAGCTTGAAAAGGTTCCAAGTGTGAGACAGTTGCAGATTTATTACAGAGGTCGAGTATACAGTTGCCTTAAATGCATATTTAAAGGCCGCTTCGATCGGGAAGTTCAATTATGAACTAGGAATGATTCCTAACTTTATGAACTCCATTGATCTCGTTGCAATGATGATGGAGTAATCGCATAAGCTAAGGAAACTTGATCTCACCAGCGATCTGGACATATACTTAGGTGCTTCCATCTCATTCGATAGATGATCGATAGAGGAGAGATGTGAGGATGTGCAGAATGGCCACACTAAATAATCCGCTAATGGAGTCTCTTGCTCAGTGGTAGCATGACACTCGCACTAGATCGATAGGTGTTAGATTAATGCCTGATTGGCTTTAGTGCTAGTGAGAGATTGTTGGTGTAAGCCCTAGTGGCCAATCTATTTTGAATAGATCATTATTTGTATTGTGAATTTGATCATATATTTGATATATGAATAAACCATTAATTTATTATGTTATTAGTTTATAGCATAATAGAGTCCTTAGAATAGGCAGTTCATTCAATGAGATATTAAGTATGTGACTTGATCGTGAGACTTCATTGAATAATAGAACGCTATTCTTAAATATTCGTAGTCGAGTATTATTGTTAATTAGGATGACAATAATGCATAGAGACTATTGTGTGAGTAGACTGATGACCACACCTCACGGGTCATAGATATGTGATATCAAGTCAGCACACAGATATAAATATTATGAGTAATATTTATACCGGATGACCCACTATGAGAATACTTCATAATAGTTATGTTAGTGTCATAAGTATTCTCATGGCGACCATAGTGAAGTAATCCTTCGACTTGAAGTCACTACGATTCCTATATATATGAGGAGTTGTAGGCTTTAATGCTATCAAATGTCACGCGTAACTGGGAGATCATAAAGGTAGTTATTGGGCCTGCAATAAATCATGTTGAGGAGTGTGAGCGATGTAGACAGGATTCGTCCCTCCTACATAACATGGGTAATGTCTTGGGCCCCTCGATAGAGTGAGAAGTGAAATATGTGTGGCCACGCGGAAGTGGCCAATATGTGGTATTGAGCCCATTTGTGATTACACATCTACTCGGGGAGCGAGGAATAAATAATTGAACATAACAAGGATGCCACTCTTATGTGTGTTCAATTAAGACATATAGACGAAGGGACATTTACGGCATGGTAAATTTGGGTCGCGGAAAGGCTAAAATCGGATCACCGATACTCTTGCTAATTGGGTAGTAATGATGCATTGCTAGATGCCACTCATTATTTATAATATTTAATATTATAATTAATATTTGATATTATTATAATATTTAATATTATTTCCAACTTAGTGGGAGCCTATAGGGTCACACGCATAAAGCAAATGCGGAGCTAAATTAATTAAATATGATTTAATTGATTAAAAGGACAATTGGGCTTGTAGTGTACAAAGTCCAATAGAGTAAGCAGTTAGGTTAAAGGGAGCTCCCAACCTATAAATAGAAGTGCTCTCCCCTCTAACCTACTCTAGCTAACTGTAACTCACAAGACGCATAGCTTCGACGCCTATTTGCTCGCATGGACTGAGTATAGGTGCCGCCCCTTCGTGGCACTAGTGATCAAATTGAAAAATCATGCTACAAGAGGTAAACACAATACCCCTTATGTGATTCATGTTTTGTAAAGCGTGATCCATAGGAGTGGTTTTCTTCCACCTTGAGATAGGATTTTACAAGAGGATTATCTCATGAAAACCCAACAATATCAACGGCTGAAATTGAAACCACTTATAGGCGCCTCACACCACATGTGACTGCAATCTTTGAGTAATCTAATTTTTTTTTTCATAGCCAAGTTCAAATTTCAAGTTCTCGGCTCGACTTGACTCGATTCATTTATACCCCTGCTCTCAAGACAATTGAAAACGAAAACGACAACATATACACCATTTGAGAATTTAAGATTAGAGCAGTGTTATCAATACACACTAGTGGAAAATATACATTAGACGGTAAAGGTTTACGTCAGTTAACCAAAAGCTAGACGTTAAAAAGGGGGCGGTGACAGTTTTGTAAATATCATACTTCATTAATTCAATTTTAACGTCAGTTGTTGTAAGGACTGACGTTAAAAGTGAAGTGACTCACTTTTAACGTCAGTTAAATAAACAACTGACGTTAACAGTGAACATTTTAATGTCAGTTCTTTATCGAACTGACGTTAAAAGTGAGTCACTTCACTTTTAACGTCAGTCCTTACAACAACTGACGTTAAAGGTTATTTTAATAATTTTTTTATCTAGTATACGTACCCTTCCGCATTGCCTTCCTCAAAGTTTCAGTTTCACAATTGCTTTGATGTTTTCTGTTTCTGTTTTGAAAACTAAAATATATGTGCGAAGTATAAGTTGAATCAATAACCCAAACCGGATCTCATTCTTGAAGTGTAATACAGACTGATACAGAAGATTGAAAGGGTTTAAAATCCTATAAAAGTTACATTGAAAGGGTTTAAAATCCTAAACATTTGTTGAGGCTTCGTTCCCTTCACGGGTGAGCAAGAGAGCAGAGTCGAGCGACTGAGTTTTCCAGAATTCAATGAGGAGGTTGTGTGGCAAAGCATAAGGCCACTTTTGGAACCCCTTATCACACCTGAAACATTAAAGCTACTTCCCATCAGAGAGTTTTATGAAATATGCCAAAGGGAAAACTATACTCCGAATGTGACCAAGTCTAGCAGTGATGGTGTTACTCATGTTGGAATCGAGGTACATCACTAGTGGAAAATATACATTAGACGGTAAAGGTTTACGTCAGTTAACCAAAAACCAGACGTTAAAAAGGGGGCGGTGGCAGTTTTGTAAATATCAGACTTCATTAATTCAATTTTAACGTCAGTTGCTTTAAGGACTGACGTTAAAAGTGAAGTGACTCACTTTTAACGTCAGTTCAATAAACAACTGACGTTAACAGTGAACATTTTAACGTCAGTTCTTCATCGAACTGACGTTAAAAGTGAGTCACCTCACTTGTAACGTCAGTCCTTACAACAACTGACGTTAAAGGTTATTTTAATAATTTTTTTATCTAGTATACGTACCCTTCCGCATTGCCTTCCTCAAAGTTTCGGTTTCACAATTGCTTCGATGTTTTGTGTTTCTGTTTTGAAAACTAAAATATATGTGCGAAGTATAAGTTGAATCAATAACCCAAACCGGATCTCATTCATGGAGTGTAATACAGACTGATACAGAAGATTGAAAGGGTTTAAAATCTTATAAAAAGTTACATTGAAAGGGTTTAAAATCCTAAACATTAAAGCTACATCCCATCAGTTAGTTTTATGAAATATGTCAAAGGGAAAACTATACTCCAAAGGGTGCACTCGATATGTTTTAGCAATGGTCTTGGAACAGTCACTTGCATCCTTTAAGACCTCAGAAAACTGGGGGGCATGAGAGAGCTCAAGAGAGGCAAAAACATATGCACTAGATCTGTTTCAAGCAAAGGCAGTGGTTCTAGAGACTTCCATGATGGTCACTTACTGCCAAAGCTGAGGTTTTGGAACTGTGACGCCCGAGCACCTGATTTGCCCTCCAGCAGCTGATTCTCCGGAAGGATGATAAGGTGAGCAACTCACATTACGTGGTTTACACAAGCTTATAACCCATGTTACGTGATTTACACAATCTCAGAAGTTGTTTGACCATTAATACAAAGATCTTTGAGTCTATGAATAGGAAGAAAGAGTGATGAAGTTAATCTCCATGGCAGAGCCATATTGTGAAGCGGAAAATTAAAAGGATGGAAGGAAGCTATTTATAGAAGCAGGGGATGAAGTTACTAAGCTATTCTGATTTTCTTGAAAACTTATCTATAAACTTAATGCTCATTAAGAGGATTAAGTTACAAGGTGCATGGGTAAGTAGCACAGTAGTCAAAGGAATGAATGTTTTTGCAGATATCTATACACTTTTAACGTCAGTTGTTTAAAAAAACTAACGTTAAAAGTGTTTTTAAAATAAAAAATATTTATTGTTAACGTCAGTTTTTTATACAACTGACGTTAAAAGTGTGATTTTTACTTCAGTTAAATAAATAGCTGACGTAAATAATCCTATATATTATAAACGTGCAGAATGAATATTGGAAATAATGTAATTAATATACGGGAACTTGGCAGTCATAAATTAAGTTGACGTTAAAAATGAGGTGGTGGCAGTTTGTAAATATTAAATCACTATTTGCGTCAGTTCTATAAATAACTGACGTAAATAATTATGAAACTTATTTCGTTGGTTGTCATGACCCTTTTGTCCCTCTTAACGCAGATCACTCCATATAGTGCAGTTTATTTCTAAACCTTTTTTTTAAACAAGTTTATTTTTAATTTTTATTAATTAGCTTGAATTAGTAAACAAATTCTTGTGTAAATTAAAATAAATAAACACTTAACATAAAACAAGTTATATGTATAATCAAATCGTATCTCATTGAAGCGATTCATAAGTTAAAATTGCATGATTAAAAGATAAAAAATTTCTTCAACATAGCCCTAAAATATAAAAAAGTTTCTGCTTCAACATCATTTTCTTTCAGTCCTGTCATCAGAAACTCCAATGGATATGCATCACCTCCCTCACTTGAATTCCATGATGCAAAGTAAATCCTCAGTCACTAGAAGCAAAAGCAAAGTGAAATGGATCTTTGCATCTTTCTTCTTCACTAGAATTCCTTGATGCATCGTCTTGAATCCACGGTCACTTGCTTCCAAAGCAAAGTGAAAGGGATGACGGGGATGAAATAAAGTGAGAGAACCACATTACGTGATTCACCCAACCTTACCATCCATGTTATGTGATTTACACAACCTCAGAAGTTGCTTGACCATTAAGACAAAGATCTTTGAGTCTAGGCATAGGAAGAAAGAGTGATGAAGTTAATCTCCATGGCAGAGCCATATTGTGAAGCAGAAAAACTTAAAAGGATGGAAGGAAGCTATTTATAGGAGCAGGGGATGAAGTTACTAAGCTATTCTGATTTTCTTGAAAACTTATCTAAAAACTTAATGCTCATTAAGAGGATTAGGTTACAAGGTGAATGGGTAAGTAGCACAGTAGTCAAAGGAATGAATGTTTTTGCAGAAACTAAACTTTTAACGTCCGTTGTGTAATACAACTGACGTTAGAAGTGTGAGTGATTTTAACGTCAGTTTCTTAAGACAACTGACGTTAGAAGTATGAGTGTGTATTAGTTTTTGCAGAAACTAATAAACTTTTAACGTCCGTTGTGTAATACAACTGACGTTAGAAGTGTGAGTGTTTTTTAACGTCAGTTTCTTAAGACAACTGACGTTAAATATATGACCTTTAACGTCAGTTTTTACTAACAACTGACGTAAAATGTTGTTTTATTTTGATTATAACGTTTACACCCGCGCGGCTTCTGCACTTCTCTGTACGTCTCTTTTCTCTTTTCATCACGCTCAACCCTCACTCTCACTCTCACTCTACCCTAATCGCGAGCTCATCTCCACCGCAACCACCGCGAGGGCTTCTTCGCCACCACCTTGAGGTACACTCTTAACCCCTAACTCTGTCTTTCCCGCTCATTCTTTGCAATAACTTGACATCTCTCTTTCCCCTTCCCGCGCACTAACTCTCCTTGTCCCTCTGCTCTCAGTAACCACATCGAACGTTGGCCACCACTCGAGCTTCCCCACCACCACCACGCGAGTGGTAGTCGTGCGAACGCACGTGCGATTCCGGCAAGTATACCGGATTGTCACCAAGTAATAAAAGATATCAATCCCACAGAGACTGTGATCTCAAATCACAACCAATTGTTAAATGATAAAGCTGGACTGTATAAAAATATTTTGATTTTGAAAAGGTTTTGAATTTGAATTAAGAGATAAATAAAACAGAAAACAAATCTATTTGTGGTTTTTTGGATCTAAATGGATTCCTAGGGATTTGGGTTACCTATGAGGCTGTTTATGTTACTAATCTGATTTACCCTTGTTAATTATCGAAATTGCCTTGAAGGCGAGTTTATCCTCTAATAGTTTAAGCTCCCTCTCGGGTTACAAAAACCGTGCCCAATTGAACCAACCCCTACTCTCATGGTAGTCGAATTCATATTGGACCCTTTGCGTTTTGTGACAACTCGTTGATCCTCGAAGGACGGCTTCTAACTCTCGTGATTTCAGTCCTAAGTCTGACTCTATAGATCCGACACCTAAGTTCACTGCTAGGTTCCACCTTAGAATGCCTATGACACGCAAACAAGTGGCCACCGAATTTACGAGTGATTCAAACACCAGAAATCAGATCTGAAACAAAATCGAAATTAACAAAGATATTACATCAAATTAACAACATAAATCAGATCTCGGGCATGGCCCCAATCCCTAGAAACTAAGCTACTACTCAAGCCTTGTCATGGTGACGACAAGATTGATTACAAATAACATGAAAACACAAAATATGAGAAGAAGAGGAAGGAGAAGAGAGATCATAGATTAAAGCCTAAGTGGTAGCAGCCAAAAAGTCTTCGTCCCCCTTTCTGCCTATGCCTGGGTCCTTATTTATAGATGTGGGAAGTTTGAATCCCAATCTAACTCAAATTCTGATCCAATTCAGTTGCTTCAGGTCCAAGTAATGCGCGTCACGGCCGTGATGGCCATCACGGCCAGGCCGTGACGGCTTCTGCCACAGGCACTTCTATAAATTTCACATTCTCGCGAGGCGAGAGGACTTTCGCGTCGCGAAACTTCAATTTTTACCTGTCACGACCGTGATAGGAATCACGGCTAGGCCGTGACATATTCTGACTTGTGGGGGTGAAAGGTCACGGCCGTGATGGTCATCACGGCTAGGCCGTGACCAGTTCTGACTTCAGTCTTTCTTCCTTTTCAGTTTTGCTCGATCATGGCCGTGATGGGCAACACGGATAGACCGTGATGGGCTCTGTTTGGCTCATTTTCTTCACTTTTCAATCCCCATCTTCATCCAAACTCCATCATGATTGATCTTGAGCATTTTATCCTTAATTCCTGCAAAACAACACCACAAAACCGTCTTACCCGTTCCAATTTAAAAACTAACAAAAATCAAATTAAATATGCCTAAACTACATGAAAATGCATGCAAAATGATAAACAAAGATGAGGTGAAATCACACTCATCAGCGAGCGCCTATTTCTGGTGAGTCTATAGGGCACATTTTTTTTATTTTTGGTTTTGAGTGTATGTTGAAAATGTAGTCTCAGTAGTTGAAACTTGAAACTGTGAGTTTGAGTTGTTTGGAATGTCTCTATTTTTGGTTTTGAGTGCATGTTGCTCTGCGGGTTGATCTGTCACGGCCGTGATGCTTATCACGGCTAGGCTGTGATCAGTTCTGCCCTTGAGGGTATGGTTTAGTTGGCACGTTACGGCCGTGATGGACATCACGGCCAGGCCGTGACCAATGCTTGGCACTCTTCAAAAACTATATTTTTCAATCTCACGTATTGTCCTTATATTGGATAGATGTTTTGTATATCTACAGGACCTACCTAGTTATTTTTATTTATACTTCTGTATTTATTTTGAGTTATAACCTATGTTGATACATATATATTGTTTCCGAACAGGCATACATATGGATCAATCAGATAGCCCACATGCACCGGAGGACACTGTGGGGGCTTTGCAGGACCCGATCACGCCTACGCCTGATTCTAGTGTAAGTTTACATGTTATATACTATCTTTAGCCCTTCTTTTTAATGTAAGTTTATAATGTTACAAACCTCTATTTTATCATTTTTTTTGTCCATACAGACATCACAGGCTCATAGGAAACGGGGTAGAGGAGCCACCTCGTTGAAGAAACTAGAGAAAGACAGGCAAAGTGGACAGAAGCTTGAGGTGTCCTTCGTTGCTAATCTAAATGCCCAGGGACCCCGTGCTCAAGAATTTAATAAGTGGGTGTTTCTACAAGCGAAGCAGCACGTAAGCATCAACTACAACCACTGGAATGACGTTCCACATAACGTTATCTATTTTATTTTTCCTAAACTGAAGGCCAAGTCGACGTCGGTGTCGCTGTCACCTATCACTCGTTTGTTCTCACTTGGTGAGGATTATGCGTTTGAGATTTTTGAATGTCCATTGGAGCACGATGGATGGGTGGCACGCCCAGATCAACGGAGGATATTTACCTTCTGTGGTGACGATCTCGGGAACGCCTGCAGAAATAACATCTGGATGAACAACAATGTTTTCAGTCTCTGGTGCACGTAAGTTAATTTTAATTTTATAACTTATTTATTTTTGGTATTTTTCCATTTAATAATTTATTTTAATTTCAATATATATATTATGTAACTAACATCCACACCTTTTCATATCTTAGGTATCTCCATCGTCTTTAGCTTGATAAGGGCATTGCATCAGTTTACGGTTTCTTAGATCCGTCAATCCTTCTGCCCGATTTCTTTGCTGGCGATGCATTGAGTAAATACTTAGGGAACTTGTTGGGAGACAATCCGAAAGAATTATATCTAGCTCCCTACTGTATGAAAAGCCATTGGCAGTTGTTCGTACTTCACCCGTCTAGGCATACTGTCATATTCTTCTGATCTCTCCACCAAGATCCGCCACCGAAGGTGGTGGAAGTTGTAAATAAGTAAGTAACTAATCTTAAATTTAATTTAAGTTTTAATATCAGTTGTTTTTAGTTTATTACACACATGATATATGAATTTGTTAATTGATCGACATGATTATTTGTTTATGATAGCGCACTGAAGGCGAGTAGCATAAGTTGCGCCAACGGGAGAAGTAGGACTTCTAAGGCTAAATCAAATCCTGTATGGAACATCCTCAAGGTTTGGTAGTTTATTTATCAAATAATTAATATTATAATTACTAATTTATATGTATATTCAACTGACGTTGAAATTAATTTTGTTGGTAGTCTCGATTTCAAATTGACGGTGGTGGTCGTATGGCTATTATGTGATGCTTCATATGCTGAACATAGTCTCCACATCTATTACGGATGGATGGAATAAGGTAATATTTAAACAACTTGTTAAATTATATATTATAGTTTTGAAGATGACTTCCATTGATGTTATTGTTATTATTTGAACGTGTCTAGGCATTTATCGACCAATCGCCTATTCAAGAAGATGAGTTAAGAGACTTGAGGATGCGCTTCGCTGAATTCTTCTTCAAGTATGCGGCTGAAAAAGGAATTGACAGGATACCTCCGCAATACTTAGATAAATAGTTTTTTTGTTAGACTTTAGAAACTAATTAATAACATGTATATATATATCCTTAGATTGGTAGTTTTGTTTTTTAGACATTGGAACTAAAATTTATTTTTATATATACATGGGTTTTGGTTTTAAGTCCCCCCATTGTTCCATTTTTCCTTTGCAATTCTGTAATGTGTGTGATATTCTGTGTTACTGGGATATTTACTTGAATGCGAGGATAGGCGAGGGGAGTGATATTTTAAAACTGAATTAAAAAAAAAACCTATTAACGTCAGTTGTAGCAAACAACTGACGTTAATAGTATTTTATAAAATATACAGTACACTATTGACGTCAGTTGTTTATTACAACTGACGTTAAAATTAAACCTTTAACGTCAGTTTTTTATAATAACTGACGTTAGTTTTAACAAACTTAACGTCCGTTGTCTTAAAGAACTGACGTTAATAGTTTTATGTTTAACGTCGATTGTTTAAAAAAGCGGCGTTAATTTTTACAAAATTAACGCTCGGTTTTGTTAAAGAACTGACGTTAATAGTTTTATATTTAACGTCAGTTCTCAACTGACGTTAAAATATTAACTATTAACGTCTGCTGTATTTACGTCAGTCAGTATTCTGACGTAAAAAATCAATTTTAACTGACGTAAAAAGCACTTATTGCACTAGTGCATGCTGATAATGTGGTCATTCATAAGCTGAGGTTTTGGAACTATAGCAGCCGATTCTCCGGAAGGATGATAAGGTGAGCAACTCGCATTATGTGATTTACAGAACCTTATCACTCATGTTATGTGATTTACACAACCTCAGAAGTTGTTTGACCATTAAGACAAAGATCTTTGAGTCTAGGAATAGGAAGAAAGAGTGATGAAGTTAATCTCCATGGCAGAGCCATATTGTGAAGCAGAAAATAAAAGGAAGGAAGGAATCTATTTATTGGAGCAGAGGATGAAGTTACTAGGCGAGGTAAGTTGCTAAAAAATTAAGTTGATCATTAAGAAGATTAGGTTCCAAGGTGAATGGGTAAGTAGCACAGTAGTCAAAGGAATGAATGTTTTTGCAGAAACTTATATACCTTTAACGTCGGTTGTTTAATACAAGTGACGTTAAAACTTGTTTAAATAAAAAATATTTATTTTTAACGTCGGTTTTTTATACAACTGACGTTAAAAGTGTGATTTTTCCTTCAGTTAAATAAATAGCTAACGTAAATAATCCTATATCCCTATCTGAAATGCCCTGTTGTCACTCTTAACACAGGTCACTCCATATATATAGTGCAGTTTATTTCTAAACTTTTTTTAAACAAGTTTATTTTTAATCTTCATTAATTAGCTTGAACTAGTAAACAAATTCTTGTGCAAATTAAAATAAATAAACACTTAACATAAAAACAAGTTATATGTATAATCAAATTGTATCTCATTGAAGCGATTCATAAGTTACAATTAAATGATTAAAAGATAAAAAAATTCTGCAACATAGCCCTAAAATATAAAAAAGTTTTGCTTCAACATCATTTTCTTATCAGTCCTGTCCTCAGAAACTCCAATGGATGCATCTCCTCCGTCACTTGAATTCCATGATGCAAAAGTGAATCCACATTGAAATGGATCTTTGCATCTTCTCCTTCACTGGAATTCCTTGATGCATCGTCTTGAATCCACAGTCACTTGCTTCCAAAGCAAAGTGAAAGGGACGACGGGGATGAAATAAAGTGAGGGAATCACATTATGTGATTTACCCAACCTTACCATCCATGTTATGTGATTTACTCAACCTCAGAAGTTTTTTTACCATTAAGACAGAGACCTTTAAGTCTAGGAATAGGAAGAAATAACAACACCTCAAATATGATAGAGGCATATTGTGAAGGAAAAAGAATGAAATATAGAGGAAAAGAGGGGGGTGTAATACAGATCGACTGATACAGAAGAATATGGTTCTTTATATAGAGAAGAGGACTACCTGAATTTCTTGAAAACTGATCTAAAAACTTAATGCTCATTAAGAGGATTAGGTTACAAGGTGAATGGGTAAGTAGCACAGTAGTCAAAGGAATGAATGTTTTTGCAGAAAATAATAAACTTTTAACGACAGTTGTTTAATACAACTGACGTTAAAAGTGTTTTTAAAAAAAAAATTATTTTTAACGTCAGTTTTTTAAACAACTGACGTTAAAAGTGTGATTTTCAGTTAAATAACTAGCTGACGTAAATAATCCTATATCCTATATAGAGAAGAGAGACTGATTTTCTTGAAAACTGATCTATAAACTTAATGCTCGGGGTAGTAGCACAAAGAGTCAAAGGAATTAATGTTTTTGCAGAACACTTTTAACGTCAGTTGTCTTCAACAGCGGACGTTAAAAGTTTTTTATTTTTAACGTCAGTTTCTTAATAAAACTGATGTTAATTAAATATCCTTTAACGTCAGTTTTTACAAACAACTGACGTAAAATGTTGTTTTATTTTGATTATAACGTTTACACCCGCGTCCTTTAACGTCAGTTTTTACAAACAACTGACGTAAAATGTTGTTTTATTTTGATTATAACGTTTACACCCGCGCGCCTTCTGCACTTCGCTCTGTACGTCTCTTTTATATTTTCATCACGCTCAACCCTCACTCTCAACCCTCACTCTCACTCTCACTCTGCCCTACTCGCGAGCTCATCTCCACCGCAACCACCGCGAGGGCTTCTTCACCACCACCATTAGGTACACTCTTAACCCCTAACTCTGTCTTTCCCGCTCATTCTTTGCAATAACTTGACATCTCTCTTTCCCCTTCCCGCGCACTAACTCTCCTTGTCCCTCTGCTCTCAGTAACCTCATCGAACGTTGGCCACCACTCGAGCTCCCACCACCACCACCACGACGCGAGGGCCTATTTCTGGTGAGTCTTTAGGGCACATTTTTTTATTTTTGGTTTTGAGTGTATGTTGATACTGTAATCTCAGTAGTTGAAACTTGAAGCTGTGAGTTTGAGTTGTTTGGAATGTCTCTATTTTTGGTTTTGAGTCTATGTTGAAACTGTAGTCTCAGTAGTTGAAACTTGAAACTGTGAGTTTGAGTTGTTTGGAATGTCTCTATTTTTAGTTTTGAGTGCATGTTGCTCTGCTGGTTGATCTGTCACGGTCGTGATGCTCATCACGGTGATAAGCCTCTGGCTTATCTAGTTTTATAACTAGTAAGACCATGACTTTTGTTCTAATTATTCGAGTTCAATCTCGTTTTCGCCCAAATTGGCCTTGTTTTGTTCCTAAGTTAGACTTTGACTCGTTCTAGGCAATTTTAGTAGTTTTTAGTCTATTTTGAATAGAATTACGCTTTTTGTTTCTTTTTATTGTTTCAGGTTAGAAGTGAAGCTCTGAGAGTCAAGGAAAGTCAAGAAACAGTGGAAATTGCCATTCTGGAGATACTCGCCCCGCGAGTGGATTCTCGCCCCGCGAACCTGAAGATCAGCTAAGCAGCAACAGTCATCCTTTCTGTCTCGCCCTGTAACACCCCGATTTTCGCTGCTTTGTAATATCGGTAATAAATATATAAATATATATTTTTTATCCGAGACTTAGAAAATGATTTTGGATAAACCAAGGTCGTTTCCTCGTTATACTTTTTTTCATAAGGTTACGGGGAAGTTTTGGTTGAATACTCAGACGGATGAATACTCAGACGGAAGCCGGTCTGCGTTTTGTGTTTTCACTGACAGTAAAAGTTTACTGCTCAGAAGACCTAATATTAACTCGTGAATGAGATGAAAAATGTTTTTATAATATTTATTACGATACTGGAAGTTTTGAAAATTTTGGTAAAAAAAATTAAAATATTATATTTGTTACGGGCGTATACGTCGAGATATCTCTAGGAAAAGCTTGCGCCAAATGAATCGAGGAGTCGGCAATGTAGCAGAGATGATGGATTTGACCAACTTGACGAGCATTTATGACGAGCTTATCCATGTCATAATGGCCATAATGACACATTTATGACGAAGTATACTTTTGCTATGAAATGACCATTTTGCCCTTGTCTTTTTATGACAATTGCAAGCAAATGGCATTGGAAAAGTTGACCAAACCTTACCCAAAACCCACGGCTGCAACTTGTCTTCTTCATTTAGGCATTTTCTTACATTTTCCATTTCTTCAAGTTCTTAGTTTGCCTTAAGAACTTCAAGAACATTCAGAAGTGTTCATAATTCGTCAGATTTTTCCTAGAAATTCTGACCATTTTCTATTCTGATTCTCGAAAAACTTTCAACATGAAAGTTATTAATATTTCTCTCTTATTTCCAACGACATAAAGATCTTACAAAACGGACAAGTATGTTGAGATATCTACCCAAAATACTAAAACTGTCCTAAACCCTAACTATGTTCATCTTCTTCCTTAAGTTTCTCAAGAACACCATGAGAAATTTGTGAAGAACATCATCCAAATCTTGCTTTACTTGAATCATCAAGGGGTAACAACTTCTTATCTTGTCATTTAAATCCTTTCTCTTCACAAATTTTGTAGATTCATGACTTAGATCAACATGTTCTTCATTTACTTCAAATTCATGGAACTAGATTCAAAAATTCATAACTAATTCTAGAAAAATCCTTTTGACATGAAACCAATTGCTATGATCTTATAATCATCTCTATTTTCATCATCGAGAAGCATAAGATCATGAGAAATTTCTTTCCCTAATTTCTGGTTATGGCCGAACCTAGGTCAAATTTGTGTTCTTAGGTTTTGTTTCATTTTCATGTCTTGATTCATGATTCAATCTTCAAATACCTTGATAGTTCTTGTATATAAGCATATAGATGATCAAAAATCAAACTCTCACCTATTGATTTCATCAAGGCCGAAACCCTAGTTCTTGGAACTAGATGAGTTTTGTTCAAAGTTTTCATTAATGACCTTAGTAATCAAGCTATTAGTATGTATGCTTAATAAATCCAAGTTGGTTTATCAAATTAAGAAACCTAGCCCTATGAACATGTTAAGTCCGAATCTTAGTATATGAGAGTTAGGAAGTTTTGAGTTTGAAACTTAGTTGTTTAGTCACTAATCTATGATTTAGGTTAATTAAGGACCATTAATCTACGACTTAATCATGATTAGCAAGTTTAAGGATTTTGAACCCTAAAAGTCAGCCCTTGGCCGAAACCCTAACCTTAAAGGTTAGAGGATTTTGTTTCAAATTTTAGTCTTGTAATAAGTAATCTATGTTAGTTAAGACTCTAGTAACTAGGATCCAAAAGATGGCATTAAGAAGATAATCCTAAACCTATTTTCTAAGCCTTGGCCGAACCTAGCTCTAAAGTGTCATAGATGGGTGTTAGTTGATTAATTATAAGTATGTTGTTTGGTTGAAGGTGGTTGTGTTAACTCGTGGCGGGATAACGAGGATCGTCGTGTACGTGTTTCTGGTGCAAACTCAGGTGGGGAAAAGAATCAACCTATCGTCGGAATCGATAAGTAGTAGATTATATGATAATTGTGTAGGGCGACCTAAACCCTACTAGTAGTCGAGTAATCGACAAGACCAAAATCCCATTGGAAACCTTTTCTGTAAAACCAATGTGATTCGGGGATTGTAGGTTTATCGACATTAAGTTGATTTTAAGTATTTGAGGATGTTTGAATTATTTACTTTTGACTGTTTGTGATACGTTGGTTGAGGTATTCCATCTGCATGTGCTGTATTATTTCAGTGTTTGAATATTTATGATATTGAGGATGTTTGTTGTCTGTCACGGCCGTGATGGTTGTCATGGCCAGGCCGTGACAGGTTCTGTTTTGTAGACTTCTTGCCTTTGTTGTCTGTCACGACCATGATGGCTATCACAGCCAGGCCGTGACAGAGTCTGACTTTGTTATTTATTTTGTTTGATTATTATGAGTTGGTTGTGATAAATTGATGTATATGATATTGAGATATTTTAATATTCTGTTGATTTATGTGTTATGTATGATCTGCCTGGTTTTTAATCCTAGGCTTAGATGATTTTAAGCAAAGATATATGTTGTTCGGGAGATAAGTTTTGGGTGAGAGTTTTGAATATGAATTAGAGGTGACTCGCTATTATTTTATAGAAGTGATGTGATATAGAATGTAAGTGGAGGTTGTGAGGAAAAGCTTGAGGTACTAGGTTGCTATTGATAAAAGTCAGTGAGAATCATACCGTGCTGATGCACTATTTCCTATTAGAGAATAGGGGATAGTGGCGCACCGAATTATAAGGTCTTTTATGCTTATGTTCTATTTCAAATGGGGGAAATAGTGACGCATGTTGTGCTGATGCACTATTTCCTATGAGAGATTAGGGAATAGGGGCTCACCGAGTTATTATTTATTATATGCTTATGTGCTATTTCAAATGGGGGAAATAGTGACGCATATTGTGTTGATGCACTATTTCCTATGAGAGATTAGGGAATAGGGGCGCACCGAGTTATTATTTATTATATGCTTATGTGCTATTTCCAATGGGGGTAATAGTGATGCATATTGTGCTGATGCACTATTTCCTATGAGAGATTAGGGAATAGGGGCGCACCGAGTTATTATTTATTATATGCTTATGTGCTATTTCAAATGGGGGAAATAGTGACGCATACTGTGCTTATGCACTATTCCCTATGAGAGGTAGGGGAATAGGGGCGCACCGAGTTATCAGTTATTATGTGCTTATGTGCTATTTTCAATGGGGGAAATAGTGACGCATATTATGCTTATGCACTATCTCCTGTGACAGATACAGGAATAGGGGCGCACTGAGTTTTGACCCTAAATAGTTCTGGACTACTGACTAATGTGACAGGAGTGAAGATGGCCACATCAGTATAAAGGTTTAGTTGCATGGGCAGAGGGTAGAGGATGATATAGTAAATTGAGGATGATTGTTGATTTTGAGTGATGCGTGTCTGTGACAATTACTATATAATTTACTATTACTCTTTTCCTCTTTTTGATGATAGAACTGTTTCTTATTCCCTATATCTTTCTGTGTGTTGTGTTTTATTTCTGATGTGATCGTACGAGAAGACCTGATGGAGGAACCAATTGCTGAGGAGTTAGATGGAACTCCTTACGAACCAGATGCTGGAGGTCGAGCTGTGATTCAAGGCGATTAGAGTATAGACAGTATGGCCAGTGTGTCTAAAGAGTATTTATATTTTCGCTGAGTATGTCTGTAGTGAAGTTTATGCCTGTGAGGGATCCTACTGAGAGGATACCCTCAACAGTGTTTTGGTAGTGTAATAAATAAACATGTGTGTAATTATATAGTTTTGGTGTGTTTATATCTGCATAAGTTATATAATTATTAATTAAGTTTTAATTTTTACATATTTTCAACGTTAAGCGAGCGATTAAGTAAATAAATATTAAGGTTTTAATGTAATAATACGATGGGGCACAACGGGGTGTCTCATTTGGTGGTATCAGAGCAGTTCGATTCTAATCGGACTGTGAGGTCTAGGAAGTTGTTACTGGCCGTGTCTAGTTGAATCCACATCGGATTTTAACTATGCTTGGAAGTTGGGTAGTGAGTCCCGACGCGATAGTTAACAACTATATGGTGTATATATATATATATTATGTAGCATTTTATGTTGTACACTAGTGCTCAGAGACGTGGAGCTGGAAAAGGAGTTCCAGCAGTAGGACAGCAAATCGCCAGACCTCGGGCACAGAAAGAGTGTTTACCGTGGGCGAGCTGAATTCTCAATCCGGGATCTTATACAAGGTATGTATTTGATATCTGGTAGACTTTGTTTGTTTGTCTAAGTAGCATGATAGACAAGAAAGTGATGAGAGTTTTGTTGAGGTATAGTTGTGACTGGTAGGATGTGAACCCTTAAGATCAATATCAGTGAGTAAGACTATTACTATAAGTCAAATGTTGATCGAGGCATAGTATCATTATGGAACCTAGGGCAATGATTAAGGATAGTGGTTAAGATGGATTGTATGAGTTTGGGAAGAGTAAACGAAAGTGTATATAGTAATTTCACCTAAGTTGAATATGAGCAGAAAAGATGATTTTCGATGTAAATTGAGGTTACTAAAGAAATTCAAATTTGTTAAGTTAGATAATCCTAACAGGTGTTGTTCTTTTGATTTTATCTTACGGAATGTTGAGATGTTTATTTGGAGACTTGAAAGGTGTGATTTTGATATAATCTAGAATAGTGAAATACATTTTAAGGAACTAAGACTGTGATTGGATACATGAAGTAGGAAGTTAGGGTAGTTCGATTGCGGTGTTAATTGTAAAAGTTAGATGTTAGAATTGATTGTGGTGTTAATTGCGGGAGTTAGATGTTGAAATAAAGTTCTCTAGTGGATCAGTAGTAAGAAGAATGAAATGATTAAGTCTTAATTATGTCCTTCAAGGATGATAGATCAAGGTGAAACGTTAAGGACAATGAATATAATGTAGTGATGGATTGTTTTGGGGATAAATAGAACGATATAAGAATGAATTTTGTTATGAAGTTACCGTTGTCACCTAGGGGAAAAACAGCGATGAGAAATATATTGTTGGAGCTTTAGATTAAGATAAGATTACAAGATGTTGTCTAGTGTTGAGTTAAGAAATTCCGAGGACGGAATTTTTTTCTAAGAGGGGTAGTAATGTAACACCCCGATTTTCGCTGTTTTGTAATATCGGTAATAAATATATAAATATATATTTTTATCCGAGACTTAGAAAATGATTTTGGATAAACCAAGGTCGTTTCCTTGTTATACTTATTTTCATAAGGTTACGGGGAAGTTTTTGGTTGAAAACTCAGACGGAAGCCGGTCTGCGTTTTCTGTGTTTTCACTGATAGTAAAAGTTTACTGCTCAGAAGACCTAATTTTAACTCGTGAACGAGATGAAAAATGTTTTTATCGTATTTACTACGATACTGGAAGATTTGAAAATTTTGGTAAAAAAAATTAAAATATTATATTTGTTGCGGGCGTATACGTCAAGATATCTCTAAGAAAAGCTTGTTGCAGATGAATCAAGGAGTCGGCAATGTAGCAGAGATGATGGATTTGACCGACTTGACGAGCATTTATGACGAGCTTATCCATGTCATAATAGCCATAATGGCACATTTATGACAAAGTATACTTTTGCTATGAAATGACCATTTTGCCCTTGTCTTTTTATGACAATTACAAGTAAATGACATTGGAAAAGTTGACCAAACCTTACCCAAAACCCACGGCTCCAACTTGTCTTCTTCATTTAGGCATTTTCTTCCATTTTCCATTTCTTCAAGTTCTTAGTTTGCCTTAAGAACTTCAAGAACATTCAAAAGTGTTCATAATTCGTCAGATTTTTCCTAGCAATTCTGACCATTTTCTATTCTAAATCTCGAAAAACTTTCAACATGAAAGTTGTTCATCTTTCTCTATTATTTCCAACGACATAAATATCATCCAAAACGGACAATTATGTTGAGAGATCTACCCAAAATACAAAAACTGTCCTAAACCCTAACTATGTTCATCTTCTTCCTTAAGTTTCTCAAGAACACCATGAGAAATTTGTGAAGAACATGATCCAAATCTTGCATTACTTGAATCATCAAGGGGTAAAAACTTCTTCTCTTGTCATTTAAATCCTTTCTATTCACAAATTTTGTAGATTCACGACTTAGATCAACATGTTCTTCATTTACTTCAAATTCATGGAACTAGATTCAAAAATTCATAACTAATTCTAGAAAAATCCTTTTGACATGAAACCAATTGCTATGATCTTATAATCATCTCTATATTCATCATCTAGAATCATAAGATCATGAGAATTTTTTTTCCCTAATTTCTGGTTATGGCCGAACCTAGGTCAAATTTGTGTTCTTAGGTTTTGTTTCATTTTCATGTCTTGATTCATGATTCAATCTTCAAATACCTTGATAGTTCTTGTATCTAAGCATATATAAGATCAAAAATCAAACTCTCACCTATTGATTTCATCAAGGTCGAAACCCTAGTTCTTGGAACTAGATGAGTTTTGTTCAAAGCTTTCATTAATGACCTTAGTAATCAAGCTATTAGTATGTATGCTTAATAAATCCAAGTTGGTTTATAAAATTAAGAACCCTAGCCATATGAACATGTTAAGGCCGAATCTTAGTATATGAGAGTTAGGAAGTTTTGAGTTTGAAACTTAGTTGTTTAGTCACTAATCTATGATTTAGGTTAATTAAGGACCATTAATCTATGACTTAATCATGATTAGCAAGTTTAAGGATTTTGAACCCTAAAAGTCAGTGTTGTGACTCCGGCAAGTGTACCGGGTCGTCGCAAGTAATAAAATAAACACGGTAAGTAATTACCGAGGTCGAACTCAAGGATTGGGATACCAATTCGACTAATCCGCGGGAAGTCAGATACGTTCGGTCAAGTTACAGAAGGTGGTTGAGAGAGAGATTAATATCTAAAATTCAATTAACAAATCTAATGAAATAATTAACTAAAAATCAGAAAACTAAAATGTCCAAGGTCACAAATCCACCTACCCAATATGTACACCCAAGTGATGATGAATTCCTCCTAGGTTCAATTGCAATGTCAACCGGGACCCCTAAATTCTCCTAAATCCACTTCCGTGCTCATTAGGACGTATTCGATGATTTGAGTTAATTACTTGCTAGGTCTCTTAACCCTAATCTCGAATTATGTTAATTCGTGTTCCCTATAAGGTCGCACCGATCTCCTATTCACTCTCGTGCAATATTCGATTGATGATTCTAATTCAAGTTCTAAACGTGAATCGCTGATTAAGCCTCATCATCGTTAACAAGTCAATCACGCAACACGTATGATCAACACATTCAAATCAGAATTAGAAAACAAGAATTGAATTAAGGAGAAAGACATACATCATATCGGATTTACATCGCCATGGGTGGCTTCATCGTTCCCTCGGACGACGGGATTAGTTCCTCATGCTCATAGACAAGCGATCGGACATAACCTCCATGAGAAAAAGGGAGACGCAGCTCCAAAGAGAAAAGAAACTACCCTAAACGCTACTCTAAACAGTGGAAAACTACTCGATTCGCGGCCCTCCAAAAGTCCTACAGCCTCCTAAAGTTGGATCCTTTTGGTTCTGATATGCAACAGCCTTAAATAGTAATCCTGATCTGCGCTCTCTCGCGAGGCGAGCAGCCTCTCGCGAGGCGAGAATTAAAATTGGCGCGCTTTCAATTTAAACTCTCGCGAGGCGAGCAGCCTCTCGCGGGGCGAGTCTTCAATTCTAGGCTGTGACCTTCATCACGGCTGGGCCGTGATGGTCTCTGACTTCCAAGTCTTCATTCTCTCGCGGGGCGAGCTTCCTCTCGCGGGGCGAGTCTTCAAACCTTAAACTGCCACGGGCGTGGTATTCATCACGGCCAAGCCGTGATGCTCTCTGTCTTGCAGGTCTTCATGATTTCGCGGGGCGAGACACCTCTCGCGTGGCGAGACTGAAGTGATGACTTTTGCTGCTTTGTTGACTTTCAGGATCGCGGGGCGAGCATACACTCGCTAGGCGAGTGTCTCCGTTTTGCAATTTCCACTGCTTGACTTTCCTTGACTCCCGGAGCTTCACTTATTTAACCTGAAACAACAAAAGCACCCACAAGCGTAATTCTATTCAAAATAACCTAAAAACTACACAAAAGACGCAAAACGAGTCAAAGTCCAACTTAGGAACAAAACAAGGCAAATTTGGGCGAAAACGAGAGTGAACTCGAATAAATTGGCACATAAACCCTAGTTCATCTAGTCATAAAACTAGATAAGCCAGAGGCTTATCAAATACCCCAAACTTAAACCTTGCTTGTCCCCAAGCAAGCTTAAAACTCAAAAACGACTCAAGACTTGGCAAGCCTAAAGGAATCAATCGATTTCGCACAAATTTAATGCAATCAAAACAGTTTTTCTCCAATGATCTCCCCCCTACATAAATGTAATCCCCACATTCATTTACCTTAACCCATTGAGAACTCATCATTCATTCCATCATTACTCTAAGTTGAGGATTAGAGTTACACACAAAGGAAGATCACCTATCTCAAACAATTGCCTTCCTCACAAGGGCATTTAAAATTTCACACATTCGCTCAAGTTTGTCAAGGTTATCAACTTTTCACTCAATTTCACATATCTAGAGCACTTCCCATGAATTTGATTTTCATCTCAAAAGTAGTTCCCACGAAAACATGTATGCACATCAGAAGGTCTTTTAAAGGTTGTAATGGGGCCTGGCTCAGGGTAGGATAATGAAGGATATTTAGGCTTAAGTCCCTAGGAACTAAGAGAGCATGAGCATTTTGACACTTTTTCCACTCAAATTCCTTTTTTCATTTTTCTTTTTGTCTCGGGTGACTACAGCCTTTTTCCTTGCTAATCTCTTGATTTGCCCCTTTTTCCTTTGGCAAATATTTTTCTTCTTTTCTTCTCTTTTTTTTTTTTTTTTTTTGCCTTGGGTTTCAACCTTGATTTTTATTTTTCTCACCCCAAAATGACATACCTCCTTGTAGCCACCCCAAACTTAGTTTCTCACAACCTTTCTCTTGCTCATTTCCATGCTCTCCTAATCCTAAGATTGGGTTAACATGGTTTTTCAGATTTTGGCTCGTAATGTAGGGTCATCAAGAAACAATAGGTCAATTGGGCTCAATTTGGCTAACTAGGGAACATGCATGAGGGATGGTTCATTTTAGGCCAAGTAGTTAATTCAAAGAAAATTGCCTAAATCATTTGATGCAACACATAAACATGCAAACCATATAGAGATTCAAGCAAATTCGGGAAAGTGCAACTTAACAGTGATTCACACATTCAAAAACAGAGTTGGAGGCTCAAATCCTCACCTGGACATTATGCAAATTGTTTGACCGAGATACGATTCCTAGTGTGTGCACCCCCCTCACCCCAAACTTATCATAAATCAAGTAATCACAACAAAGTTCTCAAAGTTCAGTTTTCAATTTTTAAGTGGGGATAAACTTTTCTATTATTAGAACCTAGGGGGAAATCATCAATGGTCAAATAATTCATGCAATCAATCTACGCTCAATCTAATCAAAATCCAACAAGCTTGCCGACACAACATTTCATACAAAAACTCTTGATCTTCTCAAATTATTCAAGAGCGACAAACAAAAATAGAACACAAAAAAAAACAAACACAAAAACAAAACAAAAGTTAGGAAAAGAGAGAGATACCTAGCTTGGGTTGCCTCCCAAGAAGCGCTTGTTTAATGTCCCGAGCCTGACTTATTAAGAAGCATCCACCTGGATCCCATAGTCTGTGGTACAGAGGCCAAGAGATGCTCATCATGTGAGGTCTTCCACCAGGATCAAATGGTAATTGGAGTGGAGATCGTAGCAGTAATATGACTTCATCAACTCCACCCAGCCAGTGTATGAAAATTCCATTGACCTTTATTATTATGAATTCACTTCCTCTCGGGTCAAATGGTGTCCTCACGAGGAAGTGTGCCAGACAAGTGGGAGTGTCTAATTTACCAATGTCCACACATGCATGCAAGCCAACATATTTATCCAATGCATTATTTTCAGGTTGCTTAGCAAGCATGGTGGAATCCTCTACCACTTTATCCGCATTTTGTTCTCTACCCCCTTGCTCCGACGCCTTGTCCTTTGCCAACTCCTCTTCCTTAGGTTGCTCTTCCTCAACATGTGGTTGTTCCGGGGCCATGACACTTGCCAATTCCTTTTCCTCCGGTTGTTCTTCCTCAACATGTGGTAGTTCTTCCTCAACTCCCCGAGAACTAGTTACATCCCAGTCATATCCCAACACCCCACTGCTTCTAGTTGTTGTGGCATTGCATTGGTTCTTAGGGTCGTTCTCGGTATCAACTGGGTGAGTGTCTAGGAGAGGCTCATTTAGTTGTTTTGACAGCTGGGCAATCTGCATCTCTAGATTCTGAAGTGCCATCCCTGTATGAGTTGCCAACTTGTCAATGGCTGCGTTTGTATTGATTGACACTTTCTCAAGTGTCGCACTCAACTTCTCAAGAGCCAACTCCCAAGGTTGTGGTTGCCAACTCTGTTGAGGTTGTTGTTGCCAATTTTTTTGAGGTTGTGGCTTCCAGGCTAGACCATCGTCAGCATTACTCCAAGCAAAATCCGGATGGTCTCTACTCATATCACCCCAATACTGATTCTCGACTCGATAGTTGTTACGGGGCACGCTTGTCATTATGCCATAGTTCCACATATACTTGAGGGAAGTAGAACGGACAACTCCAAGTGTCATGGTTCCCATCACAATACTCGCAACCCGGAAGCATTCCTTCGTGTACCTCGCATACAAAACAAGGCAAGACCAAGTGGAATCAAAGAAGTAGAGAGATAGTAGAAAATAAAAAGAAAATAATAAAAATAAAAATAAAAATAAGAACAAAAATAACTTAACCAAATAATCAAACTCCCCTAAAATCAGAAAAAAATTGGTTGTGCCAATCCACGGCAACGGCGCCAAAAACTTGTTGTGACTCCGGCAAGTGTACCGGGTCGTCGCAAGTAATAAAATAAACACGGTAAGTAATTACCGAGGTCGAACTCAAGGATTGGGATACCAATTCGACTAATCCGCGGGAAGTCAGATACGTTCGGTCAAGTTACAGAAGGTGGTTGAGAGAGAGATTAATATCTAAAATTCAATTAACAAATCTAATGAAATAATTAACTAAAAATCAGAAAACTAAAATGTCCAAGGTCACAAATCCACCTACCCAATATGTACACCCAAGTGATGATGAATTCCTCCTAGGTTCAATTGCAATGTCAACCGGGACCCCTAAATTCTCCTAAATCCACTTCCGTGCTCATTAGGACGTATTCGATGATTTGAGTTAATTACTTGCTAGGTCTCTTAACCCTAATCTCGAATTCTGTTAATTCGTGTTCCCTATAAGGTCGCACCGATCTCCTATTCACTCTCGTGCAATATTCGATCGATGATTCTAATTCAAGTTCTAAACGTGAATCGCTGACTAAGCCTCATCATCGTTAACAAGTCAATCACGCAACACGTATGATCAACACATTCAAATCAGAATTAGAAAACAAGAATTGAATTAAGGAGAAAGACATACATCATATCGGATTTACATCGCCATGGGTGGCTTCATCGTTCCCTCGGACGACGGGATTAGTTCCTCATGCTCATAGACAAGCGATCGGACATAACCTCCATGAGAAAAAGGGAGACGCAGCTCCAAAGAGAAAAGAAACTACCCTAAACGCTACTCTAAACAGTGGAAAACTACTCGATTCGCGGCCCTCCAAAAGCCCTACAGCCTCCTAAAGTTGGATCCTTTTGGTTCTGATATGCAACAGCCTTAAATAGTAATCCTGATCTGCGCTCTCTCGCGAGGCGAGAATTAAAATTGGCGCGCTTTCAATTTAAACTCTCGCGAGGCGAGCAGCCTCTCGCGGGGCGAGTCTTCAATTCTAGGCTGTGACCTTCATCACGGCTGGGCCGTGATGGTCTCTGACTTCCAAGTCTTCATTCTCTCGCGGGGCGAGCTTCCTCTCGCGGGGCTAGTCTTCAAACCTTAAACTGCCACGGGCGTGGTATTCATCACGGCCAAGCCGTGATGCTCTCTGTCTTGCAGGTCTTCATGATTTCGCGGGGCGAGACACCTCTCGCGTGGCGAGACTGAAGTGATGACTTTTGCTGCTTTGTTGACTTTCAGGATCGCGGGGCGAGCATACACTCGCGAGGCGAGTGTCTCCAGACTTGCAATTTCCACTGCTTTTCGACTTTCCTTGACTCCCGGAGCTTCACTTATTTAACCTGAAACAACAAAAGCACCCACAAGCGTAATTCTATTCAAAATACCTAAAAACTACACAAAAGACGCAAAACGAGTCAAAGTCCAACTTAGGAACAAAACAAGGCAAATTTGGGCGAAAACGAGAGTGAACTCGAATAAATTGGCACATAAACCCTAGTTCATCTAGTCATAAAACTAGATAAGCCAGAGGCTTATCAGTCAGCCCTTGGCCGAAACCCTAAACTTAAAGGTTAGAGGATTTTGTTTCAAATTTTAGTCTTGTAATAAGTAATCTGTTAGTTAAGACTCTAGTAACTAGGATCCAAAAGATGGCATTAAGAAGATAATCCTAAACCTATTTTCTAAGTCTTGGCCGAACCTACCTCTAAAGTGTCATAGATGGGTGTTAGTTGATTAATTATAAGTATGTTGTTTGGTTGAAGGTGGTTGTGTTAACTCGTGGCGGGATAACGAGGATCGTCGTGTACGTGTTTCCGGTGCAAACTCAGGTGGGGAAAAGAATCAACCTATCGTCGGAATCGATCAGTAGTAGATTATATGATAATTGTGTAGGGCGACCTAAACACTACTAGTAGTCGAGTAATAGACAAGACCAAAATCCCATTGGAAACCTTTTCTGTAAAACCAATGTGATTCGGGGATTGTAGGTTTATCGACATTAAGTTGATTTTAAGTATTTGAGGTGTTTGAATTATTTACTTTTGACTGTTTGTGATACGTTGGTTGAGGTATTCCATCTGCATGTGCCGTATTATTTCAGTGTTTGAATATTTATGATATTGAGGATGTTTGTTGTCTATCACGGCCGTGATGGTTGTCATGGTCAGGCCGTGACAGGTTCTGTTTTGTAGACTTCTTGCCTTTGTTGTATGTCACGACCGTGATGGCTATCATGGTCAGGCCGTGACAGAGTCTGACTTTGTTATTTATTTTGTTTGATTATTATGAGTTGGTTGTGATAAATTGATGTATATGATATTGAGATATTTGAATATTCTGTTGATTTATGTGTTATGCATGATCTGCCTGGTTTTTAATCCTAGGCTTAGATGATTTTAAGCAAAGATATATGTTGTTCGGGTGATAAGTTTTGGGTGAGAGTTTTGAATATGAATTAGAGGTGACTCGCTATTATTTTATAGAAGTGATGTGATATAGAATGTAAGTGGAGGTTGTGAGGAAATGCTTGAGGTACTAGGTTGCTATTGATAAAAGTCAGTGAGAATCATACCGCGCTGATGCACTATTTCCTATTAGAGAATAGGGGATAGTGGCGCACCGAATTATAAGGTCTTTTATGCTTATTTGCTATTTCAAATGGGGGAAATAGTGACGCATGTTGTGCTGATGCACTATTTCCTATGAGAGATTAGGGAATAGGGGCGCACCGAGTTATTATTTATTATATGCTTATGTGCTATTTCAAATGGGGGAAATAGTGATGCATATTGTGCTGATGCACTATTTCCTACGAGAGATTAGGGAATAGGGGCGTATCGAGTTATTATTTATTATATGCTTATGTGCTATTTCCAATGGGGGCAATAGTGACGCATATTGTGCTGATGCACTATTTCCTATGAGAGATTAGGGAATAGGGGCGCACCAAGTTATTATTTATTATATGCTTATGTGCTATTTCAAATGGGAGAAATAGTGACGCATACTGTGCTTATGCACTATTCCCTATGAGAGGTAAGGGAATAGGGGCGCACCGAGTTATCAGTTATTATGTGCTTATGTGCTATTTCCAATGGGGGAAATAGTGACGCATATTATGCTTATGCACTATCTCCTGTGACAGATACAGGAATATGGGCGCACTGAGTTTTGACCCTAAATAGTTCTGGACTAATGTGACAGGAGTGAAGATGGCCACATCAGTATAAAGGTTTAGTTGCATGGGCTGAGGGTAGAGGATGATATAGTAAATTGAGGATGATTGTTGATTTTGAGTGATGCGTGTCTGTGACAATTACTGTATAATTTACTATTACTCTTTTCCGCTTTTTGATGATAGAACTGTTTCTTATTCCCTATATCTTTCTGTGTGTTGTGTTTTATTTCTGATGTGATCGTACGAGAAGACCTGATGGAGGAACCAATTGCTGAGGAGTTAGATGGAACTCCTTACGAACCAGATGCTGGAGGTCGAGCTGTGATTCAAGGCGATTAGAGTATAGACAGTATGGCCAGTGTGTCTAAAGAGTATTTTTATTTCCGCTGAGTATGTCTGTAGTGAAGTTTATGCCTGTGAGGGATCCTACTGAGAGGATACCCTCAACAGTGTTTTGGTAATGTAATAAATAAACATGTGTGTAATTATATAGTTTTGGTGTGTTTATATCTGCATAAGTTATATAATTATTAATTAAGTTTTAATTTTTACGTATTTTCAACGTTAAGCGAGCGATTAAGTAAATAAATATTAAGGTTTTAATGTAATAATACGATGGGGCACAACGGGGTGTCTCACGCCCCGCGAGAGTCTGCTCGCCTCGCGAATCATGAAGACCCTGGAGGACAGAGACCATCACGACCTAGCCGTGATGAAGGTCACAGCTGTGACAGACTAGGATTTGAAGACTCGCCATGCGAAACATACTCTCGCCTCGCGAGAGTCCAATTTGAAAGCGCGCCATTTTTAATATTCGCCTCGCGAGATCGCGCAGATCCTGAATCCTATATATTGATGTTTGAGGGCAGAATTGAGGGCTTTTTGATTCCCCACTGATTTTGTAGCGTTTAGGCCGAATCCTTGTTACTCTGGAGCTGCGTCTCCCTCTTTTCTTCTTTTATTTTACAATGGTGGTTTATTCTGATTGTTCGTTTGTCGTTACGGGCATGAGGAGCTAATCCCCTCGTCTGAGGGATCAATGAAACCACCCATGGCGATGTAGAATTCGATGTGATGTATGTTTTTCTCCCTTCTTTCAATTAATGTTTTCCAATTCTGATTTGATTGCGTTGATCATATGCATGCGTGATTGACTAGTTAAACGTGATGAGGCTTAGGAGGTAATTCGCATTTTAGAACTTGAATTGGGATCATCGATCGAATATTGCACGAGAGTGAGTAGGAGATCGGTGCAACCTTATAGGAACCAGATTTAATAGAGTTTGATGATTAGGGTTATGAGACCTAGTAAGTAATTAAGTCAATCATCGAATACGTCCTATTGAGCACGACAGTGGATATAGGAGAATTTGGGGGTCCTGGTTGACATTGTAATTGAACTTAGGGAGGAATCATCATCACTTGGGTACTATGCATGATTGGGTAGGTGGATTTGAGACCTTAGATATTTTAATTTCAGATTTTAATACCTTAGTTTTATTAGATTGAATTGCAATCCTATTTTCTCTCTCTCAACCATTTTCTTTGCTTGACCAACTTATCGAATTTCTCGCGAATTGATAGAATTGGTAGCCCAATCCTTATGTTCGACCTCGATAAATTCTTACCGTGTTTTTATTACTTACGACGACCCGGTACACTTGCCGGTGACTCAACAAGTTTTTGGTGCCGTTGCCGGGGATTGGCACAACCAATTTTCCTAATTTTTAGGGAATTTGATTATTTGGTTAAGCTGTTTTTATTTTTTATTTTTTATTTTTCTGTTATTTATTTATTTATTATTTCTCTCTACTTCTTTGATTCCACTTGGTCTTGCCTAGTTTTGTATGCGAGGTACCCTTTCATAAGAGGACCTGCTGTTTGATTAGGAGATCACCAAGACCGAGAAGCGCTTAAGGAAAGAAGCCAGAGAGCGGAAGAGGCTTGAAGCAATTGACTTTGAGAGGATGGCCGAAGAAAACCCTCCTCCTCTTCCTCCTCCTCCTCGTTACAAGCCTCTCTTCGAGTACGATCTGCCCAACCTGGATGATTGTTCTTCTTCTATCATGAGGGGCAACCTTAATACTGATTCCTTCAAAGTGGAAGGATGTGTCACAGCCCAGATCCGTGAGAATCAGTTTGATGGGAGTGGCAAACAAGACCCTCATAGACACATCACTCGCTTCCTTGAAGCTTGTGACTTGCAGAAGACAAGAGGAGTCTCTCAAGATGAGTTTCGCTTGCGGCTTTTCCCTCTCTCTCTTAGGGATGTCGCTCGCGATTGGGTTGATAGCTTGGATAGGAACAGTATCAGAACTTGGGAGCAAATGGCACAAAAGTTCCTAACCAAATATTTTCCTCCTCAGAAAGCGGCACAAGCAAGAGTAGCCGTTACATCTTTCAGGCAGGCAGAGGATGAAACTTATAATGAAGCCTGGGAGAGGTATAATGTGCTCTTGAGAAGATGTCCCTCAGCCTTCTTTGACCCGATCTCCAAGGTTCAGCATTTCTTTAACGGGTTAAGGGGACGATACCAGATGAATTGTGATGCCGCAGCTGGCGACTCTTTTTCTTATTTATCAGCTGAGGATGGATGGGCGTTATTGGAGAAGATGTCATATAATGATTACAACCGTGGTAGGGAAACCTCAAGTGGAATCAGTTCTGCGACAATGGAAGCCATTCTAGAGCAAAACAGACTGTTGAAGATGCAGAATGAGGCTTTGTCTGGGAACAAGAAGGTTAATGCGATACACGATGGAATGCCTCCGGGTTGTGAAAATTGTAATGGAGATCATGACACTCGGAGCTGTCCGTTCAACTTCTCTCAGGAACATGTGGACTCATGCCACAATTTCTATGACAGTGTGCCCCAGAACAACTATCAGAGGAACAGACAGAATGACTACAGTCAGAATCAGAATAGGGGGTATATGAGGAGAGACCATCCGGGTTTCGCTTGGAGTAATGCTAGTGGTGGCCTAGCCGGGTAACAACAACCTCAACAGGGTCTGAGGCCAAACATTGGAATCCAGCAACGCAATACTCAGCAGGCTCTTCCGGGGACTAATCAATTGGAAATAACAGATGGTGGAAGACAACCTTGGGAGTTGGCCTTTGAGAAGATGAGCGCGACAGTTAGGAAGTTGTCAATCAGTACAAGAACAGCCATTGACAAGTTGGCAACTCATACAGGGTCAGCAATTCAGAATCTAGAGACGCAGATAGCTCATCTTGCAAAACAACTAAATGAGCGTCTCCCAGGCACTTTCCCAGGTGATACCGAGAACAACCCTAAGAACCAATGCAATGCCATAACAACTAGAAGCGGTAGGGTGTTGGGATCTAACAGGGGTGCAACTAGTTCTCAGGAGGACAAGGCCCCGGAACAACCACATGTTGAGGAAGAGCAACCTGAGAAAGAGGAGTTGGTAAGTGACAAGGCACCGGAGCAAGGGGAGGTTAAAACTTGTAGATGAAGAGTTCAGAAAGAAGAAGTGGGTTGAATCCCAGGACCTCCCGCCCTACATGAAGGTACCATACCCTGAAAGATTGAAGGAGCCTCAACAAGATAAACAGTTCAGTAAATTCCTTGATGTCTTCCGCAAACTTCAAATTAACATTCCATTCACGGAGGCCTTGGAACAAATGTCATCTTATGCCCGGTTTATGAAGGAGCTTCTCTCCAAGAAGCGGAGAATAGTGGATGAGGAAACGGTTGCTTTGGCCGAGGAGTGTAGCGCCATTCTTCAAAGAAAACTACCTCCAAAGTTGAAGGACCCCGGTTCTTTTTTTATACCATGCACCATTGGGGGGATGACTATAGGAAAGGCGTTGTGTGATCTAGGGGCAAGCATCAACTTGATGCCCCTCTCTATGATGAAGAGGTTGGGGATCAAAGAAGTCAAAGATACGCGGATGTCACTCCAACTGGCCGATCGTTCTATAAAATATCCATATGGAGTGGTCAAAGACTTGTTAGTGAAGGTAGACAAGTTCATATTTCCGGTGGACTTTGTGGTGCTTGATATGGATGAAGACGCCGAAATCCCTCTCATATTGGGTAGACCCTTCTTGGCCACTGGGGGTGCTTTGATAGATGTGCGACAAGGGAAACTCACTCTGAGGGTGCAAGATGATGAGGTAGTCTTCAATGTCTTTGAAGCAATGAAGCTCCCTGCTGAGAGGTCGGATGTGTTTCGAGTGGATATGGTGGACTTAACTGGGAAGGCAAAGGCAACTAGAGAAGCCCATGGTTCTTCATTTGCACAAGTGTTGGTAAAATCCCATGATGATTAAGGTGAGGGAAAAGACCCTTTGGGGGATGAGGTCTATCTTGAATGGTTAAAAGACATGGAAGCCTTACCGAGTCTACCAGAGGATGAAGGTGCAATGGAAAAGCGCAACAAGGAAAGAATTAAAGAAGCGGTGCGCGAGGAAGTGATCAAACCTTTAGAGGCCGGAATCATCTATCCAATCACGGATAGTAGTTGGGTTAATCCAATTCATGTGGTCCCGAAGAAAGGTGGCACAACCGTGGTGGTCAATAAAAGCGATAAATCAATCCCAACAAGGACTATCGCGGAGTGGAGAGTTCGTGCCTATTATAGAAGACTTTTGGACTTAAATGAGTTGTCCGGTAACCTCATGCGAGCATATGAAAGGCCAAGAACCTACAAAAAGCGGACTAAGGCAGGGAATGGCAAGCAAGATCTTCTTCCGGATTAACCCTTAGGGGTGACTTGAGTCAGGCTCGGGACGTTAAACAAGCGCTACTTGGGAAGCAACCCAAGCTAGATATCCTTTATTTATTTTAGTTTCTGTCATTTTATTTTATTTTCTAAAAAATAAAAAATAAAAAATATATATAGAAAAATTAAAAAATAAAAAATAACCAGGTTCGCCACGTGAATCTGGTGTGGCCACGCGAGACAGAAGCCCTGAATCTCAGAGGCTTACTCAAGCTTCTGTCTCGCGTCGCGAGGGTCACTTTCGCCTCGCTATTCTGGGCATCAGCAGCTGGTGGAATCCCAGATTCGCCTCGCGAGATTTTACTCGCCTCGCGATTCTGGAAAATGTGAAGAACAATTTCCCAGATTCGCCTCGCGGGTATTGTCTCGCCTCGTGAATATGCAGTTAGGGTTTTCATTTAGGGGAAAAATTTAAAATTAGCGTCGCGAGGAGCCTCTCGCCTCGCGAAAACTAAAAATTATATAGCCCCGCGAGCGGATCGCGAAGCATTTCGCGACCCTTCACTGTTTCTCTTCTCTCTCTCGCGCGTGTTTCCACTCCTACCCACACTTCTCACTGCCTCACTCACTCATTCTCATACTCTCACCCTCGCGCACGCACATCTGTTCATCTCTACAAGGTACGTAAAGTCCCACTGACTTCACTTTTTGATTGTTCATGAATGTGGAATTCAACATTAACTAACACACTATGCACTCACTGTCTGGCATAACTGGTAGTAGGGTAGACGCCATGGTCATGACCTTGTCTAGTCTAGGGAATGTACTGTGCATTGTTATCTATCTAAGTATTATGGTTAGGGATATAGTGGGGATGCTTTCTGGGTATTCATTGCTTATCTGCATGTTAGTGGGACAGTGGGGGGTGACACTGTATTGTGCCTCTGTTTTGCATATTTTGATTATAAACTGTACTGGGACTTTTCTGGTTTTCAGGTTATGGCCCCGCCTAAGCAGAATGCTACCGAAAAGCAACCGATCAAGTGCAAAAAGGGCGGATCTGCTCAGGGGGACAACGTAGTGTTGCCTTCAGGGCCGGGTGCCTCCTCTAGGGCCAACTCCTACTCCCCCAGGTTCCGCTCTCCTGATCACAGGGAACATTGGAACCTGGTGGTGAGAAAGGAGATGGTTTTAGAGCGGCGTGCGTCCCTGGTGGGCCACAACTATGCCAGCGCCTCCGAGCGGATTCGCAACCGAGGTTGGGAGATGTTGGCTGATCTTCCGCACCGGTATGATATCAAACTGGTGCAGGAATTTTATACCAACGCTCTCAAACTCGAGGTTTCAGGCCCGAGTTGCATGACAGAGGTTCAGGGGGTCCCCATTACGTTCACTCCAGCAGATATTAACTCATGCTTGGGGATCCCCATCGGAGAGGAGCCCGGCGAGTATGAGCAGCTCCCAGCAGTACAGGCCCTAGCTCAGGCCATCCTCGACACCTGCTGTGTCCCAGGAGCTGCCTGGGAGATGGGGACATCGGGGAACCTCCTGAGGTTGAGGAGGCAGGACCTCACCCCAGATTCCAAGGTCTAGTCGGCGTTCTTACACGCCAACCTTCGAGTGAGATCACATGAGTCCACAGTCACCGCCGCCAGAGCCCACCTACTCTATGGCATATTGACAGGCAGCACGATTAACGTCGGGGCAGTCATCGCCTCCGATATACAGATGAAGCCAAACTCCCGGGCCAAGGAGAGCACTGGGCATGGGTGCTTGATCACCGAGCTTATCCGCCGAGCGGGGGTACCGGTGAGTAGGGTGATGGAGAAGGTGCCGAGGCAGCCCATCGAACAGGAGTACATCAGGCGCTTTTGTTACGTAGCCCCGACCGCACCTAGGAGGCCACCACCCCTACCCACTCAGAGGCCACGATCATCAGACATGGCTCTGCTCTTGCAGAACCAGCAGGCTATGAGGCGGGATCAGGAGGTGCTGCGGGAGTTTTTCAGAGAGATGTCATTGGCCCAGCTGGAGGGTCGGGTGCCCGTATACCCCTCCGAGGAGGAACTGTCCCCTCGGCTTGGGTGGCAGGACTACCCTGGGGACCAGGGTGCTATGCCACAGGGGGGTGCCCGAGGGACCAGAGGATGAGGAGGCACCGGATGACCAGGGTAACCCAGCGGAAGACGTTGATTTTGATCAGTGATCCGAGCCCCTGTATTATTTTGTTTAGAGTTCTAGTTAGTAGTTCGATATGGTTGTACATTATAGCTAGCTAGAAACTCTGTTTACTAACCTTTCACTGGCAAACTTGGAATACTGTATATATTTATATTTTGTATGTTATTGCTTTAACTTTCATGTTTGCTTGTGAATGGATCAACATGGAGAGCCCAGATTGGATGAGGATGGGCCCGAAACTAGCCACGCTGTGAGGCGGGTAGTAGAGAGATGGAAAGAGGCAAGGAATTCAACCGAAAGCATGGGGTCCGCTTGGACCCCCTTGAGATAAAAATTTCTATCCTTGCTCTTTTCTATTCTTTCTCCTTTTGTTTTGTTTTCTTTTCCCTTTTCCTTTTGTTTTTGTTTGTCGCTCTTGAATAATTTGAGAAGATCAAGAGTATGTGTATGAATGTGTGTCGGCAAGCTTGTTGGATTTTAATAAAATTTAGCATAGATTGATTGCATGAATTATTTTGACCATTGATGATTTCCCCCTAGGTTCTGAAAATAGAAAAATTGATCCCCATGTGAAAAATTGAAAACTGAACTTTGAGAATTTTATTGTGATTGCTTGATTTATGACAAGTTTGGGGTGAGGGGGTACACACACTAGGAATTGTATCTCGGTCAAACAAATTGCAAAAATGTCCATGTGAGGATTTGAGCCTCCAACTTTGTTTTTGATTGTGTGGATCACTTTTAAGTTGCACTTTCCCGAATTTGCTTAAATCTCTTCATGGTTTGCATGTTTATGTGTTGCATCAAATGATTTTGGCAATTTTCTTTGAATAACTACTTGGCCTAAAAAGAACCATCCCTAATGCATGTTCCCTAGTTAGCCACATTGAGCCTAATTAGCCTATTGTTTCTTGATGACCTTATTTTATAAGCCAAAATCTGGAAAAACCATGTTAACCCAATCTTAGGATTAGGAGAGCATGGAGACTGAGCAAGAGAAGGGTCGTAAAAAAACTAAGTTTGGGGTAGCTACATGGTTTGATATGTTGTTATGGGTTGAGAAAAAGAAAAAAATAAAGGTTGAAACGCAAGGCAAAAAGAAAAAAAGGAAGAAAAGAAAAAAAAATTGCCAAAAGAAAAGGGGCAAAACAAAAAGCTTAGCAAGGGAAGGGCTGTAGTAACCCAAGGAAAAAAGAAAAAATGAAAAAATGAATTGAGTGGAGATTCAATGTGTCAAATTCTCATTCTCTCTTAGTTCCTAGGGACTTAAGCCTAGTGTCCTTGAATATCCTACCCTTAGCCAGGCCCCATTACAACCTTTAAAAGATCTTTTGATGTTGCATGCATGTTTTCGTGGGAACTATTTTTGAGATGAAAATCAAATTCACGGGAAGTGCTCTTGATATGTGAAATTGAGTGAAAAGTTGATAGCCTAGACGAATTTGAGCGAATGAGTGAAATTTTACATACCCTTGTGAGGAAGGCAATTGTTTGAAATTGGTGATCTCCCTTTTATGTGTGACTTTGATCCTCAACTTAGATTAATGATTGCATGAATGATGAAGTTCTCAATTGTTTAAAGTAAATGGATGTGGGGATTACATTGATGCAAGGGGGGATTCATTGAAGGAAAAACTGCTTTGTTAAGATCACATGAAATTTGTGCGAAATTGATTAGATCCTTTAGGCTTGCCAAGTCTTGAGTCCTTTTTGAGTTTTAGCTTGCTTGGGGACAAGCAAGGTTTAAGTTTGGGGTGTTTTGATAAGCCTCTGGCTTATCTAGTTTTATAACTAGTAAGACCATGACTTTTGTGCTAATTATTCGAGTTCAATCTCGTTTTCGCCCAAATTGGCCTTGTTTTGTTCCTAAGTTAGACTTTGACTCGTTCTAGGCAATTTTAGTAGCTTTTAGTCTATTTTGAATAGAATTACGCTTTTTGTTTCTTTTTATTGTTTCAGGTTAGAAGTGAAGCTCTGAGAGTCAAGGAAAGTCAAGAAACAGTGGAAATTGCCATTCTAGAGATACTCGCCCCGCAAGTGGATGCTCGCCTCGCGAGCCTAAAGATCAGTTAAGCAGCAACAGTCATCCTTTCTATCTTGCTCCGCGAGAGTCTGCTCGCCTCGCGAATCATGAAGACCCTGGAGGACAGAGACCATCACGGCCTAGCCGTGATGAAGGTCACGGCTGTGACAGACTAGGATTTGAAGACTCGCCACGCGAAACATACTCTCGCCTCGCGAGAGTCCAATTTGAAAGCGCGCCATTTTTAATATTCGCCTAGCGAGATCGCGCAGATCCTGAATCCTATATATTGCTGTTTGAGGGCGGGATTGAGGGCTTTTTGATTCCCCACTGATTTTGTAGCGTTTAGGTCGAATCCTTGTTACTCTGGAGCTGCGTCTCCCTCTTTTCTTCTTTTATTTTACAATGGTGGTTAATTCCGATTGTTCGTTTGTCGTTACGGGCATGAGGAGCTAATCCCCTCGTCTGAGGGATCAATGAAACCACCCATGGCGGTGTAGAATTCGATGTGATGTATGTTTTTCTCCCTTATTTCAATTAATGTTTTCCAATTTTGATTTGATTGCGTTGATCATGTGCATGCGTGATTGACTAGTTAAACGTGATGAGGCTTAGGAGGTAATTCGCGTTTTAGAACTTGAATTGGGATCATCGATCGAATATTGCACGAGAGTGAGTAGGAGATCGGTGCAACCTTATAGGAACCATATTTAATAGAGTTTGATGATTAGGGTTATGAGACCTAGTAAGTAATTAACCCAATCATCGAATACGTCCTATTGAGCACGACAGTGGATATAGGAGAATTTGGGGGTCCTGGTTGACATTGTAATTGAACTTAGGGAGGAATCATCATCACTTGGGTACTATGCATTATTGGGTAGGTGGATTTGAGACCTTAGATATTTTAATTTCAGATTTTAATACCTTAGTTTTATTAGATTGAATTGCAATCCTATTTTCTCTCTCTCAACCATTTTCTTTGCTTGACCAACTTATCGAATTTCTCGCGAATTGGTAGAATTGGTAGCCCAATCCTTGTGTTTGACCTCGGTAAATTCTTACCGTGTTTTTATTACTTACAACGACCCGGTACACTTGCCGGTGACTCAACACACGGCTAGGCCGTGATCAGTTCTGCATGTGAGGGTCTGGTTCAGTTGGCACGTTACGGCCGTGATGGACATCACTGTCAGGCTGTGACCAGTGCTTGGCAATCTTCAAAAACTATAGTTTTCAATCTCCCGTATTGTCCTTATATTGGATAGTTGTTTTGTATATCTACAAGACCTATCTAGTTATTTTTATTTATACTTCTGTATTTATTTTGAGTTATAACCTATGTTAATACATATATATTGTTTCTGAACAGGCGTACATATGGATCAGTCGGATAGCCCACATGCACGAGAGGACACTGTGGGGGCTACGCGGGACCCGATCACGCCTACGCCTGATTCTAGTGTAAGTTTACATGTTATATACTATCTTTAGTCCTTCTTTTTAATGTAAGTTTATAATGTTACAACCCTCTATTTTATCAATTTTTTTGTCCATACAGACATCACAGGCTCATAGGAAACGGGGTAGAGGAGCCACCTCGTTGAAGAAACTAGAGAAGGACAGGCAAAGCGGACAGAAGCTTGAGGTGTCCTTCGATGCTAATCTAAATGCCCAGGGACCCCGTGCTAAAGAATTTAATAAGTGGGTATTTCTACAAGCAAAGCAGCACGTAAGCATCAACTACAACCACTGGAATGATGTTCCATAGAACGTTAAGGATCAGATTTGGGAGGCTATCGCGGTATTTTACCTTTACATTCGTTTGATTTACTTTATTAGATAATTATCCGAGTTATAATCCATCCAGTTGTTATGTATTTAATGTGTAGGTAGCTTGGACTGTGCCAAATGACGAGGATCATCGTCATAAATGTATGAAAATGGCATCAAAGCGTTGGAATGGGCTCAAGCATGATCTTACCAGGTACTATGTAGCTGGGAAGAAGCGGCTTGATAAAATGTTCTCGGATTATCCCTGGATTGATCAGGATACTTGAGATATGTTTGCCAGAGTCGACAGGATGGAGAATTTCAGGTTGGTTGATTAAGTTAATTTTGTATGCTTCTTATAGATCATTTAACTGTATTTAATTATGTGTTTTTGTTTGAATAGGCTAAGGCAAATAAGGGTCGGCAGAATCAGGCGAAGAACGTCCACCGCCACACCATGTCTCAGGGTGGGTACCAAACTCGGATCGAGCAAATGATGGCGGATAGGCTGAGGGCGAAGCAGGAAGAGCACTCTGCTAGGATTGAAAGAGGAGAGGTACCTGAGGGCACACCATTAAGTCCTCCGTCGGACATCAACCGCGAGGATGTCTGGTTAGCCGGCCGCATGACAAAGATGGGATCTTTTAAAGTTGATGCCACTCGCGAAGTGGCAGATAAGATTGTAAGTAAATAATTAACTTGATTTCAATTGATATTTGTATAGATATTTGCAACACTTTTCACTTGCACGTTTTTTCATTTTTTTTCATTGTAGATGGATCTTAAATCACAATCCTCCCAGGGCTCATTCGTCCCTTCTGGACGGCGGGACGTCTTGATGACTGCTCTAGGCAAGAAAGACCATCCTGGTCGGGTTCTCGGTGTTCCTGGGAACGTGACCATCAAAGAATATTATGGCAAGTCTGCTTCAAGAAAGCGGGTGGTCGATGAAGCATCAATTTTGGCTGACATTACTTAGCACCTCATGTCCAACCCAGCTATTACAACACATCTGATGCAAAGCTTAATATCCAACCCATAATTCAAGCAGGTGCTTGCCAGAGAGCTTTCCTCCGTCGGTACATCCCAGGACACCGCAGGGCATGCCAACCCTTCACATGTGAGCACAAAAGAGAGTTTTAGTAGGGCACATGTGGAGGACGATGAGTTGGCAGCTAGGGAGCGGGAGTTCGAAGTCCAACGCCATGAGCATGAGTTGGAAATGAAAAGGCGTGAGCTTGAGTTGGACTACAAACGACGTGAGCTCGAAATGTTAACAAAGGTATGTATTCATTATTAATGTCCAAATTAGTCAAATAATTACTTGTGTTTTTTTTAATTATCAACAACTTATCTATTTTATTTTTCCTAAACTGAAGGCCAAGTCGACGTCGGTGTCGGTGTCACCTATCACTCGTTTGTTCTCACTTGGTGAGGATTATGCGTTTGATATTTTTGAATGTCCATTGGAGCACAATGGATGGGTGGCACGCCCAGATCAACGGAGGATATTTTCCTTCTGTGGTGACGATCTCGGGAACGCCTGTAGAAATAACGTCTGGATGGGCAGCAATGTTTTGAGTCTCTGGTGCACGTAAATTAATTTTAATTTCTTATTTATTTTTGGTATTTTTCCATTTAATAATTTATTTTAATTTCAATATATATATTATGTAATTAACATCCACGCCTTTTCATATCTTAGGTATCTCCATCGTCTTCAGCTTGATAAGGGCGTTGCATCAGTTTACGGCTTCTTAGATCCGTCAATCCTTCTGCCCGATTTCTTTGCTGGCGATGCATTGAGTAAATACTTAGGGAACTTGTTGGGAGACAAACTGAAAGAATCATATCTGGCTCCCTACTGTATGAAAAGTCATTGGCAGTTGTTCGTACTTCACCGGTCTAGGCATACTGTCATATTCTTTTGCTCTCTCCACCAACAGCCGCCACAGGTGGTGTTGGAAGCTGTAAATAAGTAAGTAACTAATCTTAAATTTAATTTAAGTTTTAATATCAGTTGCTTTTAGTTTATTACACACATGATATATGAATTTGTTAATTGATCGACATGATTATTTGTTTATGATAGCGCGCTGAAGACGAGTAGCATAAGTTGCGCCAACGGGAGAAGTAGGACTTCTAAGGCTAAAGCAAGTCCTGTATGGAACATCCTCAAGGTTTGGTAGTTTATTTATCAAATAATTAATATTATAATTACTAATTTATATGTATATTCAACTGACGTTGAAATTAATTTTGTTGGTAGTCTCGATTTCAAATTGACGGGTGGTCGTGCGGCTATTATGTGATGCTTCATATGTTGAACATAGTCTCCGCATCTGTTACGAATGGATGGAATAAGGTAATATTTAAACAACTTGTTAAATTATATATTATAGTTTTGAAGATGACTTGCATTGATGTTATTGTTATTATTTGAACGTGTGTAGGCATTTAACGACCAATCGCCTATTAAAGAAGATGAGTTAAGAGACTTGAGGATGCGTTTCGCTGAATTCTTCTTCAAGTATGCGGCTGAAAAAGGAATTGACAAGATACCTCCGCACTACTTAGATGAATAGTTTTTTTGTTAGACTTTATAAACTAATTAATAACATGTATATATATATATATATATATATATATATATATATATATATATATCCTTAGATTGGTAGTTTTGTTTTTAGACATTGGAGACTAAAATTTATATATATATACTTGTAGATAGTTATGTTTTTCCTATACATGGGTTTTGGTTTTAAGTCCCCCCATTGTTTCATTTTTTCTTTGCAATTCTGTAATGTGTGTGATATTCTGTGTTACTGGGATATTTACTGAGTGCAGGGATAGCTGAGGGGACACTACAAAAAAAAAGGGTGTTTAGCGACCGAAGAAATCGGTCGCTATTCATCAAAATTCGGTCGCTAAATAGGTTAACGACCAAATTAGCGACCGAATAATGACGGTTGCTAAAACCTTGGTCGCTAAATGATTTAGCGACCGAATTTGTAATCGGTCGCGATTAGCGACCGAATAATTCGGTCGCTAATTTATAAAAATCGGTCGCTAAATCGGTCTCCTAAAACCAGTTATGTGACCAATTTTAGCGACCGAAAATTCGGTCGCTAAATTGGCCACCAAATTAAAAAAAATCAGTCACTAAATGTGTCCCCAAAACTTGTTCTAGGGACCAATTTAGTGACCGATTTCTTTAAAAAACATATAACAAACCAAATATAATTTTTTTTTATATGCTAAAGTGTATTGAAAGAGTATAATGGGTACTCTAAACTCATAAACAAAAGAACCAGATACAAGAGGGATAAGGTAGAGATTCAACCAAAGTTAGAGAAGACAATAATGGTTGATATACTAACTAATCGTCGACCAAAAAAATTCCTCAGCACCTAATATCTAAAACCAATCCACCGCCCAGCTATTGGCAATTTAGTGCCTAAAAGCTTATTAGGGATAACAGCAGAAAAAGAGAAAAAGCCCTTTGAACCTTTACACCCTATAGAAAATCAAAAGCCCAAAAATACCATAACAAGTCCATAAACTTTTAATTTGTAGCAATTAATTCAATCCTGTATTAGCCACCATGAAGAGCACAACACCCAGCTCCATGTAGAGAAAGAATTTGATTTAAACTTCAATGTTGCAGGGAAAACATTTGACCTCCCAAAGCCCAGTAACCATCAACCTCATCTGACCAACCACGGATTCCAACACCAGCAAAGCAGTATTTTATCCTAAAATCCTTAACATGACCAGCAACGCAGAATTACACTGTCCAACTGTTAACAATAATGCACTTGCCATTTAATCCATATCTGCAAAAGACTTCCAAGCATCCAACAAAACACCAAATTATTGATTCAATACCTCTTTGTTTGAAAAGAAAAATACATGATTATAAATGCATATAAATCTGATACCAAAGGTGACACGGCACACTAGCAGTTACTGAGTAGCTGTTGCAAGAGTCAAAAGATTGAAAAGCCAGAACATACTGAAATAAATTTCATTCAACAAACCTTCAAATTGACTTCTGAGTTGTGCATTCTGGGACTTTTGCAGTGTAAGATTCAACGCTAATTCATGCATCTGCAAACCAAGGAGAAAAAATAAAGGAAAAAGCAAACAATGAAACCATCAATTCAGAATGAATAACATAAAATACATTAAGCACATTAAGCTTTATATTGTGTGACTATGCAAGAATGGAAAAGAAAACAGTGACAATTAGAAAATAGAAGCAAAAAGCAAATGGGATAGCATCACCTTCCCCTCTGAAGCTTGATTCCCAATCTCCTCATTTTCCTCCTGCAGGGTTCTACATTTAGCCATCAGATGAGAACTCTTGTAAGAACTACTAACTAAAAAGGAGTAGCCATCAATGCAAATAAAGCGCCCATAACTACTAATATATATGGTTAAGCTCAGTTCTTACTTCTCAGTGAAAGCATATAAGTAATTGTATAGACATATGACATATCAAATGAGAATAAGTCTTCACTTAAAACTTTTTATGAGTCCTAATTGCACTAAATCATAATTAATTTCACAAAAACAGAACCAAATTCAATTAAAATCAAATTGGGGTTTAGGGTTCACAGTCCCAATTTCATAAAACAAGGTTTAATTTTAAGAGTAAAATCTGAAATCAAAGGGTTAGGGTTTCAAAATCAATTTGGGGATTTCTTGAAATCCAACAAGGTAAGGTGAGGAATCACTCACCCACAAGTAAGGGAGAAGAGATGGTGGCGGTCTGGCTGTCCGGCGCGGCGGCAGTGGCAGCGGAGGACGGCGATGCGCTTCTGGACAGCACCAAGATCTAAATGAAAACAATAATCAAGCTTTAGGGGAGGAGGAAAGGAGGTGTAACAACCCATAGAGGTTGAAAACCACCATTAATGGCGGCAACCGGAGCTTATCGCAATGGAGATGCCGTTTCACGACAGCGGAGGGCGAAGCAGCGGCCAGGCGCGCGCAGGAAAAGGCTGGGTCGGATAGCCATCATCTCTGTGTTGAGCAGTGGCTGAACGGCATCCCTAGGAGGCGCGGCGCGCGGCCGGACGGTGGCTGCGGTGGAGGGACGATGCCGGCTGAGAGTGAAGGAAGAGGGTGAAGTTGGAGGGAGGAAGAAGAAGAAGAGAGAAAGAAGGAGAAAGAAGAATAAAAAGAAAGAAAGAGAGAGGGGGGAGGGGTTACGGGTCTGATGAGGGAAGGAGAGAGTTTTTATGTTTTAAACTTAACATTCAGTGATAGGTACAAAAATGAGTGATAAAATATTAAGCCTAAAAATAAATATGTTTTTAGTTTTTGAATCTAAAAATAAAGATTGATAAATATATGATTTCAAAATTCAAATTAGAGTAAAGATTAATAGTTGAACTGATCAACTAAGAAAATACTCGGTCCAAAATTTAATGTCTGATTAATGTTAAACCAGTTTATTTTCAAACCTAAAATTAAATCGGTCGCTAAATCGGTCGCTAAAATGGTCGCTAAAACGGTCACTAAAATGGTTAATTTGGAATTTGAATTCGTAATTTTAGCGACCGAATAATTCGGTCGCTAAATCGGTCGCTAAAATCGGTCGCTAAAATGGTTAATTTGAAATTTGAATTCGTAATTTTAGCGACCGAATAATTTGGTCGCTAAATCGGTCGCTAAAACGCTCTATTTTAATTTTTTACGCGCCGTTTAGCGACCGATTTAATATCGGTCGCAAAAGATAACTTAATTTTAACCGTTGCATTTAACTCGGTCGCCATTTCGGTCGCTAAAAAGTCATAAATTTTTTACTTTTACTTTCCTTTATTTTGCGACCGAAATAGAGACCGATAACTCTGCTACGCTCTATTTCGGTCGCTATTTCGGTCGCAATATCAACTATAATCAGTGTTTGATTTAGATCCTACAATTGGTCGTCATTTCGGTCGAAAACAGCAACCAACAAATTCGGTCGCTATTTTCGGTCGCTAAATGACCTTTTTTTTTTGTAGTGGGATTGATATTTTAAAACTGAATTTAAAAAAAAAATCTATTAACGTCAGTTGTATCAAACAACTGACGTTAATAGTATTTTATAAAATATACAGTACACTATTAACGTCAGTTGTAATAAACAACTGACGTTAAAATTAAAACCTTTAACGTCAGTTTTTTATAACAACTGGCATTAGTTTTAACAAAATTAACGTCAATTGTGTTAAAGAACTGACGTTAATAGTTTTATATTTAACGTTAGTTCTCAACTGACGTTAAAATATTACTATTAACGTCAGCTGTATTTACGCCAGTCAGTATTCTCACGTAAAAAATCAATTTTAACTGACGTAAAAAGCACTTATTGCACCAGTGACATACTTTAATACTCTCTTTTTAACACACTTTCTTTTATCAGTTGAAATTTATATAGATCTCTTTATTTTGAAAATAAGTTCCACTAATTCATGTGGGTCAGATGATATTAAGAGTTCAAGAACATTAGGATCTGTTTGTTTTGTTTCCAGTTTTCTGTTTTCATTTCATGTTTTCAGAAATAATTACAAAAATGTCACATTGTTTTCGTTTTTTTTCTTTGTTTTCAAATATTTGTATAGAAAATAGTGAAAACAGAAAAAAGTTGTTTTCAGTGTTTCTTGTACAAAATTCTGAAAACATGAAATTGAATGAAAATAAGATGATAATTTTATAATTATTTCTGAAAACAGAAAATGAAAACAGGAAACTGGAAACAAAACAAACATGCTCCGGTTATTAATCGGTGGTAGCGAGTACAACTGGTCCCCGATTCTCCTATCGGCCCTTTAGATCCTTCAACCTAATTGATGGGAAACGAAGCCAACTGTAGACCCAAATCAGCAAAAAGAGATTAAAGCAACGGCAATTTATTTAATGTTGTCGTGTGCACTTGTGGGATTTGCAACTGGGCGTGAAGGGATAGTCAAGCACCATTCACCAAGACACCAACCCTATATGGCTAAATGGAACAGAAAAAGTCTCCATTTTTTGCCACTTATTAAGACTATTAGAATCAGTGGCTATGGTAAAAGATCAGAATGAATTAGGCTTGAAATGTGAGTTGCAAACACTGCAGAGCTCAACTGATATATATATCATAAGAGAGTAAGAGTAAGAGAGCTAAATAACAGAATAACTACTATAACAGAATTGGCTAACTAACTAACCAACTAACTGACTTAACTAACTAACTAACAGATTAAATACATTGAGCCTAATACTCCCCCTCAAGTTGGAAGGTATATATCCTTGATACCCAACTTGGACATCAAAGTAGCAAAGATGGGAGCTGTCACAGGCTTTGTTAGAAGATCCGCAAGTTGATGAGCAGACTTGACATGAACCAATCTGATAATGCCATTTAGAACCTTTTCCCGTATGAAGTGGCAGTCAATTTCAATATGTTTCGACCTTTCATGGAAGATGGGATTGGTGGCTAGATGAATTGCTGATTGATTACATCACGAGAATAGAAGTGTAGGTCCAATTGTGATGTCAAAATTCTTTAACAAGGTGGTTAACCACGCACTTCACCTTGGCAAGCACTAGCAAGTGCTCGATATTCGGCCTGTTTGAGGATCTTGACACTACATGCTGCTTCTTTGACTTCCAAGAGATGAGGGATTCGCCTAAAAATATACATTGACCAGTTGTGGATCTTCTTGTGTCAGGGCAATTTCCCCAATCCGAATCTGCATAGGCTTTTAAGGATAATGCAGATTTTGCAGAAAATAAAAGTCCTGTGCCAGGAGCAGACTTGAGATACCTCAACAATTGATGTACTGCATCTAGATGAGATGTTCTGGGGGCTGACATATACTGGCTTAACTTGTTCACAGCAAAGCTGATATCTGGTCTCGAAATGGTCAAATATAGGAGCCTTCCAATCAGTCTTCGATACTGGCCAGAATCGGGAAGTGGATCACCATCTAAGGCACTGAGTTTTAGATTTGGATCCATAGGAAGATTGTTAGGTTTGCTATCCAAAAAACCAGTGTCATCTAGAAGAGATAAAGTGTATTTTCTTTGAGATAAGTAGATCCCTTGCTTTGATCTCGCAATTTCTAACCCAAGAAAATACTTCAAGTTTCCCAACACTTTGAGTTTGAACAGTCGCTGCAGTGTCTTTTGCACTTCATGAATGGCAGAATTATTGGGCCCAGCTATGATAATATCATCAACATAAACCAGTAAAGCCACAAAGGTGTTACCTGAACCAGTAGTGAAGAGGCTGTAATCACATTTGGACTGTGTGAAACCCAACTGTACAATGGAAGTGGAAAACTTGTTGAACCATTGGCGTGAAGCTTGTCTTAGACCATAGATTGATTTATTCAATCTGCACACAAGACCCTCCCCCTTAACTTGGTATCCCAAGGGCAAGTCCATGTAAACTTCTTCAAAGAGATCTCCATTTAAAAATGCATTATTAACATCAAGCTGCAGAAGATGCCAATTCTTGATGGCTGCAAGGGAAAGTAGAACTCTAACAGTGGTCAGCTTAGCTACTGGAGAGAAAGTGTCTTTAAAATCCACACCTGCTTGTTGTGTGTAGCCTTTGGCTACTAATCTGGCCTTTAACCTATCAACAGAACCATCGGGCTTGGTCTTGACTTTATAGACCCATCTACATCCAATGGTGTGCTTGCCATGAGGTAGGGGCACAAGGGACCATGTGTTATTGGCCTCCATTGCAGCAAGCTCCTCTGTCATAGCTAGTTTCCACTCAGGAAGTTTAGATGCTTGGTGATAAAATTGAGGTTCATAGAAACTAGAAACTTGGTTAATGAAGGCATGATATGTAGGAGAGAGTTTATGATAAGATAAGTGGTTGGTTATGGGGTAAGTAGTAACATGGTGACAATCATATTGCTGCAGGTAAGAAGGTGGTCTAGTTGATCTAGTTGATCTTCTGGTAGGTTGGACAGTATGATCAGGCAAAGGGTTTTGTGGTGTGGAACTAGGCATTAAGGTGACTGTATCGGGTTCAGGTGTGGTATTTAGTGTGATACTGGGCTGGAAATCTGGATTGACAGTGTTTTCTGGTATGGGCATGGGCAGGACTAAATCAGGGAATAGATCTACTGTATTGGTTGAGGGGTAAATTGTGTGAAATGGGAATGTCTCCTCATGGAAAACCACATCTCTAGAAATGAGAAATGCCTTGCTAGTGAGATCATAAAGCTTGTAACCCTTGTATCCAGTAGGGTATCCAACAAATACAGTGGGGATTGCCCGAGGTGTCAACTTGTTTCTTTTAGAATGCAGTGTTGAAGCATATGCAAGGCATCCAAATGATCTGAGGTTGGAGTAATTAGGAGCCTTTCGAAATAACATTTCATAAGGGGATTTTTCCTTAAGGAGTGGTGTTGGTGTTCTGTTGATGAGGAAAACAGCAGTTTTCAGGCATTCTCCCCAAAAAACAATGGGGAGCCTAGCTTGAAAATAAAGTGCTCGAGTCACATTGAGGAGATGCTGGTGTCTTCTCTCAACCACAGAGTTTTGTTGTGGTCTTTCAACACAACTAAACTGATGGAGAGTGCCCTTTTCAGCCAAGAATTGTGTCAAGGCCAATTCCTTTGCATTGTCTGTTCTGATCTGTTTTATGACTAGGTGGAATTGTGTTTCCACTAAAGCAAAGAATTGTTTGATACAAGTTGTTGCCTCAGATTTGGATTGTAACATATATATCCAGGTGAATCTGGTATGATCATCCACTATGGTAAGAAAGTATCTTTTGTTATCATATGTAGGAGCATGATAAGGCCCCCAGATATCACAGTGCACAAGCTCAAAGGCTGAATTAGACATGTGATTAAGAGACTGGAAAGGAAGTCGTTTCTGTTTTGACATAGGGCAGATAGAACAAGTTTGAGTAAATTGAGATTCAGGAATGTGTAAGTCGAACCTTTTATTGATGAATTGTAAACATTTATTTGACAAGTGTCCTAATCTACTATGCCACAAATGGTGGACAGAAACATTGTTTGAAGTAGAAACAGAATTACAAGCTGAATTAGAAACAGATTTACAAGTAGAGTGTGTTGTACACTTCTTATGCAAACTATCAGAAACTGTAGGTGAGGAAGGGTGAGATGTGTAGACATAAAGTCCTTGTAGTAATTCACCCTTGCCAATCATCTTCAATTTGCTGAGATCCTGCATAAAGAAAGTATTAGATTGGAATATAATTGCTGTGTTTGAAGAAGTCAACAAGGCACTGACAGACAGGAGGTTTACACTAAAAGATGGAATATACAATACATTGTGCAAAGTAATTTCAGGATGCAGTATAACTGAGCCAACAGAATGGACAGGAACTAGTTCTTTATTTGGCAAAGTGACAAAAGAATTAGAGACTTTATTGTAAGAATTGAAGTGATCAAGTGAACAAGTGATGTGACAAGTAGCCCCTGAGTCTAGAATCCAAGAATTGTGTGAAAAGGATACACCAGATTTGGTGTTTGAAACAGCAGAAAGAATGAAACCTGAGTTTGATTCTATGGCAGGATGTTCAGCCTTTGGAGTTGCAGCTTGTGCTAACTGATCAGACAACATGGAGAGCAGCATCTTGCATTGATCAGTAGTGAATCCAAGATTTGGGGAAGAAATCTCAGAAGGTCCAGAAATCTGATGTACAGTCTGAGGATTAGGATTCTTGACTTTGTAGCCAGGTGGATAACCATGAACCTTGTAGCATCGATCCACAGTGTGTCCAATTAAACCACAATGAGTACAGACGGGTCTATCCTTCTTGCCAGGGTAAGATTTCTGTTGCTGCTTAGGCTGAGAACCTTTCACTGCAAAGGCCACTTGAGAACCAGAAGGTTCTTGGAGAGAAATCCCTAATTCCCTTTGTGTCTCATCTTGCAGAACCATGGAGAAAACCTTAGTAATTGGAGGTTGAGGGTCCATGAGCAAGATTTGACCTCTAACATGAGAAAAACTATCATTAAGCCCCATGAGAAACATAAGAACATATTCATGCTCAAGAAATTCAAGTAGAGGCCTCGCAGCACCACAAACACAATTGCATACAGGTTTGAATTCCTGAAATTCATCCCAAAGAGATTTCAGTTTGGTGAAATATTGAGTAACAGTGAGAGAACCTTGAGACACGCTCCCCAACTGCTTTCTGACTTGGTAGGTGCGAGGTCCATTGCTTTGCTGAAAACGATTCTTGAGATCACTCCACATGAGAGCTGCAGATGTACCATTGATGATGCTAGGAATGATGTCCTTGGATACTGAATTCAGAAGCCAAGAACGAATGACACTGTCATTTCTTTTCCAAGAAATGAGGAGCTGAGAATCATTACCATCAGGTTGAGGGAAAGATCCATCGACATAGCAAAGCTTGTTTTTGGCACTAAGGGCTAACTCCATGGATTTGTACCATGAGTTGAAATTATCACCAGTCAAGGGCTGGGTTACAAGAACAATCCCCGGATGATCAGAGGGATGAAGAAAAAGAGGATTATTGGCGTCATCATTTGCCATTGATACAGAAACAGAAACAAGAACTTCAACAAGAAAGGCTGAAAAGATGAACAGAATTTTTCAGAGTTTGCGGAAGAGGAATTTTCCAACTGATACCATATTAAGACTATTAGAATCAGTGGCTATGGTAAAAGATCAGAATGAATTAGGCTTGAAATGTGAGTTGCAAACACTGCAGAGCTCAACTGATATATATATATATCATAAGAGAGTAAGAGTAAGAGAGCTAAATAACAGAATAACTACTATAACAGAATTGGCTAACTAACTAACCAACTAACTGACTTAACTAACTAACTAACAGATTAAATACATTGAGCCTAATACCACTGATAACAAGATTTACCTAACACCACCAACCTCCCACCAGAACTGGTTGCCAACATATATTACAAGAAAATAATTTTAAAAGGAAATGTGATATATCAAGATGAATGAGATCACAAAAAAAATAACGAGTAAAACAACAATAAGTAGCCAATTATATGCAAGTTTGGGAGCAAAACCATCACAGCATCGCATATTCTGTCCCTTTTGTTTATTCGAACTGATTAATAATTACTTTCTGTAGTCCTTTTCAGCCAATAATCTGCATTTAAAATTCGAAGATGAACTTAGAACATCTCCGATATAGGTTGCTTACGTATAAGCAATTGTTGCTTATCAGATTTTATCATTGGAGTTGTGTCTGTGGTTGCTTAAAAGTTAACAAAATTACTTATATAAGCAACCATTCCTTGAGTTGCTTATCTATTAAAAAACATTATTTTTGAAAAATTGAAGCCAACATTAACTAAATGAAAATAAAATAAATTCAATAGCAAATAAAACATAATAAAAAATTGGGTTGCTTATTATATGTAGCATTGGAGTGAAAAATGAATAAGTTGCTTAAATGAGCTGTGGCACTGTTGGGTCCACAATGGGGCCCACTTAAGCAATCAAAATGGGTTGCTTACCATTTAGCATTGGAGATGCTCTTACAAAAGCATTATCAAGAAATATGTAGAATAATAATCAGGGTCTTACTAACGAGTGTCATAAGGGCATTGATTAAGAAACGCACAAAAGAAAAATTTGTATTGGAAAACTAAGTGTTGTACTTTTCGAAATGTTAAATACACTATTTCCCATACAATTTTCTTTTTTTGGTTCCTTAAATAATGCCCTAAGGACGCACTACAAAAAAAAACATATTTAGCGATCGAAGATTTCGGTTGCTAAACATGATAATTCGGTTGCTATATTGTATAGCGACCGAATTAAGGGGGTAGCAGAAACCCTGGTGGCTAAATGTTTAGCGACCGAACTTGTATTTCGGTCGCAAATTTGCGACCGATATTTCGGTTACAAAATTATATATTTCGGTCGCCGTATAGTTGGTCACATGCTCAGCTAACCTAATTTGGTGACCGATATTCGGTCGCTATTTCGGTCGCAAATTTTGAATTTTTTTTTATAAAAATTTTCCTGTAACTGAATCCTACCGACCAAATTTTGTTTTTCAACTATTACCCCATTGATTTTTAATTTCTGATATAAACAAAATAGACCAATATTTTTTTTTGAATAAATAGAAAACATAAATATGATGTACTAACGATCCAAAACACCACAGTCAATATGATCAAGAAAACATATACATTAATTAACGCAAGTTTAATAATTGTTTATAAAAAAAAGTTTAATAAGTACTAATTAACGATCAAAACATAAAAATACACCACAGTCAATAAGTACTAATCAAAATATCAAAACTCATCAATCTTCCAAAGGGATGAACATGTAGAAGCGAGAACCCCCAAGGTACTTAAACTTTGCCAATGCACCAGTGGACAACAAATACAACTCCCTGATACCATTTGTATCTGTTGCAAAATATGGGCGATCCTCATGGATTACTATATTCCCATTGAACAGATTTCCGCTTTTGTCTTCAATAGTCACAACACGCGGTATTTCTTGTCCCCAACGACGGTATAATGATCGCGGGATTGAAATCAAATCATGCAAATACACAAGAACAATTTAGTAAATGATTAGTTTATGCCTTAACCATCATTACGTGAATCCGATCGTTATTCTTAAGTTGATGAGATCTTGTGCACCTGGTCTATATGGATGGCTGTCTCAAAACATTTAGTCGGATCCATTTTCTGATAAAACGATAAGGAAAACAAGTCATATGTCTAAACTTCATCAAGTGATAATAAGAAAAGATGGAAAGATCCATGTAGCATACTAGCATGTTAAAATAGAACAAAGAAATGCAACTTCACATGCAACTTTACAGATTAGCAAACATAGTAGTTTTCAGGAAAGCAGATGCTTTTACGTCGTTTTGAAGGATGGTCATAGAGAGGACTTTTCCTACCGAAAGTGCCTAGATAACCTAGTAAGGATGGTCATCAACAACTATTTCTGGAAAGCTCCATTTCCTAGTGAAACAAATGAGTAGAAAACCAGAGTTGCTTTCATAATATTATGTACAGAGCTGCTTTCTAATGTGAATAATGTTTTAATGATGACGGCACGTCATGCATGTGCCTGGAAAACTGTGCCTAGCCCTTCATTTTATCTAACCCTATACTTAATCCTTCATTATCTAAGAGACTCGCTTCTGTTGGCTTCAAGAAGAGACTTTCTTAAACTCATGGACTTTAAATTAGTAAATGAATATTAACAACAACAAAGTCATGCCATTTACGAACTAATAACACTTTATCAATTCATTCCAATGCTTACAATGTAAATATATACAAATATGATTCCATAATCATTTCCAAACAAGTTATCAATAAATACATATCAAATTATTCTAATTACATTGAGTCATTGTTATTGAAAGATTTTTAATTTAAAGAGAATAAACTATTCTTCATAGCAATCCAAATGTATGAAAATGCCCAGATATAAGTACTAGCCTTCAATAAATTTACATCATCAAACATAAAAGAGATAAGTAGAATTACCAAATGAATCCGATTCAAAATGAGTGAAAAGCTCTCTTGGAATTACAGGCTACAATAATGTTTTTAGATCATTTCATACTCCAACAAAGAATTTTTTTTTTGTTTACAAAGAAGTGAACAAGATCTTGAAATCCCTAAAACCCTCTTTTGAAATTTTTGAAACAGATTCAGACAAGAACCAACAAATTCATGGATTCCAAACGAATCAAAATACAATACAATCAGACTGCATACACGTACAAAACAATATGAAATTATTCACAGCAAGTAAACAGCTGCATCACAGAGGCTATAGATCATACTATTGTGAGATATTCCCTGAGGCAATATAACAGAACAATGAACAACCTTCAAAGACATAAATTCAGCCAAGATATGGAAAGATAAACAGACCAGAAATTACAAGTGCCATATTTAATAGAAAACACATCATTAACACAGGGACAATCTTGTTACTAGACATGTTAAACTAGAATGGTCTTCAAACAACTGCCTCAGTATTGGTCATTTGTTTGAACTATAGCCATGAACTATCCATGTTTGAAATTGTAGACACATAGCACAAAACAAATTGAAAATCCATAGCACACATCCTCACTAACCAATTTAGATGCATTTCACAAAGCATAACTGAATCTAAATCAACGACTAAGATGCTGAAATGGAAGGTAATTTCACAGCTAAATCAACAAGAAGCAAACCAGAAGGGTTCTCAGATTAAATTTGAAACATTAAATTGGTACAGTTACACTAATCCTAGTTCTCATTGTTATCTTTATCTCATCACTTAAATATGCTAATGGATTCAAGTTTCACGGTCAATGCAGGTGGGTGCTTTGAGGCTTTAAAGTTTAAATTATACAACACGTCAATAATCAACAAAAAACCAAAACCTGTTTATGTTTCGCAGTCTCACGGGCAGCAATGGCATTCTGTGGCTCAAGTAAACATCAATTCTAATCTCACAGTCTTGACTTTTGATATTTCAATGCATTCAAAAAAAAGTTAAAAAAACAGATTTCTCGTGCTTTCTCAATGAGAGCTTCCTAATCCTAATAGGAGTGATTAAATAATGACACATGAAAACAAATGATCATCACAACTCACATGAAATACACAAGTAGCTCTTCTCAGTAGTAAGCAATAAAGTAATGAAATACATACAATCCACAAAAATTTTGAAATGAAACAATGAAGCAAAATAAAAAAAATGACACATAGAGAGTCCATGGTTACCTCAAGGCAGAGCAGGGAATGCACAAAATTAGGAGAGAAGAGGGTAGGAGGAGCTCTGCGCGTGGTGACCGGAGGGCTGCGTGTTGGTAGCCGGAGTATTGGTCGAAGCACTGAAACGGAGGGGGGGGCATTAAAAAGAGAGCAGGAAGAGGGGAAAGGAAGAGAGGAAAGGAAGAGGGGAGGAAGAGATGGAAGAAGAGGAGGAGGAGGACGGAGGCTTACCGGAGATGGCGGTGGTGGTGCGCACTGCGGTGGTGGCGATGGTGACTGGCGGCCTGACGACGCAAGGGAGAGAAAAGGGGTAAGGGTGGAAGAGATGGCAGAAATGAGGAAGAAGGGAAAGATTTCACGATTTTAGGGATTTATAATTTGGCGACCGAAATAATCGGTCGCCAATCACTTAAATACAAAATCGGTCGCTATATTCGGTCGCGGAATGAGTTAATTTGAAATTTGAATTCATAAATTTAGCAACGGATTTTTAAATCGGTCGCTAACACGCGCGGTTTTAATTTTTTTACGCTTCGTTTAGCGACCGAATTAATATCGGTCGCAAATGTAAATAAAATTTAACCATTGCATTTAATTCGGTCGCTAAGAAGACATAAAATTTCTGACTTTTAAGTTCCTTTATTTAGCGACTGAAATAGCGACCGATAACCCTGCTACGCTCTATTTCGGTCGCTTCGGTCGCAGTATTAACTCTAATCAGTCTTTCATGTAGATCTTACAATCGGTCGCCATTTCGGTCGCAAATAGTAACCGAAAAATTCGGTCACTATTTTCGGTCGCTAAACAACCTTTTTTTTGTAGTGACGTTTGTCACCATTCTCCTAATAATTAAGCACTATTGTAGCTACCTTTTTAAGCATAAGTCTTGTATATGATCATTGATTTAAAGAAATTTTTTGTTTGCATTATAAAGGTGCTAAGAAAATGAGCACACATGTCTGTTATAAAATTGAGAAGGGAGAACAGAATAGTATGGTAGAAGGGAGAGTAAGAATGTTAAAAACTAACAAAAGGATAAACATCAGTACTAAAATATAATTTTTAATAATTTATACTTACAATTTTTTTTGATAGATAATTTATACTTTCATTTACATTACTAGTTTTTATTACTTTAGAATAAATATAAGAATGAAATAAGGATTTTTCAAAAGCCCTAATGATAAAATCATAAAAACTAGTAAAAAAAATGTTCCATATTCTTTTATCTGTAATATTACTATTTCATTTTGTTCATCATTACACACGATATATGCATGGTCGTGTCTAAAAATTCTATGGCCTTAGATAAATACATGTTCGGGATCTAGTCTAATATAAGCCATCAATTCTAGTTTTACTTTTTTGACTCACTAGTGCACAAAAGGGTTTCCACGTCGGTTATTTTTGGCTTTCCACATCGGTTTTGAAACTGATGTGGAAACGACCGATGTGGTTTATTGCCACTTTACACATCGGTTTTAAAACCGATGTGTAAAGTATATTTTAAACATCGGTTTAATACTAACCGATGTGTAAAATTAATTTAGCAATTGATAACCAGTTGTAAATTTAACTTTCTACATCGGTTTTGCTTAAAACCGATGTGTAAAATTGACTTTCTACATCGGTTTTCTAAAGAACCGATGTGTAAAGTTAAATTTACACATCGGTTTTAAGCAAAACCGATGTAAAAGAAATATACACATCGGTTATTTGAGAACCGATGTGTAAAATCTCATTTTTTTTTTAATCTATTATTTACATTTCAATCATTCCTGTTTTCACTAATGCAGATCAATAAACAAACCAGCAGTACCCTGATCAAACAAGAAACAACAACAGAACACCAAACCAGTTTTGACACAATCATTCAAAAGCAAAACATACTTCATTCAATTTTCTTAGCACAGCCAATTAGCTCTTACACATATGGTTAATTTCGAATGAATGAAAACAACACTTTATCAAAGCTACATCAAAACACGAGAGAAGAAGAATTGAACCAGACCTGAGCACTAATACATATCATCAGTCAAAGGTACGTACACTATAGCTAGTATATGATAAGTTTTTAAACTAACTACATATATACAAACTATGGGTGGTACACTTCAAGAAAGAAAGTTGCCCAACGCCTCTTTATGATGTTGATGTCAGAACCAGACAATGGAGATGGATTGTTGAATATCTGCAAGTTTAATTGGACAAAAGATTATATCTTTTAAGTAATAAACTAACATAAAACATATAACGAATCTATACTATTACTTCTAATTGTGTCAATTAACATTTACCTCACTCCATCTTTCAGGTGATCCCGAGGAGATAATTTCCAACATCCACTGCATCACATAGTAGCCACATTCCCATGACCCACGTTGTATACGTGACTACGTACAAATGAAACCCAATTAGAATATGAGGAATTAAATAAAATAGAAATCAATTATTGTACCCACTGCATTTGATGCATTTGAACTAATAAATATCTTACGCTGGGAATAATCCATCCGATAGCCCGAGTACGCCTTTCACCACGCTGCATGTGGGATGCATTAATAGACCTATCATGACAAAAACATTAATTAAAGTATATATAATAGATTTGAGATAATTAAAACAACTGCATTACTGATTATAAAGTATTTTAACGCTTACGTTTCGATGATCGTCTTGATTCATTCGCGAACTTATGTCCCAATGAGCGGAAGAAGACCACGACGTTCATTCTTGGGTACAAGAGCAACATTTGCCAATGCTTGCTGTATTTGCGGAACAATTAGTGACTCGTAAGTCATATATAGTTATACTTAAATTAATAACCGGTACTTACTTATTGAGATAAGGCGCAAGATAGAATTGATGATCGTCTCGGGCAAGTATATCACGTATGGTAGTGACCGGGTCTTCCGATGCTACGAGAACATCACCCTGAATGAACATGGGGTCAATGAACCCATAAAGGCGAGGTTACCCGATCGACTAACATACGATGCAGATACCTAATATATTGGAAAAACATGTTAATTATCATTGTATTTAAAAATTAATTACGTACTTAACTTATAAATAAAATGTACTTACGTGCACCAAAACGATATGTGTGCAGAACTGACCATTTCTTTATTGAGTGCCATCTCCATAAGTTCTTTCTTTGGTATATACTGATTCACCGGGATGGCATCATGTTCCAACGTTACCAATGCTTGCATCATCCTCCATGGTGACAACCTCGTATAGCAAGATCTTTGAAAACATCACCATGGCCAGGTGCCCCTTTGTCGATCCCCTAAACAACATAGATATATATTAGTAATCACGGATAATTAAGTTATTTAATTCGTTATGAACTAAATGGTCAAATGAATACCTTGACAGAGCAGACATCTCTCGGTCTTCCTAGATCCGACCTTTTAGGCACAATATCATTTCCAACATCCTATAACAAATACAAATAAAGCATTATCTTTAAACAATAATAAATATATTTCAACTATGAATATAGAAAAACACAACTAACCGAATACCTCGGATGCAACAAGAAAGTCGACCGGTCTTCTTGGCCGGGAGGATGAAGTTCTCGGGGCCCGACCCACTTGTTTGAACCTCCTCGGTGGGCACAGGGACTCGAGCATCGACATCTCGAATAATCTCAACAGACACCCTCGGATGATCATCCGGTAATAACCGATGGTGTATGGTATTACCTAACTTATTATATGCCCTACCCAATGCCACTAGCGGCGATGATGATGATGATCATCAACATACAGCTCACACCTATCGGGGTCGTCATCATCATCATCATCATCATCATCATCATCATCATCAGCAAAGATCATCATCATTTTCGGGATGATGAGGAGGATCACATGAGCCCTTAGTGCTCACATGGACAGAGGGTTGGACAGAGGGTTGGACACCTACGTGTCATCTCTCGGGACAAAAGAAGTAAATATTGCCATCTCTGTGGGCAAACCGCTCGTTCATCTCCTCGTCGAAGCTCACCTGCAATCTCCTGTTTTAGTTGTGCTCTATCTGCAAATCGAATCCCTGTGGCATTGGTGTGAAGATGAACCATGGTATTGGCGAATGCCGACTCCCCATCCAACACCAATGACACGGCCGGGTGGTCTGGTTTACCGATGGCAGTAGATAAGATATCATTGCGTCCTCTAGGAACAAAGGTTCCTTGGGTTAGCTGATCATCCAAGGCATCCTATCACATAAAAATATCAGGTCACATTACAATTCGGTAACAATCTTAAAATGACAATTACAACAAACTATACTTACAATCCTCTCAGCTACTTGGCGGGCCTCCTCAGATGTATATTGTCCCGTTTTTCTTTGTCGTCCCCTCTTCCATGAACGATGGCGTGGGGGTGGAGGTGGATCAACAACCTCTGGAAGATTTTCAGCATTAGGATCCGCCTGAGATGCTGCCTGCTGACGTGCTTTCTTTTCCTCTTCAACCATTTTCTTAACAAGCTTTTTATATCCCCCACGAGACATGACATGGGGGTAGACATTCTTGCTTTGGTTTTCCTGCCCCTTTTTCCTCTTCTCCTGTTATAAATAAAAGACAATTAAATTACATAAGTAAATGAAATTAATACAATTACATAAATTTAGAGACAAATCAAATAAGTTAACCTGAAAGCTGGGATCACGTCGGCTCTGAACAAAGCGATCCCACGTCGCCTTGTCAAGAAACGGATACACCTCAAGTGGGTTCTTTTTACTTTTTGGACCGAATATATAGTATCTGCCCAGGTCGGCCTTAAAACCCCTCCAACGCTCTCCAAGATACTTGAAAGAACGCTTCTTCATAGCGTATGTATCCGGTATGTCAAATGTCAACTACATTAAGACCAAAAGAATCAACGAATTCTTGTATGATATTATTAAGATAAAAATAAAGTAGATACTGAGACAAACACAGGACGTAGAAGTATAGATACCAGAATACTCTCCCATATCTGCTCCTTCACGTCCGCCGGTACATCTCTCCACCTATCAATGAGTATACTAGGCCTGTTCCTAGCAAGGGTCGCCACAAAACTGGTAAACCGATCTTCCATTGGCCCAATAGGTTTGAGGTTATCATCAAAATCTACTCTTATCCTCTCGATTTGACCCACGGTTGGCAGTCAAATGCCTCATCCGTGTGGCACGTCTACCCTTTCTACTAGGTGAGACGGGGTCTCTGACCCACTGCATGAAGGAGGTGTATCCTCATGATCAGCCATGTATACCTGTTTAAACACAAAACAAAAAAAAAACTTGTTAGTATGTCAGGATAAATATCAAACATAACTTATAAATATCGATCAACGTACATAAACATAACTTATAAATATCAACGTAAACACATAATATGCCAAACTTGATGGTAATATCAAACTAAACTTACTTTGTGGTCAATTAGTAAAGTTCTCCCATAACCCTTCTTGGTGATCATTACGAGTAGCATGTACATCATCCACTTCATTTTCCTCATTGAAATTAGGCACTCGTGTTGAGAAAGAAGGAGTATCGAAAATATCAAGAGTTGAATCGTGATTTCCCTCACTACCGTTATACATGTTTTTTCCCCGGAGAACCACTGACCACCTTTTGTTAGAAGGATCACGGATATAAAACACTTGTTTTGCTTGGGATGCCATGATGAAAGGTTCCTCTTTATTACCTACCTTACTAAGGTCCACCAATTTGAATCCTAACTCATCGGTTTGCACACCATTGTTATTGTCGACCCACTGACATTTAAAAACAGGTACTCTAAACTTCGTGTAATCAACCTCCCATATCTCTTCAATGATTCCAAAGTATGAAACTGATGCCATAACAGGGTTTTTATCTTTCGAACTAGAGAAATGCATGGACTCAGCGACGACCATAACCCCACTGTTTTGCATAGTACTTTTGTCATCCTGGGACTTTGTATAGAAGGAAAACTTATTGATATCGTACCCACTCCAGCATATGACATCAAAGTTAGGCCCCTGTGCTAGCCATTTTAATGTAGCAGAAGCAGTACCATCCTTTGCAATTTTTTCTTTAAACCAGTTCAAGAAAGTCTTGTTATGCTTGTTCAAACACCATTTTTCATTCATTCTAGGGTAAGTTTCATTGATAATGCTTTTATGCTCACATAAGTATGGTTCAACCTCATCGGTGTTATTCAATATATACAAATGTGCTTGAAGCACTTCCTCCCGATCCATGCTCTTAACAAAGTGATACCTCGTGTACCCTTACCATCATATCTTCCTTCGTGACGAGACTTCGGAAGCCCTACGAGGTTCCGCTTCCGACATGTAGTCCGTACAAAACTCAATAGCTTCTTCTGCAACATACCTTTCAACAATAGATGCTTCGGGACGGTGTGGATTTTTCATATATCCTTTCGGGATCATCATGTATCGCTCAACCCGGTACATCCACCTTAAATAAACGGGACCGCACAATCTAATCTCCCTCACTAGATGAACAATCAAATGAACCATGATGTCAAAAAATGAAGGTGGAAAATACATCTCCAATTGGCACAATACAATGGCTGCCTCATTTTCCAACTCATCCAAATTTTTAGTGTCAATGACCTTGCTACATATAGCATTGAAGAATAAGCATAACCTAGTAATGGCATGTCTGACTTTTTTAGGCAATATGTCACGAATGGCCACCGGTAGTAGTTGTTGCATCAAGACATGACAATCATGAGACTTTAAGCCAACTAATTTGAGATCTTTCATTGAGACAAGTCTTCTGATATTTGAAGAGTAACCCCGTGGCACTTTGACTCCCCGTAGACATTCACGAAACTTCTTTTCTCTTTTTTTGATAAAGTATGACATCTTTGGGGCAAATAAGTCTTCTTATCCCCCACTTTAAGTGGAGCTAACTGCTCTCGTATACCCATCGCAACTAGATCCAGACGAGCATTCACACCATCCTTTGTCTTGCCTTGAATGTTGAGAAGCGTTCCGATTAAACTGTCACACACATTTTTCTCTACATGCATCACATCAATACAATGTCTTACATCAAGCTTGCACCAATATGGAAGATCAAAGAAGATCGACCTCTTCTTCCATATTTTCTTCTCTGTAGCCTTCTTCCGGGTCTTCCCATAGATAACATTAGTGTTGTTCACCCTTTCATAAACTTGCTCTCGAGTCAAGGCCACCGGAGCAATTTCATTCTCCGGAAGTCCATTGAAAGCTTTCCTCAATCTACGATAAGGATGATTACGTCGGAGAAATCTCCGATGCCCAAGGTAGACCGTCTTCCTTCCATGTTGCAGTTGATGGTAACATGTGCCTTCTTCACATATTGGACATGCTTTATGCCCCTTAACACTATACCCACACAGGTTCCCGTATCTTTGGAAAGTCATTGATGGTGCAAAATAACATGGCACGCAATCTGAATGTCTCACGGCAATACCCGTCGATCACATCAACGCCTTCATCCCACATCATTCTCAAGTCTTCAATCAAGGGACTCGAGATAAACATCAATATCATTTCCTGGCTGTTTAGGACCGAAATCATCATACTTAACATAATGTATTTGCGCTTCATGCACAACCAAGGAGACAGGTTGTAAATTACAAGGAGAACAGGCCATGAACTATGAATACTACTTAAGTTTCCATATGGATTCATTCCATAGGTAGCAAGTCCAAGCCTGAGGTTTCGGGCTCATTGCCGAAATCCGGAAACAAACTATCAATTCTCTTCCATTGCAAAGAATCGGCCGGATGGCGAAGCTGTCCATCACACTTCCTCTCATCTGCATGCCATCTAATGTTCTTTGCGTCATTTACATTATCAAACAATCGCGTGAACCGCGGAATCACGGGAAGATACCATAACACCTTCGCAGGGAGGACCTTTGGTGACCACATCACAACTAGAATCACCATCCTTCACTTTGTAGCGTGATACCCCACACAGGGCACTCGTGCATCTCTTCAAACTCTTTCCCCGTACAATATGCAATCATTGGGGCAAGCGTGTATTTTCTTATACTCCATACCCATCGGACACAATATCTTCTTCGCCTCATAGTTTCGAGATGGCAATGTGTTGCCTTCTCGGAAGCATTTCTTTCAACAACTCAAGCAATTCGGTAAAGCTTTTATCGCTCCACCCATTTCTCGCCTTCACATTGAACAATCTTAACACCTGACAACCGGTGGTGAAATTAGTGCACCCGGATACAAAGCCACTTGCGCATCACTGCACAAAGTATCATACACATGTGCGCGCCGAAAAGACTCTTGCCCAACATCACGGATCATGTCCTCTAGTCCATCGTCCATTTCCACGTCATCAACTTCCTCTCTATCCGACACCTCGGCCTGTCTAACGATTCACCATGGCATATCCATGTTGTATAACTCTTGCAAATCCCCTCACAAATAAGATGATCACGTATCTCCTCGGCTTCTAGTCGTCTCTCATTCAAACAGTTAACACAAGGACAATAAAACCTTCCGTTACCACTATCGGGGAGCATTTGTTTTTGCAAAGCGTAGAAAATCTTCCACTCCATTCTCATACTCATCACTTGTCCGTCTAGCATTCATCCAACCGCGATCCATGACTAAACCAATACCTTCGTACTTAGTCCAACATATTCATCAACCACTTCTTATGACAGGGTATGGCCCTATCCCATTCGAGAAGAAACTTTTCCAACATTCGGTTAACAGTTAGTCCTTAACTCTCATGCTCATACTCGACAAAATTTCGGCAGCATTTAACCGCGTTCTCCGAAGTACACTTCTTGAACGATATTACATCCACCAAGATAAAGTATGCACCAGGAGAACGAAAGGAAATGTATCAATCCGAACTTTCATCAAGTATATAACATTAGAACCAATGAATAACTATTTTAACTGAATTAAGAAAAAGTTTTTTCCCAAACTGTCCAACTTTGGACAATTCAAGATCCAACACAATGAGCGGTACATTAAGCACGTACACGTACGCTCATTAGTATTGCATCTCAAACGGGAAACTAAGGCTTTACTATTTATGTAGCTTGCATGAAGATGGGGCTTGAAAAGTGAAGAAAATTAGCCAAACAGAGCCCTTCACGGCCTAGCCTTGAAAGCCATCACGGCCGTGATCGAGTATAGCTTAAAAGAAAGAATGGAAAAGTCGAATCTGGTCACGGCCATCCCGTGATGCCCATCACGGCCGTGACATGTCACCAGTGCCCAGACCCTCACAGCGGGCCGATCACGGCCTAGCCGTGATGGTGGTCACGGCCGTGACAGACCAACAAGTGAAGCAACCTCCAAGGCAGAACCTATCACGGCCTGGCCGTGATGGCCATCACGGCCGTGACATGCCAACTGAACCAGACCCTCACAGGCAGAACTGATCACGGCCTAGCCGTGATGGTGATCACGGCCGTGACGACCAACCAGTGAAGCAACCTCCAAAGCAGAACCTATCACGGCCTGGCCGTGATGGCGATCACGGCCCTGACATGCCAACGGTACCCGACCCTCACAGCAGAACGGATCCCGGCCTAGCCGTGATGGTGGTGGTCACGGCCGTGACAGACCAACCGTGAAGCAACCTCCAAGGCGAGAACCTATCACGGCCTGGCCGTGATGGCCATCACGGCCGTGACATGCCAAGCGAACCAGACCCTCACAGGCGGAAATCGATCACGGCCTTTACGTGATGGTGGTCACTGGCCGCGTGAACAACAGTGAAGCAACCTCCAGCGCGAGAATCCGTCACGGCCTAGCCGTGACAGTGAAAGACGGCTGGCCGTGGCGGGTGATACCACCACTGGAAAAATCCAGTCTTGGAGCAACAGAACAACACATGCAAGTATATTATCCAACCATTTCGAGTCAAAGTTCATAACTTTTCTAAACAAGAAACAAATATATACCTGAGGGACGAGCAAAAATGGAGCTCTTCACGCAAACGAGGGTAGCTCGCGGATGATCGTTCTCGGTGGTTCTCTTACGAAGCGAGAAAATGAAGGCTCGCGATCGCGATGGTCTTCTTTGTCTACGATTGAAAAGGGAAAAAGGACGTGAAGAAGGGAGCGAGAGAGAGAAAGAGAAAGAAAGAGAGAGAATGAGAAGAAGGAAATGCAGAGAGAGAGAATGAGAAGAAGGAAATGCAGAGAGAGAATGAGAATGAGAGAGAGAGACGCATACCTGAGGGTAGCTCGCGGATGTGAGTGCAGTGAGAGAGATGGAAAAGCAGTGACAACGCAGCGTAAACAAGCCGCGCGTTAGCGAGGGGAGGGAGTGTTGTGTTTTAGGAATGCGTTCGAAATCAAGAATGAGGGCGCAAAACACAAGGAGGGAAATAGAAAAATTGGGACTATTACACATCGGTTATGAGGAAAACCGATGTGTTAAACATCTTATACACATCGGTTATGACAAAACCGATGTGTAAACATTAAACTTTTAAATTCTGATTTTTTCTTTTAAATTTTATACATCGGTTAATAAAAACCGATGTGTAAAAGTAAAATCTAAATTTCTATTTTTTTTTCTTTATAATTTTATACATCGGTTATTTTAAAACCGATGTGGTTACTCACCATTTTACACATCGGTTTAAAAAGAACCGATGTTGAATGTTAAAAATTCCGAGTTTTAATTTTTTTTATTTTAATTTTACACATCGGTTATAAATAACCGATGTGGAAAAGTTTTACACATCGGTTATTCTCTAAACCGATGTGTAATACTTTCGTTTTAATTTCAAAAATGTCACCGCCTCGTTTTACACATCGGTTTATACTAAACCGATGCCGATGTAGAATCCCTTTTCTGCACTAGTGACTTTTTGAGTTGCAAAATTATTTATCCAAATTTATAACCATGTAATAGCTAGTGGCTTGTGGGTGTGTCCGTCTGAAATATGAAGGGAGAGAATAACATTGGAATTAGGGAAGAGAGAGTAATTAAATATTAGGTAGTTAATAAAGTTTTGAAATAAATAATATAAAAAATTAATACAATTATTAATAGATATAATTATTAGAAAATTTATCATAATAAATATAAAATTCGAAATTAATGGCAATTATTATGTTCACAACACAATTTATTTTAAAGTGACATAAAAAATATAACTGCATTAATAAAAATTTATTATAATAAAACTTATCACCTATTTTAAAATAATAATAAGTCAAACTTATTAAAAAATATTAAAAAATTGGAAACCTTAGATGATTAGGAGCCTTAGCACCGTCTCGTCACCTAAATAAAGGCATTCATGACCCTGATATATTGCTTGCTATAAAATAGCTTTAATCCATTATACAGCCTTTCGTGCAAATAGTTGTCCTTCTTTTACTTTTTTTTAGGTTTTGACTAGAATTGGCCTTTGAATATCGATAAAACAATGACTAATTTCTACATATTCTGTTATATGGCGTGATAATAGATCAGGTGGTTAATTATAAGAGAATTGGTGGTGGAGCGGCACAACCACTGAATTTGTACAAATTGGTGTTTCTCTTGTTCATTTAGGATTTTTCTTAAGGTTAACATTAACAAAAGTTTAATAAATATAAAAAGTTTAATGCTATACTATTTATCAAATTTTATGTAAACTTAAAAAAAAAATACTGATATGATTATATAGACATTTAATAACGTATATTTTATTGTAACTTTTTGTATATTCCTATTTAGCATGATTAAAAGTCTAACATGAAAGACCGAAAATATATACTTACATTCTCCAGGAGTAAGGAAAAACTGCTAAAAAAAATCTCAAATTTTGATATTTTTTTGCTTTTCTCTCTCATGTACAACTCCTAGAATGCTCCATGATTAAGCCTATGTAATATTCTTATGAACATACTTGTATAAACAAAATGAATGTGGGATGAATAAAAATGTAAGTGTATACAAAACGATATGAGTTCAAATATAATCAGATGATAAAATTATAAATATACAAGGTGGTATCATTATATTTTCCTAAAAAAAGAGGTGATATATATGAGTATATTAATAGTGAGTTAATGACAATATTCTTAAAATTAAGTAGCACTTTTCTCCCTATTTAAATTATTATTAATTAAAGTGAATAACGTCATATCATGGTTGTTCATTAAATCTCTTCTTAACACTGTTTCACAAAAAGTAGAACTGTCAGTCCTTATAAAACGACACTTGAAGCATAAGTAAGCTAAGTCTTCCTGGATCCGACCTTTTAGGCAAAATATCATTTCCAACATTCTAAAAAAAATAAAAATTAGATATTATCTTTAAACAATAATAAATAATTTCAACTATAAATATAGAAAAACATAATTAACTGAATACCTCAGATGCAACAAGAAACCTGACCAGTCTTCTTGGCCAGGGGATGAAGTTATTGGGGGGCCTGACCCACTGTTTGAACCTCCTCGGTGGGCACAGGGACTCGAGCATCAACATCTCGAATAATCTCAACAACGACCCTCACCTGATCATCCGGTAATAAACGATGGTGTATGGTATTACCGAAGTTATTATGTGCCCTCCCTAATACCACTAAGCAGCGATCATGATGATCATCAACATACAGCTCACACCTATCAGGGTCGTCATCATCATCACCATCATCATCATTTTCAAGCTGATGAGGAGGATCACATGAGCCCTTAGTGCTCACATGGACAGAGGGTTGGACACCTGTCATCTGCTGGGACATGGAAGTCAATATTGTCAGCTGCTGGGCAAACTGCTCGATCATCTCCTGTCTAAGCTTAGCTGCAATCTCCTGTTTTAGCCGTTCTCTATCTGCATCAACATCCCTGTGGCATTGGTGTGAAGATGAACCATGGTATTGGCGAATGCCGACGCCCCATCCAACATCAATGACACGACCCGGGTGGTCTTGTTTGCCGATGGCAGCAGCTAAGATATCATCGCGTCCTCTAGGAACAAAGGTTCCTTGGGTTACCTGCTCGTCCAAGGCATGCTATAACATATAAAATATCATGTCACATTACAATTCGGTAACAATGTTAAAATGACAATTACAATTCAAACTATACTTACAATCTTCTCAGCTACTTGGCGGGCCTCCTCAAATGTATATTGTCCCCTATTTCTTTGTCGGGCCCTCTTCCATTTATGATGGCGTGGGGGTGGAGGTGGATCAACAACGTCTAGATGATTTTCAGCGTTAGGATCCGCCTGAGATGCTGCTTCCTGAAATGCTTTCTTTTCCTCTTCCACATTATCTGATCAAGTTTTTTATATCCCCCACGAGACAGTACATAGGGGTAGACATTCTTGCTTTGGTTTTCCTGCCCCTTTTTCCCCTTCTCCTGTTATGAATAGAAGACAATTAAATTACTTAAGTAATAAAATTAATGAAATTACATAAATTTAGAGACAAATCAAATAAGTTAACCTGAAAGTTGGGATCATGTCGGCTCTGAACAAAGTGATCCCACGTCGCCTGGTCAAGAAACGGGTACACCTCAAGTGGGTTCTTTTCACATCTTGGATTGAATACATGGTATCTACCCAGGTCGACCTTAAAAGCCCTCCAACGCTCACCAGCATACTTTATCAAACGCTTCTTCATATCTGTCGTATCCGGTATGTCAAAGGTGAGCTACATTAACACCAAAAGAATCAACGAATTACTGTATGATATTAATAAGATTAAAATAAAGTAGATATATACAAACACAGGACGTAAAAATATAGATACCAGAATACTCTCCCATATCTGATCCTTCACGTCCGCCGGTACATCTTTCCAATTATCAATAAGTATACTAGGCTTGCTTCTAGCAAGAGTCCCCACAAAATTAATAAACTGCTCTGCCATTGGCCCAATAGGATTGAGGTTATTATCAAAGTCAATTCTTATCCTTTGATTTGAACCACGGTTGGCAGTCAAATTCCTCATTCGTGTGGTACGTCTACCCTTTCTACCCGTAGACGGGGTCTCTGACCCGCTGCATGAATAAGGGATATCCTCAGGATCAGCCATGTATACTTGTTTAAACAAAAAAAAAACTTGTCAGTATGCCAGGATAAATATCAAACATAACGTATAAATATCGATCAACGTACGTAAACATAACTTATAAATATCAACATAAACATATAACCAATAACTTCGTACTTAGTCCAACATATTCATCAACCACTTCTTATGACAGGGTATGGCCCTATCCCATTCGAGAAGAAACTTTTTCAACATTCGGGCAACAGTTAGTCCTTAACTCTCATGCTCATACTCGACGAAATTTCGGCAGCATTTCCCTTCGGTCTCCGACGTACACGACTTGAACTCGACGACATCCACCACAATAAAGTATGCACCCGGAGAACTAAAGGAAATGTATCAATCTGAACTTTCATCAAGTATATAACATTAGAATCAATGAATAACTATTTTAACTGAATGAAGAAAAAGTTTTTTCCCAAACTGTCCAACTTTGGACAATTCAAGATCTAATACAATGAGCGATACATTAAGCACGTACACGTGTGCTCATTAGTATTGCATCTCAAACGGGAAACTAAGGCTTTACTAATTATTGTGGGCATATTCTCGGATCAAATAAATTTTCAAGCAAATACATTAAAACTCCAATGAAAGCTTTTCAGTCAAAACGATGGAAATCAAACCTTACTTTGTAATTTTCCAATACAAAGCGGCTATCTTCCGGTATAACTCATTTCTTGTATTTTCCTGTCAGCACACCACATGCAAGTGGACTCCAAGTGGTCAAACCCAAGCCATAGTTACAGGTTTGATTTGGATCTGAAAAAATAACATTGCCTCATCATAAACCAAATGACTTGACAAAACATGTGAAAGTATAATCTTAAATGCTTCTCTCCGTGAATCTCAACTCTCAATTTCCCAGCATCCATACACAAGATGATATAAAATACAAAATTGGTAAAACTACTATGGGCAAGAAACTCTTACCTTTTGTATCCAAGGATTGTGCCCCTCACGTAGAGTCTAAAATCAAAGCATGAAAAATACAGTGTTAGCTTATTTAAGACCAAAAGATCATATAAGAAAATGAGTAGCCAAGAGCTATGGCTATTCAGACAGGAAGCAAAGAACATGAAGACAAAAACTAAATCCATCAGGCCATCATATATATTCAATCAAAAACTATATATATCCTTTATTCTCCTTAAGAAAACACAAAGTTTTCCTTCCTGCCATGTATTTTTGGTGCATATTGCAGTGATACCTGGTACTTCCTTTCATTAGACCATGTGGCATAAAAATAGCAATAATCATCATTGAGCCATTTTATCAAGTACTTGGTGTGCATCATAGACCTTTTCAACAACCAAGCATGTGATGTTAATCCTTCCCCAAAAAACATAATGAAGCAAGGAAGCCTGTACACATAATGTCAAGTATAAATAAACGTGTCACCAAGGCCTGATTGATAATGATATATGGCTAGCTAACTCGTGAAAAACTCGATGCTTTACATGAGTTCCAGAAATGGAACAAAAGTAAAGCAATGTAAACAACACAACGAGATAAAGAACAGGTCGTGACCATGTTAGTTTATGGGTGTAATATGAAATTATTGAAGAGTTTAATAATTTATGGTTAAATCACCAACTTAGTCATCAAGTTATTCTCAACATACAAATTATTGAAGAGTTATTAGTTTTTACAAATTTGCATCAGCTGCAGAATTACAGATTCTAAGGGTATAACTACATACAAAATGATTCATCCAAGAGGTATACATGAAAATGAGTTGCAGAACAGTTCCATTGTAAGAGTCTCGTGTTCTTGCATCTATAATGTGTGCATTGTGAGTACTGTAATGAGTGCAATCTGCTAGTTACAAGCACATTATTCTAGGCCACAAACAAACAACACAATCTGCTAAAGAACATAAACTCAATCAAAATAATAATAATAATAATAATAAATTAATTATTAAACATAAACAATGTTATCTTCTCCATTTGAACTTGTGCATTAGCAAACCTCAAGCATTGCATCAAAGACATGAGGTGCAACTTCCACACTTGTACATTTTCCAATTTGCATAGATATATATCAACTAAAGAGGTGGTCACAAAAACATTCCTGTGCAAACCACTCTCACTCATATACCTATCTATCCATTGTCCATTCACTATATCCCCTAACGTTTGTACATGCATATAAAACATGAATAAGAAGAGTAAAACTATCTCCAACAACCCTCAAAACAAATCAATACCTTCTTTATAATGCCCAGACTCAATATACCCACAAATGATGGCAGTCCAAGAAACAACTTTTTTTCAGGAATATCATCAGACAACTTTTGTGCATCCTGCAAGTACCTGCATTTCGAATATAAACAAACAAGACTAGTCTTAACAAACATGTCACAATCGAAACTAGTCATAACCAAGAGGGAACGAAGGTTTATACCCAGTTGGAATTGCAAGGCCTAGCACATGCCTTGAGAACAAAAGGGAAGGTGAAGTTATCTAGTCCCAAAGTCGTGGTCTGACTCACTCACACGAATAAGAATCAAAGAAGGAAATGAGTGAGTTGGTTCTTTCTTCTCATCCCACAGAGAGAGACAAAGGAGTAACGAAGGATGGCGCAGTCGAAGGAGGCGAACATGGTTCACTCACAGCAGTCGAAGGAGGCGAACATGCAGTGTGGAGGAATTTAAGGATGGAGGTGGTGGCCGGTAATGGAAGAGCGGAGCAAAAACAAAGGAAAAGGGCGCGTGACAGATTGAGGGAATGAAAATAGAAACAAATAGTAGGGTTTTGTCAAATATTACACATCAGTTGTCCAAAAACCGATGTGGTTAGTCATATTTCGCATCGGTTCTCTAGTAACCGATGTTGAAACTTACGATTTAATTTAAAATTTCATTTTTTTTTTAATTTTTGACATCGGTTATGTATAAATCGATGTGGTTAATATATATTAGACATCGGTTCAATAGGAACCGATGTGGAAAGATAAAAATTTTAAATTTTAAATTTTTTTGTTTTAATTTTATACATCGGTTATAATACAACCGATGTGGTTAATCTATATATTAGACATCGGTTCTAAAAGAACCGATCTGGAAAGATAAAAAATTTATTTTTTTATTTTTTTTGTTTTAATTTTAGACATCGGTTAAAATACAACCGATGTGGAAAATATTCACACATCGGTTATTTATGAAACCGATGTGGAATCATTTGCTTTTAATTTCAAAAATGCCACCACCTCGTTTTACACATCAATTTTGTAGAAACCGATATGGAATCTCCGATGTTAAAAGCATATTTTGTACTAGTGTGAATTAAAATAAGACGATAATTTTATAATTATTTCTGAAAACAAGGAATGAAAATGGGAAATTGGAAACATATTATTAATCGGTGGTGGCGAGTACAACTGGTCCGCGATTCTCCTATCGGCCCTTTAGATCCTTCAACCTAATTGATGGGAAACGAAGCCAACTGTAGACCCAAATCAGCAAAAAGAGATTAAAGCAACGGCAATTTATTTAATGTTGTCGTGTGCACTAGTGGAATTTGCAACTGGGCGGGAAGGGATAGTCAAGCACCATTCACCAAGACACCAACCCTTTATGGCTAAGGGTGTGTTTGGGTAAACAACTTAATTAAGAGCTTATCACATAAGACCTTATCGTATGAGAGCTTATGCCATTAGTGCTTAAAGAAAGAAAAAGAAAGAAAGGGGCATGAGAGGATTCGAATAGTGAAAAACACAGAGAGGGTGTTTAGTGCATAAGCTCTTATGATAATTCCATAAGCTTCTCCCAGTGACTTATGAAAATAAGTCAAAAACTCCTTATGGGATGGCATAAGTTATTTTTATAAGCTCTGCCAAACACACTGCATAAGAGCTTATGTCATCAGATAAGTCAAAAGGAGCTTAAATAAGTTCTTCCAAACGCACCCTAAATGGAACAGAAAAAGTCTCCATTTTTTGCCACTGAAAACAAGATTTACCTAACACCACCAACCTCCCACCAGAACTGGTTGCCAACATATATTACAAGAAAATAATTTTAAAAGGAAATGTGATATATCAAGATGAATGAGATCACAAAAAAAATAACGAGTAAAACAACAATAAGTAGCCAATTATATGCAAGTTTGGGAGCAAAACCATCACAGCATCGCATATTCTGTCCCTTTTGTTTATACGAACTAATTACTAATTACTAATTACTTTCTGTAGTCCTTTTCAGCCAATAATCTGCATTTAAAATTCGAAAATGAACTTAGAGTATCTCTAATACAGGTTGCTTATCCATAAGCAACCCTTACTTATCAGATTTTATCATTGAAGTTGTGATTGTGGTTGCTTAAAATTTAGCAAAGTTACTTATATAAGCAACCATTCCTTGAGTTGTTTATCTATTAAAAAACATTATTTTTGAAAAATTGAAGCCAACATTAACTAAATGAAAATAAAATAAATTCAATAGCAAATAAAAAAGAATAAAAAATTGGGTTGCTTATTATATGTAGCATTAGAGTGAAAAATGAATGAGTTGCTTAAATGAGATGTGGCATTGTTGGATCCACAATGGGGCACACTTAAGCAATCAAAATGGGTTGCTTACCATTTAGCATTGGAGATGCTCTTACAAAAGCATTAGCAAGAAATATGTAGAATAATAATTAGGGTCTTGCTAACGAGTGTCATAAGGGCATTGATTAAGGAACACGCAAAAGAAAAATTTGTATTGAAAAACTAAGTGTTGCGCTTTTCAAAATGTTAAATACACTATTTCTCATACAATTTTTTTTTTTTTGATTCCTTAAATAATGTCCTAAGAACGCTTGTGACCATTCTCCTAATAATTAAGCACTATTGTAGCTACCTTTTTAAGCATAAGTCTTGTATATGATCATTGAATTAAAGAAATTTTTTGTTTACATTATAAAGGTGCTAAGAAAATGAGCGCACATGTATGTTATAAAATTGAGATGGGAGAACAGAATAGTATGGTAGAAGGGAGAGTAAGAATGTTAAAAACTAACAAAAGGATAAACATCAGTACTAAAATATATTTTTTAATAATTTATACTTACATTTTTTTTTATAGATAATTTATACTTTCATTTACATTACTAGTTTTTATTACTTTAGAATAAATATAAGAATGAAATAAGGATTTTTCAAAAGCCCTAATGATAAAATCATAAAAACTAATAAAAAAATGTTCCATATTCTTTTATCTGTAATATTACTATTTCATTTTGTTCATCATTACACACAATATATGCATGGTCGTGTCTAGAAATTCTATGGCCTTAGATAAATATATGTTCGGGATCTAGTCTAATATAACTCATCAATTCTAGTTTTACTCTTTTGACTTTTTGAGTTGCAAAATTATTTATCCAAATTTATAACCATGTAATAGCTAGTGGCTTGTGGGTGTGTCCGTGTGTGGACTGAAATATGAAGGGAGAATAACATTGGAATTAGGGAAGAGAGAGAGAGTAATTAAATATTCGGTAGTTAATAAAGTTTTGAAATAAATAATATAAAAAATTAATACAGTTATTAATAGATATAATTATTAGAAAATTTATCATAATAGATATAAAATTCGAAATTAATGGCAATTATTATGTTCACAACACAATTTATTTTAAAGTGACATAAAAAATATAACTGCATTAATAAAAGTTTATTATAATAAAACTTATCACCTATTTTAAAATAATAATAAGTCAAACTTATTAAAAAATATTAAAAAATTGGAAACCTTAGATGCTTAGGAGCCTTAGCACCGTCTCGTCACCTAAATAAAGGCATTCATGACCCTGATATATTGCTTGCTATAAAATAGCTTTAATCCTTTATACAGCCTTTCGTGCAAATAGTTGCCTTTCTTTTACTTTTTTTTAGGTTTTGACTACAACTGGCCTTTGAATATCGATAAAACAATGACTAATTTCCACATATTCTGTTATATGGCGTGATAATAGATCATATGGTTAATTATAAGAGAATTGGTGGTGGAGCGGCACAACCACTGAATTTGTACAAATTGGTGTTTCTCTTGTTCATTTAGGATTCATTTAGGATTTTTCTTAAGGTACTTAACATTAACAAAAGTTTAATGTTATACTATTTATCAAATTTTATGTAAACTTAAAAAAAAATACTGATATGATTATATAGACATTTAATTAATAACGTATATGTTATTGTAACTTTTTGTATATTACTATTTAGCATGATTAAAAGTCTAACATGAAAGACGGAAAATATATACTTACATTCTCCAGGAGTAGGGAAAAAGTGCTAAAAAAAAATCTCAATTTTTTATATTTTTTTGCTTTTCTCTCTCACGTACAACTCCTAGAATGCTCCATGATTAAGCCGATGTAATATTCTTATGAACATACTTGTATAAACAAAATGAATGTGGGATGAATAAAAATGTAAGTGTATACAAAACGATATGAGTTCAAATATAATCAGATGATAAAATTATAAATATACAAGGTGGTATCATTATATTTTCCTAAAAAAAAGAGGTGATATATATAAGTATATTAATAGTGAGTTAATGACAATATTCTTAAAATTAAGTAGCATTTTTCTCCCTGTTTAGATTATTATTAATTAAAGTGAATAACGTCATATCATGGTTGTTCATTAAATCTCTTCTTAACACTGTTTCACAAAAAGTAGAACTGTCAGTCCTTATAAAAGGACACTTGAAGCATAAGTAAGCTAAGTGCTCCAAAGTATTGGTTGCAGATCCTCCTCCTAGTTTCAAAACCCTTTTCTATTGTTTTCTCATTCCAATAACTTGGGATCATAAAAGTTAAGTAATGGGTACCAAAGTTTTCCTCTTTGTTTTGCTTATGTTCCTTGCTTTATGTTCAGCCTTCCCTGGCAAGAAGAGGCAATATACACCATGCAAAAACTTGGTCCTCTACTTTCATGATGTCATCTATAACGGAATGAATGCAGCCAATGCAACTTCAGCAATAGTAGCAGCTCCAGAAGGTGCTAATCTAACCATATTAGCAGGTCAGTTCCACTTTGGGAACATAGCTGTTTTTGATGACCCCATTACCTTGGATAACAATTTTCACTCAAAACCAGTTGGAAGGGCACAAGGGTTCTACATTTATGATACAAAGAACACTTTCACTTCTTGGCTTGGATTCACATTTGTTCTTAATAGCACAGATCATCAGGGAACTATCACGTTTGCTGGAGCTGACCCCATTTTGAAGAAGATGAGAGATATCTCAGTCACTGGTGGCACTGGAGATTTCTTTATGCATAGAGGAATTGCCACCATTTCTACTGATGCATTTGAAGGCCAAGTTTATTTTCGGCTTCGTGTTGATGTTAAGTTCTACGAGTGTTGGTGATATAAAAAGTCCTAGCTAGTGAATAAATAAAAAAATTGTATTGGTACATCTCATTTTTTACACTTACTATACTCTACACTTACTTCTTATGGGAAAAAAAACAAAGGAGAAGAGAAAATTATTAAATTTCTTTCTCTTCCTTATTTTCATAAAGGTGTGTGTAAAGTACGTAAAAGTGTAAATAATGAAGTGTAGACATAATATTATTATGAGGGATTTTTACTTACATATTCACTTATAGAGTGTTCTGAACTTTTTTTTTATAAGCAAAGTACATTGATAACGAGTACGAGGAATGTTTGAACTTATATACAACAAAACAAAAAAGAAAACTTATGTAGAAGTGATACAATCCTAGGAAGAAGCAGAATCAGTTAATACCAGCCCCAATGGCCTATATACCATCCAAAAACCAAGCTGGCTCCAAATCAGTAATCCGCAAGACAATCCACAACGCCCCAGTGTTCTGAACTAGATGCATGTTTTTCATCGTCGAGAGCATTTTATCAAATGAAAATTGAAGTATGCTAATTAATTAATGAGTCAATAAGTATCAACTTTTGTGTTTTCATATAGCCTAAAATAATTCGTAGTGTGTTATTTTATTCAAATGTTTATAAAAATCTGCGTGCGCGGAGTGCTATGAATGCTCTGTAATATGGCTATTGATCAATAAAATGCAACCTGAACCAACCCAAAGAAGAAGACGAAAAAGGACGTTTTGCATATCAGAACACCTTTGTCTCTAATTAAGGGTGGCGACGCTCGTTTCCAACAATCAGCGCTCGTCTCCACTCCAACCAGTCGGTGGTGGCGCTTGTCTCCAACCAGCCTCCGTTCCACTTGAGGAAGAACAAGAAGAAAGATACACAGACAGGTCAGAAAGCACGAGGAAGAGGCAGAGAGATGAAAGAGTGTGTCCATGTGTGTTTGTGACTAGCGAATTGTGGGTGTATGTGACCAGAGAGGCGAAGAGACTGAGAGACTGGGACTAGGTTGGGTTGGTTACTGGGTATCCTATATTTTTATTTTTTGGGTTTATAAATGGGTTTTATCTTGATATATTATTATTTTTTATTTTTTACAATTTAAATATATCATCTTTTCAATTCAGTAACTTCAAAAAAAATTTTAAATGGACCATCAATGATCCAACATATTTATATTTCATCAACACTCACCTTTTTTTATTTAGAAAACATGAGGCTACTCCACATAAAATGACAAGAACATGTGCTTAGTTAAGCACCTCTGATTGGCAAGCATCTTTATGGAAATTCTCTCCAACGACTGAAACTTAATAAGCATCGGTGCTTATTGAGAAAAATGTCTATTTAGATGTCAGTTGAAGATGGCATAATGTTTTATAATTATTTTGTATTTTTAATTTTAATTAGTGGACCCTGCAACTCAAACCAGTCTGAATGTGGTCGGGTTCGGGTTAATTCTGCTTCGGTTTCAAATTTCCTCCGAACCCAAACCGACCAGACCGGATCAACTTTGATCGGTTTGGGTCCAATTTTTCCTAGAACCCCACGTATACTCACCCCTATTCAAAACTGTTTTTTAAACAAAGAAGAACTTGACACACACACATGTATGTATGTATATATATATATATATATATATATATATATATATATATATATAAAAATAAAGAGAATTGTCAACTCCATCAATATTTCTCAATAAAAAATATAAAACAATTTATATTGAAAACACATTAAAATTAAATTTAAAATAAATATATATTTTTGTCACAAAAAAAAATGTATGTCGTCAATATATCTTTAGCACTTTTCAAATCCCCACTGGCCCAGCCTGTCCTTATCATTTCGACCCATAAAAGTAGATCCCACTTTTGTTTAGTTGGGCTTATTTTGGGCCTTGTGTGTCACTGCCAGGCCCTCACCCACAGATTAACCCAAGGACCTTTCTACGAATTACTGAATTTTATAGGAACTACATTTGTTATATTTTTTAAGCCCTCGAGTCTTGATCTCTATAGTTTTAGTCATTTAAATAAAACAAGAATAATATTTTAATCAAATGCTGTTTGGAAGTCGGCACCACCCCCGCTGCGTGAAAATCATATAAGTTATAACCAACCCATTCATAACTACTCTTGCCTCTTTTTGTCATTTTGGGATCTTGATGAAGAAACAAAGAACATCTTTGACTGATAGAGGTCACATATCTCATTTTGGTATACCACATCCTGTCTCAGTCAATGATATCTTATCATATAAATTAAAATTTTAGAAACTCAACTTTGGATGGTTACCTGTCAATCAAGTTTCAGATAATAATTCTTAGTAAACGCTTAATCTGTTTCTCTTCATATCATTTATGGTAAAAAAAACATAAGTAGGGTGTATGTTCAATATAACACCTGAAATGGGGATATACCGTGTATTAACGTCAGTGTGAGTGAATATTAATATATTTTATATTTCAAGATGAAATATACAAATATAAATGAAAATATTATTTAAATATCAATTTTACGTACGTGTACAAATAATAAATAATTGTTTTTGGAGAATGCTCGATTTTAAAATCAAATTTTAACCTCATTGTTTTGTTTGTATTTTAATCTACACTAAATCTTGGACCTCCTCCGTCTAAAAAAAAGGTAATAGCTGAGGTTTAAGCAAATTAAATGTGATCGACTCAATTTAGGCTGTTTTTATTATTATTATTTTCATGTCAAAATACGTTGAAAACTTATTCCCCCTTTGTACACCTAAATTAATGTTTGTGACAGAAAAGGTTGCCATATTGTACCGCTTTCTGTAATGATTGTAACCCATTTCAATTACAAATAGTTTAGTTAAGAATAGGAAGGATGAGACAATTGAACTAATAATATATAATTTGAATATGACTAATTTTGGATTGGTGATTTCTTATCTATAAATGGAGCAGATATGGCACAACCACTCCATTTGCATGTTGGGATGACTTAACACCGAGCGTCAAACAAATTTGATTTGTTAATCAGTAGGAGCAACCACTATAACAAAACACCCTTGACTAAAATATTGTACCTGAAAACTTAAATGAACCCTCTCTTTTTCTAATTTGAAATTCTAAATCATAAACTCAATTTAACATTTAGTAGTTTTTAACTGTATACTAAACTTAAATATTAAAATGTAGGAAAATCTTAATTATTTCAATCCTTAACATTACTAACACTGATTAATTTTGTTAAAAATAAACCAAAAGATCAATTTGAGACTTGGGTGAAGATGCATGTTTGCTCTTGTTGCATGCCTCTTTGACATAGCACCAACGGCAAACGTGGTCCAGTTTTGGCTGCACCAGAAAAAGTGAACAAAGTTTATCCCCTATAGCTGGAGCCTGGAGGCATATATGCATCCAATGATTTCCTTAGTCGTAGACGTAAAGCTAAACAAAAATAATTTCTCTCTTCTTGGGTAATAATAATCATACCTTTAAACCCACAGTGTGTGGTCCCAGTGTAGCTTGGATCTTTTAACCATATGTCCAACGTTCAATAGAGGAGTTGCCCCTTAACTATCATTCTACATCTTTGGGGGATTAGTCCTACGACTATCGGCTGTGGGGATATCCTGGGTTCCATCCCAAAAAATAATAATAAACATACCTTTAAAGCCAAGCTTGGCTTCAACACCTTAAGAATAAACTTAAAGCATGTATATGTTGAAAGTCTTCACGTGAATAATTTAATTAACAACTTGCTTATGCATCCCGTGATCCACACTGCTTATAAATTTCCAATTCCATATTGAGTCATGACCCAATATTTTCCATTGAGCTAGCCAAGTAACAATTGAACCTATGAGGCTCATAATTTCAGCTCTTCTTCTTCTCTTGCTCCTAATTGTAGGAGGATCCTCTGCAGTACCAACCAACCGGATGAGAAAAAGGGTTCGTGAGCCATGCAAGAGGTTGGTGTTTTATTTTCATGACATTATTTACAATGGTCACAATGCCAAGAATGCCACTGCGGCTATTGTTGGTGCACCCTCATGGGGCAATAGGACCATACTTGCTGGAAAGAACCATTTTGGTGATTTGGTTGTTTTTGATGACCCAATTACCTTAGACAATAATTTACACTCACACCCTATTGGACGTGCTCAAGGATTTTACATATATGATAAGAAAGACATTTTCACTGCTTGGTTTGGTTTTTCATTTGTGTTCAATTCTACTCAGCACAAAGGAAGCATAAACTTTGCAGGTGCTGACCCTTTGATGAACAAGACTAGAGACATTTCGGTTATTGGTGGGACTGGTGATTTCTTCATGACTAGGGGAGTGGCTACTCTCTCAACGGATGCTTTTGAGGGTGAAGTTTATTTCAGGCTTCGTGTGGATATTAAATTGTTTGAATGTTGGTAATTAATTGGTTAGAAAAGAATCTTGCTTTATGGTTTATCTTAATTTGTTATTTCATCTATTTCAATTTTTCTCATCTTCTTTTGGAATGTATTGAGGTAGGACTTGTGTCATACTTGGCATTCAAACTTTTGGATATGGTGACCTTAAGCTAGCGGTCGATGTCGCCACTTACATTATCCTCCTTAGTCAAAATTAAATAATGTTTCACTATGAACATTTTCATGTTTGAGATTTTGTTCCAAGAAGGTTAATTTCTTGGATATTTTCTTCTTCTCGACACAACAGTGTTATTGAGTTAAGCTGAGTAAAGTATTAGTTGAATATTCAATTTATCAGTAACTTGAAAGTTTGCATATTTGTTTTTACTATTAATTTATTACTTCAGTTGTGATTGGATATTTTCAAAACAAAATTATAAATGTTATTATGCAAGCATTCTAAAGTTAGTAGTTTAAAGATAGACACTGCCTAGCTACCACAAATACTCTATCCATTGCTAAATATGTGTGAAGTTATATGACCCATTTGTGATGTGGTTGTTTTTGAAATATCATGAGGAGGGATTGAAGCCAAAGAAATGGGTCTATTGGCAGTGCTGCTACAAGCCCTGTTTCTCGCTCTGTTTTTTTCCCTCACCAAACACAATAATACACAGAAGACATATTATTATGATTCAACATTCAATCCAACTGGAATCATTCAGATAAAAAAGAAAAAGAAAAAGAAACTTGACTTACTTTCCGCTTTTGGGGCAAATTGGCCTAAGTGATTGAAGTTTCTTTTGGGGGGTGGGGGGATGAAAACAATGTTAGTTGCAATTGCTGGAATGGGCTGGCAAACGGATGGATATGATGAATTTTGATTCAGATTATAATAGATGGGTCAAAAATAGTCCATCAATTCATTTCAATCCATTAAAAATATGTTACAAAAATCAAATTCATCCATAACCCATTTAATAAAAAATCATGTGTCCCATCCTTCAATCATTTTTATATGGATGGATATCCAACACATCCATTTAATGGAGACAAATTCTGAAGATCTGGTTTGAAATTTCAACAGATCGAGTGCCCTATGGAAGAGAGAGAGAAGTGACCTGTTTAGAGAGAGAGTGAAGGAGCTGGTGGATCTAGTTTGAAATTTTTTAATTTTGAAATGGATAACAAGTGATCCACTTTTTTTTATATTTGGTCCAATGGATTAAGTAAAATTATTGGATGGATCATAAACCACCTATTAATAAAAAGAATCCATCCAATCCAATCAATCTAAATTCTTTTTTTATTATTGGATGGATTTTGTTATGGATGGACCGGATCGATAATTAATTCGCGGATCCTTTTGCCAGCCCTACAATTGCAATATGAGAAATTGCTGTGTTTCGGCCTGGCAGAATGATATATTTTATTTAATATACATCAGAATACAACCTTTGAATATTATCTAGAGTACAAGTGAGAATACCCTAGTCTATGGTTTGTGCCGAGTCTGTTAGCCCTCCTCCATTTATAGCCTTGAGTGAGCATGGAGAGTGTGAGACGACTAGTTGGTGCGTGTCTTCTCTCTCCTTCACACACCATGTGCCTCTTCTAAAATATGCATTGTGTGATATAGCATGAGCGGTCGAGGTATCTCTTTTAAGGTTATGCCCGACTGACTTTCTGAGAAACATCTCGGTACCCAAATTGTCGAACATTCAACTTGGTCCTTGGGTGATCTGGAATAACCTTCAATTTGGGCCCTAATCCTTACTTCCTTTGTTGGGCCAACTAGTATTTATGATCAGTGCAATGCACGGGAAGAGAAGGATATTCTAAATTTAAATGAAATGTAAATAAGATTTGATGGTAAAAAACATAAACATGGCAAAATTAATTGTTGATATAACAATGGAAACAACCAAAGCTGCAACTGATAATTTTGTTATAATGGTTATGTAACTGCAATAAATCGTAATAAACTAGCTACTTCATAAAATTCATCAGTATTAGCATTAGCAACTATATATATGCAGCCTTAGTTGCTTAGGTTCCATCTAGCTCACCTGCACTCAAAATACCCTAATGGGTTCAAAAGATTTTGGGACTTTGATTGTTGGTCTCTTAGCGTTTCAGATCAGCAACAAATAAAATATATATTAAGTTTAAAATTATATTTATAATTTATAATTGTTCCATATAATCCACTAACATTATATTTGGGGTTTAATTTAAAATACCAACTTTTCATATATATTTTGTTGCCCAAGTGTAAACATAATTTCATCCTAAAATTTCAACCTTACCACTTTAAACCAACAAAACCAAGACACTTAGCCTTAAGTTTATGCAACCAGTTACCTTTGTAAATCAATTTTAGTGCAATACTTTACTTTAATAAAGTATGTAACTCGAATTTCATATATTGTATCAACATAAAACAAATACTGACAACCTAGACTTAAAGTCATCGAAGCAATTATAAGAACATGTCAGGCACTCTGGCCACAGACTTTGCTTCGCAATTCTTAGACTTTGCTTCGCAGTTCTTGTGAAGCAATTATCTATTTGTAGCAAGCTATAAAAGGGATGCAATGGTCATGCTGTAAGATAAATAGTGAGTTATTTTATAATGTAAATGTAAATGAGGGTTTCTCTGTCTGGCTTTCTATATTATCTAACTATTATTCGTTCTAGCTCCTCATTCCCCTAATTTTTCTTTGCTCAATGCCCACCATATAATCCTAGTTCTATTCCTTATAGTAACTGCACTAATGAGTTTATCCTTTAAAAACAAATAAAAAATTCCTGCCAATCAAGTCCCTTCCCGCCTCCTTGCTTTGGCTAAACTAGATAAATTCAAATGCTTTCAAATGTAGCCATAGGACCATACATAAAAGCTAAGATATATCATATGTAGCCATAGCGAGTGGGTGGTGTGTAAGAAAGCTTTAACCATTTTCATACACATTAATAGATACAGGTACTAGAATTGATTGAGTTAGACTATCAAACAATAACATCCAAATCCAATTATAACAAAGAGACTTAAAGAGAGAATGTATTGGCAGGGTAGGAGGGGGATTTTTCCCAGCGAGATTTTCAAATGGAAGTAACATATCCGAGAGCCAATAAATCCTCCGTAACAATCTTTCTGCAGAATCTTAACAGAAAGAGAAGAACCCATTTCACCAAAATCTTCAAATAAAAATATCACAAACCAGAAAAAAAGAAATTAACACAAAGATAAAAGCATACCCACACTACAAGAAGTGAGGGTTTGTGTGTGTGAGAGAGAGAGACCTTACCTTTCCGTAGTGACAACCATTGTTGGAGTATAGACAATGACGAAATGAATGATAAAGAAGAAAATAAATCTAAGAAGTTGCGCCCAAGAGGAAGAGTGAGAGATGAAAGGGAGAGTGAGAGATGAAGATTTATGCAAAGAGGGTTAGGGAAAGAGTGCTGAAGAGGAATTTCGAAATTTGAATTCTGAAATTTGAGGAAGAGAGGGAGATGGTGTATGTAGCAGAAAGAGATTTTCCTTTTACGTGAAAAAATAGGAATATGGAAGAAAGAGGGTTGGGATGGGAAACAAAATAAGTCCGAGAAAGATGTTGTATTTACAATTTTGCCACTTGGACCATCTTTCTTACGGGAAGTGTTGCAAAGTTTACAGGGTGGTGCAAAATAAAATAGACATAAAAACACATGTATTTACAAAGTTGCCACTCAAGCAATTTGTGAAGCTTTGTGAGAAGGATTACCCTAAATTATCTTTTATGGGTTGTTTTTTTAGAAGATTGATCAAAAAGCTAACCATTGTAAGAGTGACATGTGTCCAAAAATTTCCCTAAGTGTAGTTTGCCTTTGTATAATGTTTAGATTTTACTTTTATAAAGTATGGAACTCGAATTTCATATATTGTATCAACATAAAACAAATACTGACAACCTATACTTAAAGTCACCGAAGCAATTATAAAAACATGTCTGGCACTCTGGCCACGAACTTTGCTTCGCAATTCTTGTGAAGCAATTATCTATTTGTAGCAAATTATAACAGGGATGCAACAGTCATGCTCTAAGATAAATAGTGAGTTATTTTATAATGTAAATATAAATGAGGGTTTCTCTGTTTGGCTTTCCATATTATCTAACTATTATTCATTCTAGCTCCTTTTTCCCCCTTATTTTTCTTTGCTCAATGCCCACCATATAATCCTAGTTCTATTCCTTATAGTAACTGCACTAATGAGTTTATCCTTTAAAAAACAAATAAAAAATTCCTGCCGATCAAGTCCCTTCCCGCCTCCTTGCTTTGGCTAAACCAGATAAATTCAAATGCTTTCAAATGTAGCCATTGGACCATACATACAAGCTAAGATATATCATATGTAGCCAAAGCGGGTGGGTGCTGTGTTTGAAAGCTTTGACCATTTTCATACACATTAACAGACACATGTACTGGAATTGATTGAGTTAGACTATCAAACAATAACATCCAGATCCAATTATAACAAAGAGACTTAAAGAGAGAATGTACCAGCAGGGTAGGAGGGGGATTTTTCCCAGCGAGATTTTCAAATGGAAGTATCATATCCGAGAGCCAATTAATCCTCCGTAACAATCTTTCTGCAGAATCCTACTAGAAAGAGAAGAACTCGTTTCACCAAAATCTTCAAAGAAAAATATCACAAACCATAAAAAAGGAATTAACACAAAGATAAAAGCATACCCACACTACAATAAGTGAGGGTTTGTGTGTGTGAGAAAGAGAGACCTTACCTTTCCATAGTGACACCCATTGTTGGAGTATAGAAAATGACGAAATGAATGATACAGAAGAAAATAAATCTGAGAAGTTGCCCCCAAGAGGAAGAGTGAGAAATGAGAGGAAGAGTGAGAGATGAAGATTGATGCAAAGAGAGTAAGGGAAAAGAGTGCTGAAGAGGAATTTTGAAATCTGAATTCTGAAATTTGATGAAGAGAGAGAGATGGTGTGTGTTACAGAAAGAGATTTTCCTTTTACATGAGAAAATAGGAATATGGAAGAAAGGGTTGGGATGGGAAACAAAATAAGTCTGAGAAAGAGGTTGTATTTACAATTTTGCCACTTAGACCATCATCTTTCTTACGGGAAGTGTTGCAAAGTTTACAAGGTGATGCAAAATAAAATAGACATAAAAGCACATGTATTTACAAAGTTGTCTGTAACACCCTAAACTGGGGCATCACTTTGTTACCCGTTGCAGAAAATAAAATAATTAAATTGCCGGTTGCTTCTGGTAAATGATATTTTCTTAATAAGTAAGTATTCTCAAAAACAAGGATAAGTGATGAACACTCAGAACATGAAATGTAAACACCATATACATACATACATACATACATACATACATACATACATACATACATACATACATACATACATACATACATATATATATATATATATATATATATATATATATATATAATCTATCCCAGTGGAATTCAGAGTTTAGTACAGAAACTAGGACCTGATCAGGATGGTCATTAATAACAGAGTTACAGAACATACTGTTAACAGCTGTAAACTAAGTAATGCAAAATAGGTGGGAGGGTCCGGAACCACGCATCAAAAGGGTGGCTCTAAGAAGCCAAATACAGTCAGACCGAGATAGACTAACAACAAAATATACACCCTTAAGCTGGCCACTACTAACAACTAAAAGGAAAACTCACCACGAACACTCCCACAAGAAGAGACCCCGGGTGATGGGTCCACGACGTCTCCACCCTTATCAGGAGAGTCGGAATCATAAAATTCCGGATCGTCATCAAGCACGTACTCCGGCACCTCATCAAGATCATCGTCGTGATCCAAGACGTGGTACACGGGCTCATCCTCCAGGTACTCCTCGAGGTCCTCCTCTGGGTCCTCCTCAATCGGTGAAGCCGGCTCGACTCAAGGTAATGGTACCCCTAGAGGCGGGTGCTCATGTAGTTGTCCATTCATCTGTAGCACGTGTAAGTAGTACCAAGGTTGTGGGAGAGTAATTCTCCTCGTCTCAACTGTCTGAACTCTACGACATGGTTCGCCCTCGACATTCTTCTCCAGCATAGTTATCAGTCCATGATAGGTAGCCGATGTAGATCCGTGGTGAATCTGCCATGCCTCCGCATTCCCCATATCATCGAAGATCTCAGTCTTCGATTCCGATGGTACCAATGGGATGTTCGAATCCATCTAAACTCATAGATATACAGCGATGCCGAAAAGCAAAGAGAAATAACCAGAAGATATGCAAGGGTGAGATACCAATATATGGATAGATTACAATAACCATATGCATGATACATGCATCACATCAACATATTAACATTTACCAAATATTAATAGATAAAATAACAAGTATCATATCAATGGGTGTCATACCCGTACAATCAGCTTTTATAAAGATTATGCATGACACTTCAATATAAAATCACACTATCAAATCACCCCAAGCTTATTCAATTGCTTGTCCTCAAGCAATCACTAAGGCTAGAAGAGATAAATAATCAAAGCATGGATAGTGAACCAAGAACCCGAGTAGTAACTAATCCAAATAACAGGTATTTTCAAATAATTCAGCAAGAGATAATCAATGTCAAGTCCAATTAGAGCTTAGGTTTCCTAAATTCATATTCTCACTGATTCGGGCACTCTTTCTCACCTGAAGATCACCCCAAGCTTGTTCATTTGCTTGGCTCTCTTTCTCACCTCACTCAAGTGTTAGGGATATAAGACAATTCGCTCCATTTTCCTCAAGGAATGAATTCTACCATAGGCTTGACTATCAACCAAATCTCTACTTTATTAATGAAAACAATTAAGAATCAAGAGGTCTTTGGTTTTGGTTGTAACGGGGCCATGGGATTTATCGTTAGGTGGGGCAATCAAGAAAAGGACATTTCAAAAGGCTACACAAAACATTAAGCATTGCAAATCATGACACCTTCTAAAATACCCTTTTGGGTTTCGATTCACTTTCGCCACCTTTCTTTCTTTCTTTTCATTTTATTTCTCATTTCTTTTTGTCATCCCCTTCTCTATATATATTTTTTTTTCTTTTGTTTTTCTTTTGCTTGGAGAAGGGGAGATTTTTCAACTCAAGAGAAATATTTTTCTGATTCTTTTATCCCAAACTTTTTTCAACTACCTTTTTACCCTTTTTGTAATACTTTAGAAGGTATCCTATCACGCATCATTCATCAATATATTTCAAGGTACCAAGAAAAGTATTCTATTCTTTCAGGCTCAAAATTGGGCAACTAAGGGGTAGCATTTAGTCAATCGAAGCTCAAAAGGCCAGAAAAATACCTAGTGCCTCGATCATTTTCAAAAATGTTTTCAAAAAATTTTAAGCTTCAAAACGGTTTCAAGTCAAGTTCTAGAGAAATACAATCCAAGAGGAATAACACTCTATCACAAAGAATGGGGTAGATATAGTGAGTATCCCCTTTTTGGCTCAACATCTCACATTTTAGTGGTTCAAAAATCACTGAGAAACACAAGTCTACGGAACCACATGCTAATTATCAACTATCACAGATCATCTCAAGCATTTTCATTTGCAGCCTTATCACAAGAATAAAAAATTGGGTTCAAAAATTCACTATCTCAATTTATTTGGCACTTAGTTCTCACAATTGGATGCAAAATTTAGGCAAGGGGCAATCTAATCATGTGAACATGCAAGGCTATCATGCAAAACTATATGAATGCAACATGAATAATGCAAAAATACCCCTACCCCAAGCTTAAGAACTTACATTGTCCCCAATGTAAATAATCAAGTTGGAGATAGGAAAGAAAAATTGGAACGACTTACCGAGGTGGTAGCGGGTGCTGGCTCACATGCCTAGCCAGAAGGAACTGCATGAAAATTGGGTCACGGCCGTGATGCTTATCACGGGCAGGCCGTGATGCATTCGGGTCCATAGGGGTAGCCTGTCACGGTCGTGACCTCCATTACGGCTAGGCCGTGATGCTCTCTGGTCTTCAGGGTCCTCCCATCAAGCCCGTTATAGGGATCACGGTTGGGCCGTGATCCTTTCTGATCTTCAATTCTGGCTCATCACGACCGTGACCTGTGTCACGGCCTGGGCGTGATGGTTGCTGACTTTGTTTTCTCCCTGCCCTTTTGCTTCTCCTTCCTTCTTTCCCTGAAAACACCTAACAAAACTATTAACAAATCTCTTGATCTTCTCAAATTACTCAAGAGTTGAAATCAAAAACGAAAACTAACTAAAGAGAAGGGTTAAGAAAACTTGGGTTGCCTCCCAATAAGCGCTTCTTTAACGTCACTAGCTTGACTCATTAAGAAGCATCCACCTGGATCCCAAAGCCTGTGGTATAAGGACCAAGGGGTGCTCAAGATGTGAGATCCTCCACCCGGATCCCATGGTTTATGGAGTGGCAACTGCAGAAGCAATATGACTCTATCCACAATTCCACCTAGCCAGTGTGTGAAAACTCCATTGACCTCTTCAACTGCAATACCGAACTTACTTCCTCTCGGGTCAAGTGGTGTCTTCACGAGGAAGTTTGACAGACAAGTGGAAGGGACTAATTTTGCAGTGTCCACACATGCATGCAAGCCAACATATTTGTCTAATGCAGCAAATTCAGATTGCTCAGCAGGCATGGTGGAGTCCACTACCACTTCATCTTCATTTTGAACTATCCCCAAAACTAGATTTTGCTCAAATTGTGCTGCATGTGACTCTTTTACTAATTGTTTGCAAATCTCCTCAACTTGCGTTTTGAAGTTCTGCTTCACAGCTTCGATACTGTCACAGTTGGTTCTGATTTTGGTCTCAGGGGTGGATAGTTCTTGGGAATATTGTTCTAGAGCAGCTTTCAACAGTGTCTGCTCATTCCATTCCCATCCCTCAATTTCCCAAGGATTTGTGGAAGGTACTTCCTCTTCTTGTGACTCATCCACCATCACCACTTCATCTTCAATTTGAGCATTCCCACAACCATATTCTGCTCAAATTCTGCTTCGTGTGGCTCTATGGGAATAAAACATGGTGGTGGAGGTGGCAAATACGAGCAAAAGGTTTCCCAATCCTCCTTGGAGTATATATATATAAGCTCGTCAGTCATACAATCAAATCGTGATGGAATATTATGAGATAAAGAAAACTCCATAAAGAATTCTCCCAAATCTATATCGTCTTCCCAACACAAGTTGTCCTCCCAAGTGTGACTTGCGGCTTCCTCATCAGGTCGATAATAATAATTTTCCATAAATTTCGTCCACCTTGCAAAAACATAACTCAAAAAAGAAGATCAAATATATACAGAAAAATAAAAAAATAAAAAATAACAAAAAATGTCTAAATTAGTTGCCTCATGTGTTACTAATGATATTGGCAAAACCAATCCCCGGCAACGGCGCCAAAAACTTGTTGGACTAAATATAGGCAAGTATACCTAGTCGTACAAGTAATACGGTGGTAAGACCGATATCGTTCCCACGAGGATTGGATGTCAATTACCAATTCACAAGTTCAGCAACTATCTAGACTATTCAGAGAATTCAAAACAAACAAAACAAAAGGAATAAAATATTTTTGTATTTTTGTCGAATACTTGGAATGCGAAAAGAATATGTTGGGATTAAACTTCACCAAACCTCTGCCTCATGTACTACCAGGACTAGATACCTCCCATTCATGCTTCAAATATTAAAATCAATCCACTAGATTACTCAAGCCCTGATTCCTCAGATGACAAGAGCCTAAATCCACTAATAGACCCTAATTCCTTAGGTGGCCTAGATTAATGAATTTGCATTAGGATTAGGGATTACGCGATTACTAATAAACCAAACTCCATTCCTAGATGCAAGGTTTACTAGGTGATTAATTTCAGTTCTGGTTTTAATACGAATTTTCCAATTGCATATCAAAACACTAATCAAGTCATGGGGGTGCTAGCCACAACAGGCATTAAGCATGGAAATCAATCACTAATAGAGAAACATAAACACAGATTAATCAGTCAAGACAAATACATGAAGTTTAGTTTAGTTACATCTAATCCCAACCAAAAAGGGATTTAGCCACTCATGGTTACAAAGAAAGCCAAAATAAAAAGAAATCCAAAATAAAAGTAATAGAGAAAAGGGAAAGGAAGAACTCCATGGCAGCTTCCCACAGTAGTCCAGCAGCCCCTCTCAGCAGCTCCCTTCTAGGGTTGGAACCCTTTTCGCAGCCTCCAAGAATCCTTTAGGTTAAAAGTTGTCTGATGGATCTGTGTCAGAGACCCCCCAGAATCCCCTTTTCTGTCTGTTCTGCGCTCTATTTATAGAGAGGCCACGCGTCACGGCCGTGATGGCCATCATGTCCAGACCGTGACGTGTTTTGGAGTGGGCGCGCTTTCAAATTTGGAGCATCACGGCCGTGAGCCTCATCACGGCTAGGCCGTGATCGGTTCTGCCTGGCCTGTCACGGCCGTGACAGCTTCTGACTTTTGCCTTCAATCTTCTCAGTTTTCTTGATCATGGTCGTGATGGGCTTTGCTTGGCTCATTTTCTTCACTTTTCAAGCTCTATTTCATCCAAGCTCCATCATGGCTAATTCTGAGCATTTTTTCATTAATTCCTGCAAAACAACACCAAGAAACCGCTTCACCCGTTCGAAGGGAAAAACTAACTAAAATCAACTAAAGAATGCCTAATCTATATGAAAAATGCATGCAAAAGTGCACAGGAAACATGATATAAAATCACACTATCAGTACCCCTAGAGGCGAGTGCTCATGTAGTTGTCCATTCATCTGTAGCACGTGTAAGTAGTACCAAGGTTGTGGGAGAGTAATTCTCATCGTCTCAACTGTCTGAACTCTACGACATGGTTCGCCCTCGACATTCTTCTCCAGCATAGTTATCAGTCGATGATAGGTAGCCGATGTAGATCCGTGGTGAATCTGCCATGCCTCCGCATTCCCCGTATCATCGAAGATCTCAGTCTTCGATTCCGATGGTACCAATGGGATGTTCAAATCCATCTAAACTCATAGATATACAGCGATGCCGAAAAGCAAAGATAAATAACCAGAAGATATGCAAGGGTGAGATACCAATATATGGATAGATTACAATAACCATATGTATGATACATGCATCTGATGAGTGTGATTTCACCTCATTTTCCATGTACATTTCTGCATGCATTTGCATTTAGTTAGGCCATTTTAGTTGGATTTTGTTTAGTTTTTCCTTTGGAACGGATAAGGTGGTATTGTGTGTTGTTTTGCAGGGATTTATGATTAAATGCCCAAGTTTTAGTCATGAGGAAGCTGAGATGAAGAGAAGGCCTGGCAAACAAGAAAAAGGGGGCCAAAAGTCGAGAAGCTGTCACGACCTGGCCGTGATGGCTATCACGGCCGTGACCCAAAACCACCAAAAGTCAGAATCGATCACGGCTTGGCCGTGATAGAGATCAAGGGCGTGAAAAAATGGCTCGCGACGCGAATGATAGCTCGCCACGCGAGAGACTGATTGTGCCAAAACCACCAAAAGTCAGAGACGATCACGGCCTAGCCGTGATGTATATCACGGCCGTGACCCAGAAACCTCCACAAGTCAGAATCCATCACGGCTTGGCCGTGATGGAGATCACGGGCATGAAAAAGTTGGCTCGCGTCGCGAAGAAAGGCTCGCCTCGCGAAAGAGTGATTTTGCCAGAACTGCAAGAGACAACCCGTCACGGCCTGGCCGTGATGGCTGTCACGGCCGTGACCGGCAACGAGTTATAAAAGAACTTCTGAGCAGAATAGAAGGAACATTCAGAAAACCCTAAAAACAGATTATCTGCTGCTGTGGCTGCTGTGCAACATTCTATGGAGCTCTCTCCTTTGTTCATCTCTGTAACTCTTTCTTTTGTTTTATCTTCAATTATGTGTAGCTAAACTCCCCTTTGTTGGGGTTAGATGATTGCTCTTCTGAACTTGATTGTAAAATGACTTGATTGTAATGCAGTTTCCTTGTTCTTTATGAGTGTTTGATTCCATGCTTAATGCTTTCTTAGGCTTGATCATCCTAGGAATGATTAGTTGCTTTAATAGATAACTGGAAGGTTGGTGTTAGAGCTTGCTCATGAATCAAATGCCAAGTAGTTCATGAGCCTAGGCATAGGTCTTAAGGTGCTTGCAATCTTATAAGTCTTTACTTAATGCAAAATCTCAGGTTAATCCACCTAAGGAATTAGGGTTTAATTTGGGGTTTTAGGCTCAATGCACCTAAGGAATTAGGCTTGAGTATTTCAGAAAAGACTTGATTGTCATAATTGAATTAGGAACTGTGTTACTTGTCATTTCATAACAATCAAGGGAGGATTAGCTTAGTCTAACCCTAACAATTCTATCATTTGTTGTTCATCTTTCTGTTTGCATATTAACTGTTTGATAAAATTCCAAAAAGAACAAAAATATTTTATTCTTGTTTGCTTGTTAGATGATAGAGCTACCTTCACTCCAAAATTTGATCGCCTAGATAGTAGTCTAATTTGCGAAGTGGTAATTGTCCACGATCCCTGAGAACGATATCCGGTCTTACCGTTTTATTACTTGCAACGAACCGGTACACTTGCCGAGTCCGTGTCAAGTTTTTGGCACCGTTGCCGGGGATCGGTGTGCCAATATCACGAGTACCAAAGGGGACTCCTAATTTAGGCATTTTTACTGTTTTCCTACTGTGTTTTTTCTTTCTTGTTTTCTGTTTCCCTGCTGTATTTTTCTGTTTTTCTCTGCTGTTTTTCTGTTCTTCTCTGCTTTTTCTGCGCTACTCTGTTTGTTCAGTGTATGCGAGGTACAATCGACCCAGGTGAACTCCAATTCGAACCTGAGATCGAGAAACTCTGTAGAAGGAATAGAAAGAAAGCCAAGGCAAGACAGAACAGAGAAATAGCATCTTCTAGTAGACAAGAGCAACAAGTTGAGTTACCCAAAGGTGCAAGAACCACAAATTGAAGTAGCAAAATGTCACCATGGCAGAAGAGAATGCACCAAGGAGAACAATGGGGGACTACACTTCCCCTAGAGTTGATAGATGTGGAACGCCGATTGTGAGACCCGCAGTGGCTTGCAATAATTTCGAAATCAAGGCATCACTTCTCCACCTTGTGCAAAGAAACCAGGTTTGGAGGTTTGGAGAGTGAAGACCCTCATGCTCACATTGGTACTTTCATTGAGCTGTGTGACACCATCAAGTTAAACGGAGCTTCGATGAGGCCATTCGGTTAAGGCTTTTCCCTTTCTCTTTGAGGGATAGAGCTAAGGCATGGCTTCAATCTCATCCTCATGGAAGCATCATCACCTGGAACGACTTGGTCAAAGAAGTTTTTATCTCGATTCTTTCCTCCGTCAAGAATGATTAAGCTGAGATCAGAGATCAATGCCTTTGCACAAAGGGATGGTGAGTCACTCTATGAAGCCTGGGAGAGATTCAAGTCCTTACTCACGGCTTGTCCCAATCATGTACTAGAGACATGGCAGCAGGTTGCAACATTTGTTAATGGGCTCAACAGGAATTCAAGAAGTATGATTGAAGCGGCTGCAGGAGGGACATTGAGTCAGAAGACGCCCGAAGAAGCAAAGGACTTGATTGAGAACATGGCTAACAATGACTATCAAATGCCTAGTTCTCGGTCAATGGTCAAGAGAGGTGTTCTAGAGCTGGATGAAATTGGCGCTCTCAAGGCACAAATGGCTATTCTTACCCAAGCAATTGGGGTCGGTTCAACTGCAGAATTCTCAACTACAAGCTGTCCAAGTTCAAGGTACCTCAGTGTGCGATTTTTGTGGAGGCAACCATGCAAATGGAAACTGTGAGATCAATGTGGTTGGAAGTTCGGGACAAGAAGAGGTAAATTATATGGGCAACCAAGGGTCTAGAAATGATCCTTACTCCAACACCTACAATCCGGGGTGGCGCAGCCATCCTAACTTTGGTTGGAGACAAGGGCAAAGTTCAAGTACTCAAGCAAAGCCTCCTTAAGAGAGTTCAAGCAAATTGGAGAACATTCTAGGCCAGTTCATGCAAGCTACTCAAGAGACTATGAAGAATCAGAATGCCTCAATCAAGAACTTGGAGCATCAAATAGGCCAACTAGCAAGGCAGATGGCAGAGAGACCTCAAGGACAATTGCCTGGGGATACTGAGAAGAACCCAAAGGAAGATTGTAAGGCCATTATTACAAGAAGTGGGAGAGTGTTAAATCCACAAGAAAAAGAGAGGGAAGAAAAGACAAGTGATGCTGGAATTGATAGGGTGCAGTTTGAAGAGGTAAACAATGAATAACCAGGAAATTCCCAAGATACTACCTCTATTCCTACTGGTGTAGAAGCTGAAGAACCGCAGAGGGAGAAATTGGTGGATGAAGAATTTGCGAAGAAGAAGACTAGAAGACAGATTCTGGAAGAGGTTGATAATCCCAAAGAGCTGCCCCCATATTTCAGAATCACGTACCCCCAACGGTTGAAGAAGGAGGCAAAAGACCAGCAATTTTCTAAGTTTCTGGATGTATTCAAAAAGCTACAAATCAACATTCCTTTTGCAGAAGCTCTACAGCAGATGCCTTCCTACGCAAAATTCATGAAAGAAATCCTTACAAACAAAAGAAGGTGGAAGGAGGAGACAGTTATGCTTACTGAAGAGTGCAGCGCTATACTTCAAAAGAAGTTACCAGTAAAGATGAAGGACCCGGGCAGTTTCACTATCCCATGCACGATTGGTCATCTGAACATAGGGAGAGCATTGTGCGATTTAGGGGCAAGTATTAATCTGATGCCGCTCTCCATTTTCAAGAAGCTGGGGATTGGTGAGGTAAAACCAACAGGGATTTCTCTTCAACCGGCATCGCTCAATTACATATCCCTATGGTGTTGTGGAGGATTTGTTGGTGAAGGTAGATAAATTCATTTTTCCAGCAGATTTTGTGGTGTTAGATATGGCTGAAGATGGTGATACTCCTCTGATTCTTGGGAGACCATTCTTAGCAACAGGTAGAGCCCTGATCGATGTCAATCAAGGGAATTGGTGCTTCGGTACAAGACGAAAAGGTCACCTTTAATGTGTTTGAGGCAATGAAACACCCAAGCGACAAGGACACATGCATGATAGTAGACCTCATTGATTCATTATCTGACAAGAGTTTGCACCATAAGTTTGAAGATTCGTTAGAAGTAGCTCTAATGGTAGAGGATGTAGAAGAAGAAGTATGTGCAGAAGAAGTTGATCTCATGATTAAATCTCTGGAGGCTTGTCTGGTTGTGAATACCGATGAAGACAAAGTGGTGGAAGATGTGAGAATTGAAGACAAGGGTGACCCACCGGTGCTAGAGTTGAAAGAATTGCCATCCCATCTCCGTTATGCTTTCCTTGGGATGAACTCTTCATTCCCGCTTATCATCGAGAGTGGGTTGAATTCCTTGGAAGCTGAGAAGGTGTTGAGGGTGCGGAGGGAGCACAAATCTGCAATCGGGTGGTCTATGTCTGATTTGAAAGGGATAAGCCCCTCCTTTTGCATGCACAAAATCCGTGTGGAGGAAAATTTCAAGCCGGTTAGACAACCCCAAAGAAGACTCAACCCGAATATGAAAGAAGTTGTGAGGAAGGAGATTGTGAAGTTGTTGGATGCGGGCATTATCTATCCCATCTCCGATAGTCCATGGGTGAGTCCGGTCCAAGTTGTCTAAGAAAGAAAGGGGGATGACAGTGGTAGCAAATGAAAAGAATGAACTTATTCCCTCTAGGACCGTGTCTGGGATGGAGGGTATGCATTGATTACGAAGACCGAATGAGGCCACCGAGAAAAGATCATTTCCCTTTGCCCTTCATTGATCAGATGTTAGAGCGGTTGGCGGGCCATGCTTTCTATTGTTTCCTTGATGGGTACTCCGGGTATAACCAGATTGTGGTTGACCCAGAGGACCAAGAGATGACCGCTTTCACCTGTCCTTATGGAGTCTATGCATACAGGAGAATGTCATTCGGGTTGTGTAATGCACCCGCCACTTTTCAAAGGTGCATGCTATCCATATTTTCTGATATGAATGAAAAATTTATTGAGGTATTTATGGACGATTTTTCTGTGTTTGGTGATTCTTTTGATAACTGTTTGAATAATCTTGCCTGTGTTCTAAAAAGATGCCAAGAAACTAACCTCATTTTAAATTGGGAAAAATGTCAGTTCATGGTTAGGGAGGGTATAGTTCTTGGGCATAAAATTTCATCACGGGGGATGGAGGTTGATAGAGCCAAAATTGAAGTGATTGAAAAACTTCCTCCTCCCTTAAATGTGAAAGGTGTTAGAAGCTTCCTAGGGCATGCGGGTTTTTATAGAAGGTTCATAAAAGATTTTTCAAAAATTGTGAAACCCTTATGCAAGCTTTTGGTAGCTGATACTCCTTTTATATTTGATGATGATTGCATGCATGCCTTCAAAATTTTGAAAGAAAAACTCACCACCGCACTTGGCCATTGCACCTCCAGATTGGAGTTTACCTTTTGAGCTAATGTGTGATGCAAGTGACTATGCGGTGGGAGCCATTTTGGGCCAAAGAAAAAATAAAGTGTTGCATGTCATTTACTATGCCAGTCGTGGTGCTTAATGATGCCCAATTGAATTACACCACGAATGAAAAAGAATTGCTTGCTGTGGTATTTGCTTTTGATAAATTTAGATCCTACTTGATTGGCTGTAAAACTACTGTCTACACTGATCATTCTGCTTTGAGATATCTTATGACTAAACAGGATGCTAAGCCAAGGCTTATTAGGTGGATACTACTACTCCAAGAGTTTGATTTGGAAATAAAGGACAAGAAAGGAGTGGAGAATGTGGTAGCCGACCATTTGTCTAGACTTCCACAAGCAGATGTCCAAGCAGAAGCAAAGTTGCCAATTCAAGAGGAATTCCCAGATGAACAGTTGTTTGTGGTGCAAGTGGCACCTTGGTTCACGGATATTGCAAATTACAAGGCAGCCAATAAGATTCCGAAGGACTTCAATGCACAACAGAGGAAGAAGCTCATTCATGATGCCAAGTGCTATATATGGGATGAGCCGTATCTTTTCAAAAGAGGTTCGGATGGAATTCTGAGGAGGTGCATACCGGAAGAAGAGATTAATGGGGTGTTGACCCCTGCCACAACTCACCCTATGGAGGACACTTTGGTGGTGAGAGGACCGCCATGAAGATTTTGCAAAGCGGGCTATTTTGGCCCACTATTTTCAAGGACTCCAGAGCTTGGGTGATGAATTGTGATAAATGTCAGAGGACCGGTAGTATTTCCAAGAGAAATGAGATGCCCTTGAAGGGTATACTTGAGGTGGAACTCTTTGACGTATGGGGGATTGACTTCATGGGCCCTTTCCCGTCATCTTACAACAACAAGTACATTCTGGTGGCAGTTGATTATGTGAGCAAGTGGGTGGAAGCCGTACCAACTCTGAAAGATGATGCAAGAACTGTGATCAGTTTTGTGAGGAAGAATATTTTTACCCGGTATGGGACCCCTAGAGCTATCATTAGTGATGGGGGTACTCACTTTTGCAATAAGGAGTTCAATGCAGTGCTTGCCAAGTTTGGGGTGAACCACAAAGTTACCACACCATACCATCCCCAAACCAGTGGGCAAGTGGAATTGTCCAACCGGGAGTTGAAGAGGATTTTGGAAAAAACTGTGAACAATGCAAGGAAGGATTGGGCGAAGAAATTGGATGATGCACTTTGGGCCTATCGGACTGCTTATAAGACACCTATTGGTATGTCACCTTACCAATTAGTGTTCGGGAAATCATGTCACCTTCCGGTATAGCTACAACACCGTGCTTTTTGGGCAGTGAAGGCCCTAAACTTTGATACAAGGCTGGCCATGGATAAGAGGATGCTTCAATTGAATGAGTTGGATGAGTTCCGACTCTTGGCTTATGAGAGTGCCAGGATATACAAGGAAAGAACCAAGTTCTGGCATGATAAGTACATTCTTCCCAAGCAATTTGAAGAAGGCCGATCGCTTTTGTTGTTCAACTCAAGACTCAAGTTTTTCCCGGCAAATTGAGATCAAGATGGTCGGGCCCATTCTATGTCAAGTCGGTCTCTCCATTTGGTTCAGGTTGCATTGGAAAATCCATCATCCGGAAATACTTTCACCGTCAATGGGCAAAGGCTCAAGGCACTACCGTGGGAGGAGATTTTAATCGTCAGGCAGTCTCCATCCCTCTTGAGGCACCATCTTAGAAATCATCCGTCAAGCTAGTGACGTTAAAGAAGCGCTTATTGGGAGGCAACCCAAGTTTTCTTTTCATTCACTCTTTTATTTTTGATTTTTCCCCTCTTGAATAATTTGAGAAGCTCAAGAGGTTTGTTAATAGTTTTGTTGAGTGCTTTCAGATTTTGAAGGAAGGAGGAGAAGAAGGGCAGGAGGAAACAAAACCGGAGAAGCATGTGATGCAGCACCACTACCACCTGGGTGAGTTGTTCCAGTTTTCTCCCCTCTCTAAGCTTCATTATTTACATTGAGGACAATGTAAGTCTTTAAGCTTGGGGTAGGGGTAATCTTTTTGCTTGCATTGTAAATATTGCATTCATATAGGCTTAAGTTTGCATGATCGCATGATTCGGTTACCCCTGCTTAGATTGAGCTTATGATTGTGAGAGCTAAGTGCCAATTTTTTTTTGTGATAGTGAATTTTGGACCCTGATTTTCTATTCTTGTGATATGGCTTCATTAAATATTCTTGAGATGGTCTTGGATAGTTGATGATTAGCATGTGTTTCTATGGATTTGTGTTTCTCACTGGTTCTTGAACTAATAAATGTGAGCTTTTGAGCCATTAGGGGTACTCACTAAATCTGCCCCCGTTCTTTGTGTAGAGTGTGTTCCTCTTGGATTGTTTTTCTCTAGAACTTGACTTGAAACCATTTCGAAACTTGAACATTTTTTAGAACATTTTTGAAAAGGATTGAGGCAATAGGTATTTTTTTCTGGCCTTCTGAGCTTTGAATGAATAATGCTACCCGTAGTTGCCCATTTTGAGCCTGAATGAATAGCATGCTTTTCTTGGTACCCTGAAATGTTTTGTTAAATATGCTTATGAGGGACCTTCTAAAGTACTGTGCAAAAAGGGTTGGAAAATGTAGTTGAAAGTTTGGGATGATGAAAAGAAAAAAAATGAATCTGAAAAAAAATTATTTCTCTTGAATTGAAAAATCTCCCCTTCTCCAAACAAAAAAAAAAAAAAAAGAGAAATAAAAATGGAGAAGGGGATGACAAAAAGGAATGAGAAGTAAAAAGAAAAGAAAAGAAAGAAAGAAAGGTGGAAAAATGAATGAAAAACCCAAGAAGGTATTTTAGAAGGTGTCATGTGTTGAAATGCTTGATACTTGGTTTAGCCTTTTGAAATGTCCTTTTCTTGATTACCCCACCTAATGATTAATCCCATGGCCTCATTGCAACCAAAGAATAAGACCTCTTGATTCTTAGATGTTTTCATTAATAAAGTAAAGATTTGGTTGAAAGTCAAGCTTATGGTAGGAATCATTCTTTGAGGAAAATGGAGTGAAATGTCATATTCCCTTAACACTTGAGTGAGTGAGGCAATAAAGAGAGCCAAGCAAATGAACAAGCTTGGGGTGAGCTTCAAGTGAGATAGAGTGCCCGAATCAGTGAGAATGTGAGTCTAGGGAAACTAAGCCCCTAATTGGACTTGAATTGATTGTCTCTTGCTGAAATAATTGAATACCTGTTACTTGGATCATTTTACTCGGGTTCTTAGTTCACTATCCATGCTTTGTTTATTTCGGTCTTATGGCCTTGGTTTTTTGCTTGAGGACAAGCAACGTCTTAAGCTTGGGGTGATTTGATGAGTGTGATTTCACCTCATTTTCCATGTACATTTCTGCATGCATTTGCATTTAGTTAGGCCATTTTAGTTGGATTTTGTTTAGTTTTTCCTTTGGAACGGATAAGTTGGTATTGTGTGTTGTTTTGCAGGGATTTATGATTAAATGCCCAAGTTTTAGCCATGAGGAAGCTGAGATGAAGAGAAGGCCTGAAAACTGAAGAAAAAGGGGGCCAAAAGTCAGAAGCTGTCACGGCCGTGACCCAAAACCACCAAAAGTCAGAATCGATCACGGCTTGGCCGTGATAGAGATCAAGGGCGTGAAAAAATGGCTCGCGACGCGAATGATAGCTCGCCACGCGAGAGACTGATTGTGCCAAAACCACCAAAAGTCAGAGACGATCACGGCCTAGCCGTGATGTATATCACGGTCGTGACCCAGAAACCTCCACAAGTCAGAATCCATCACGGCTTGGCCGTGATGGAGATCACGGGCATGAAAAAGTTGGCTCGCGTCGCGAAGAAAGGCTCGCCTCGCGAAAGAGTGATTTTGCCAGAACTGCAAGAGACAGAACCCGTCACGGCCTGGCCGTGATGGCTGTCACGGTCGTGACCGGCCACGAGTTATAAAAGAACTTCTGAGCAGAATAGAAGGAACATTCAGAAAACCCTAAAAACAGATCCTCTGTCTTTGTGGCTCTTTGTGCAACATTCCATGGAGCTCTCTCCTTTGTTCATCTCTGTAACTCTTTCTTTTGTTTTATCTTCAATTATGTGTAGCTAAACTCCCCTTTGTTGGGGTTAGATGATTGCTCTTCTGAACTTGATTGTAAAATGACTTGATTGTAATGCAGTTTCCTTGTTCTTTATGAGTGTTTGATTCCATGCTTAATGCTTTCTTAGGCTTGATCATCCTAGGAATGATTAGTTGCTTTAATAGATAACTGGAAGGTTGGTGTTAGAGCTTGCTCATGAATCAAATGCCAAGTAGTTCATGAGCCTAGGCATAGGTCTTGAGGTGCTTGCAATCTTATAAGTCTTTACTTAATGCAAAATCTCAGGTTAATCCACCTAAGGAATTAGGGTTTAATTTGGGGTTTTAGGCTCAATGCACCTAAGGAATTAGGCTTGAGTATTTCAGAAAAGACTTGATTGTCATAATTGAATTAGGAACTGTGTTACTTGTCATTTCATAACAATCAAGGGAGGATTAGCTTAGTCTAACCCTAACAATTCTATCATTTGTTGTTCATCTTTCTGTTTGCATATTAACTGTTTCATAAAATTCCAAAAAGAACAAAAATATTTTATTCTTGTTTGCTTGTTAGATGATAGAGCTACCTTCACTCCAAAATTTGATCGCCTAGATAGTAGTCTAATTTGCGAAGTGGTAATTGTCCACGATCCCTGAGAACGATATCCGGTCTTACCGTTTTATTACTTGCAACGAACCGGTACACTTGCCGAGTCCGTGTCAGCATCACATCAACATATTAACATTTACCAAATATTAATAGATAAAATAACAAGTATCATATCAATGGGTGTCATACCCGTACAATCAGCTTTTATAAAGATTATGCATGACACTTCAATATTCCGGCTCTATAAACTTAATCTCATAAGATCCCTTCATCTTTCTAAGAGTTGATCAAACTCAAAGCTCCCACTTGGGCATCACCGTCGTGACTAAAGTCCCTGTTTGGACGTCACCATCGTGACTTATATGACAGCCCCTGCTTGGGCATCACCGAAGTGACTAAAAGTCTCTGCTTGGACATCACCGAAGTGACTAAAAGTCCCTTCTTGGGCATCACCGAAGTGACTAACCTGTGAGGCACGTCTGCCTAAATGCATGAATAAAAACATTCGTTCAAGATGTTTTCTTTATGTTCAATCGCATTCGTTGTCGAAGCTCAAAGCTAACGATCATTCATAATTTTCATCACTTGAAATTACTCAACATCAACACAGGACACGCAGTCAGAGTGCTCAATCACAACACCTAAGACCGATGCCTCAGTCAAGGTTTGTGGTCATAGAAAAAGACTTACAATCTTACCCATGTTTTATTTCAACATGATTAGGACTCTTAGTCCACAACAACGTAATAAGGACACTTGGTCCATAATAATGAGATTAGGACTCTTAGCCCACAACATCATGATTAAGACTCTCGGTCCACAATACTTAACACGGATAAAAGATCAAAGTACACATTATAGAATACTAGAAGCGACGTCTCGCGAACTAGTTTCGATTTCACCTGTTCTTACTTTTTGTTCGGTAAAAATCGAATACCAAAATAAAACCTCGGTAACCTACCCAAGTTACCGGAATATTTTCGTAAGTATTTCTTTACAGCAAATCTTTTCATTGGAAAATCATTTGTAAACTATTATAAGAAATCCATTTTCTCTTGAAATCCTTTTCTTAAAAATCATCTCTATTTAAGGTCATATATTTTCCAAAGGCTTTTCCTTCTGTAAAAACACATATTTTCTAAATGATTTTCTCTTGTACAAAAACTTAGTTCGTAAGAAAATAATTTCCTTTAACTTGAAATTATTTAACACAAGTTCCAAAGTTTTATCCTTCCGGAATAAATACAGGTAAGATCACATACTTTACTAAAGAACATTTTAAAATGAACACCATTACTTTCAAAGTTCTCTTTGAAGGTTATTTAGGCTTTTAATCATATGATTAATTGAGCACAGACTAACTCCAGGCTTTTCAGACATCAATCAATATCATCATAATCTCAGTCAACAATATAACAGTTAATGACAGTTCATAACGTATATGTTTCACAACACTTTAAATCAAGTAAGGATCAACTTCAAACAGTTATCACAACAGTTCAAGTATACAAATCATTCAAACTTTGATTCAATATAATAACAATATTCAAATAAATCGAGTAAACCACATACACACTTGCACATAGCTATTGAATATCCCTCAGGCTGTCCCCTCTTACCTTTTGTGATGGTAAAGGTACGTGATGCTTGAGGAAGTGTACTACGAATGTCCTCGTCTACTCCGTGACGAAAGTTTAGGTTTAAGAACACAAAACCACAAGTTAAAAGTTAACCAAGAACACTAAACCAAGAAGGTATAGGTTCAGTCATGGCATGAAATAGGGTTAGAGGTTTTCAAAAAAATAATACAACTCATGGATTAATGATCCTTAAGTGTTAGGAGTTCATAACCAAGGTTCACTTTACAAAGATAGAGAAAAAAATCATACTAAACCCATGCTTAGGGTTTTGGCCTCTTTAGTATAAGTAGGCTAGAAATTTCCAACCCTTATAAGCTCTTAGATTTAGCGTTAAAATATACCAAGAAGTCTAAATTCATGATCATATTGGAAAATGAAAACAAAACATCATAGGTTCACAACCATCATAGGTTCGGCCATCATAGGATAAATAGGCTAGAAATCCTTAAACTTTCCAATCTCTTAGACTTAGCATCCAAATGAATTAAGGAGCTCAAGTCCATGATCATATTGGAAAATGAAAACAAAACATCCTAGGTTCACAACCATCATAGGTTCGGCCGTCCTTGGAAAAATAGGTTAGAGATGTTTGTTTGATACAAGCTCTTAAAATATGAAATTAGAGGTTAATAGAAGTTCATAGAAATTGATTTCAACTCAAAAGAATTTTTCTACCGTTTTCTAGAGATTTTAGAAGTTAAAAGAGCTTTAAGAACTTTTTAAGAAAACATAGAGTAAACTCATGAAATAAGTGAAAAACTTGCAAGAGAAGAGTATGAGAGTGTTACCCTTGAAACTAGAATGGAAAGTATGAAAAACTTGCAGCTTGAAAGAGAGAGGGAGAAGCAATTCTTGATGGCCAAGTTTTGGCTTATGCCTTGTTTGGTTGACGAAGAGAGAGAAAATGGGGTTTTTAACATATAATATGATATAATTTGAAAAGTGTGATGATTACACTTTTGGAGTGTGTCATAACCCATGTCCATCACATCCCATCAAGTCACTTCACTTCTTTTGGGCTCCCTCTTCTGCTTCATTGCGTATCCGGTTCAAGTTTCGGATCGTATTTCACCTGGAATAAATATTAGATTTTATTTCTGAACTCAAATTTTTGAAAATTAACAATATCATACATAACATCATGAAAACACTAACCGTTTCGTTCACGATTCAAAATTAGGTTTTCTGCTCAGTAAACTTGTATTGACAGTGAAAACGCAGACCGACTTTCGTCTGAATTTTCAACCGAAAATTTAACCGTGACTTCATACGATAAAACAACATAAGAAAATCATTATAGTTTATTTAAAATCACTCTCTGGATTTTATCAAAAATTAATGCATATAAAAATATATTTACTACCACAGAAAGACACAGAAATCGGGGCGTTACATTGTCACTCAAGCAATTTGTGAAGCTTTGTGAGAAGGATTACCCTAAATTATCATTTAAGAGTTGTTTTGTTAGAAGATTGTTCAAGAAGATAACCATTTTAAGAGTACCACGTGTCCAAAAATATCACTAAGTATAGTTTACCTTTGTATAATGTTTAGATTTTACTTTTATAAAGTATGTAACTCGAATATCGTATATTGTATCAACATAAAACAAATACTGACAACCTAGACTTAAAGTCACCGAAGCAATTATAAGAACATGTCTGGCACTCAGGCCACGGACTTTGCTTCGCAATTCTGGTGAAGCAATTAACTATTTGTAGCAAGCTATAATAGGGATGCAATAGTCATGCTGTGAGATTAATAGTGAGTTATTTTATAATGTAAATGTAAATGAGGGTTTCTCTGTTTGGCTTTCCATATTATCTAACTATTATTCGTTTTAGCTCCCCATTCCCCTCATATTTTTTTTTTTTTGCTCAATGCCAACCATATAATCCTAGTTCTATTCCTTATAGTAACTGCACTAATGAGTTTATCCTTTAAAAAACAAATATAAATTCCTGCCAATCAAGTCCCTTCCCGCCTCCTTGCTTTGGCTAAACCAAATAAATTCAAATGCTTTCAAATGTAGCCATTGGACCATTCATAAAAGCTAAGATATATAATATGTAGCCATAGCGAGTGGGTGGTGTGTATGAAAGCTTTGACCATTTTCATACACATTAATAGACACAGGTACTGGAATTGATTTAGTTAGACTATCAAACAATAACATCCAAATCCCATTATAACAAACAGACTTAAAGAGAGAATGTACCGACAGGGTAGGAGGCGGATTTTTCCCAGCGAGATTTTCAAATGGAAATATCATATCCGAGAGCCAAGAAATCCTCCTTAACAATCTTTCTGCAGAATCTTACTAGAAAGAGAAGAACCTGTTTCACCAAAATCATCAAATAAAAAAATCACAAACCAGAATAAAGGAATTAACACAAAGATAAAAGCATATGCACACTACAAGAAGTGAGCGTTTGTGTGTGTGTGAGAGAGAGAGAGACCTTACCTTTCCGTAGTGACAACCATTGTTGGAGTATAGGGAATGACGAAATGAATGATAAAGAAGAAAATAAATCGGAGAAGTTGTGTCCAAGAGGAAGAGTGAGAGATGAGAGGGAGAGTGAGAGATGAAGATTTATGCAAAGAGGGTTAGGGAAAAGAGTACTGAAGAGGATTTTCGAAATTTGAATTCTGAAATTTGAGGAAGAGAGGAAGATGATGTGTGTTGCAGAAAGAGATTTTCCTTTTACGTGAGAAAATAGGAATATGGAAGAAAGAGGGTTGGGATGGGAAACAAAATAAGTCTGCTAAACAAGTTGTATTTACAATTTTGTCATTTAGACCATCATCTTTCTTACGGGAAGTGTTGCAAAGTTTATAGGGTGGTGAAAAATAAAATACACATAAAAACACATGTATTTACAAAGTTTCCAGTCAAGCAATTTGTGAAGCTTTGTGAGAAGGATTACCCTAAATTATCATTTATGGGTTGTTATGTTAGAAGATTGTTCAATAAGCTAACCATTGTAAGAGTGCCATGTGTCCAAATATTTCCCTAAGTGTAGTTTGCATTTGTATAATGTTTGGGATTTACTTTTATAAAGTATGTAACTCGAATTTCACATATTGTATCAACATAAAACAAATACTGACAATCTAGATTTAAAGTCTCCGAAGCAATTATAAGAACATGTCTGGCACTGTGGCCATAGACTTTGCATCGCAATTCTTGTGAAGCAATTATCTATTTGTAGCAAGATATAACAGGGATGCAATAGTCATGCTGTGAGATAAATAGTGAGTTATTTAATAATGTAAATGAGGGTTTCTCTATTTGGCTTTCCATATTATCCAACTATTATTCGTTGTAGCTCTTCCTTCCCCTTATTTTGCTTTGCACAATGCCCACCATATAATCCTAGTTCTATTCCTTATAGTAATTGCACTAATGAGTTTATCCTTCAAAAAACAAATATAAATTCTCACCAATCAAGTCCCTTCCCGCCTCCTTGCTTTGGCTAAACCAGATAAATTCAAATGCTTTCAAATGTAGCCATAGGACCATACATAAAAGTTAAGATATGTCATATGTAGCTATAGTGAGTGGGTGGTGTGTATGAAAGCTTTGACCATTTTCATACACATTAATAGACCCTGCCACTGGAATTGATTGAGTTAGACTGTCAAACAATAACATCCAAATCCAATTATAACAAAGAGACTTGAAGAGAGAATGTACCGGCAGGGTAGGAGGGGGATTTTTCCCAGTGAGATATTCAAATGGAAGTATCATATCTGAGAGCCAATAAATCCTCCGTAACAATCTTTCTTCAAAATCTTACCTGAAAGAGAAGAACCTATTTAACCAAAATCTTCAAATAAAAATATCACAAACCAGAAGAAAAAAAAAGAAGGGAATTAACACAAAGATAAAAGCAACCCACACTACAAGAAGTGAGGGTTTGTGTGTGTGTGTGAGAGAGAGAGAGACCTTACCTTTTCGTAGTGACAGCTATTGTTGGAGTATAGAGAATGACGAAATGAATGATAAAGAAGAAAATAAATCTGAGAAGTTGCGTCCAAGAAGAAGAGCGAGAGATGAGAGGGGGTGTGAGAGATGAAGATTTATGCAAAGAGGGTTACGGAAAAGAGTGCTGAAGAGAAATTTCGAAATTTGAATTCTGAAATTTGAGGAAGAGAGGGAGATGGTGTGTGTTGCAGAAAGAGATTTTCCTTTTACATGAGAAAATAGGAATATGGAAGAAATAGGGTTGGGATGGGAAATAAAATGAGTCTGAGAAAGAGGTTGTATTTACAATTTTGCCATGTAGACCATCATCTTTCTTACGGGAAGTGTAGCAAAGTTTACAGGGTGGTACAAAATAAAATAGACATAAAAACACATGTATTTACAAAGTTGTCACTCAAGCAATTTGTGAAGCTTTGTGAGAAGGATTACCCTAAATTATCATTTATGGGATGTTTTGTTAGAAAATTGTTCAAGATGCTAATCATTGTAAGAGTGCCATATGTCCAAATATTTCCCTAAGTGTAGTTTGCCTTTGTATAATGTTTAGATTTTACTTTTATAAAGTATGTAACTCGAATTTCGTATATTGTATCAACATAAAACAAATACTGACAACCTAGACTTAAAGTCACCGAAGAAATTATGAGAACATGTCTGGCACTCTGGCCACGGACTTTGCTTCGCAATTCTTGTGAAGCAATTACCTATTTGTAGCAAACTATAACAGGGATGCAACAGTCATGCTGTGAGATAAATAGTGAGTTATTTTATAATTACAAATGTAAATGATGGTTTCTCTGTTTGGCTTTCCAATATTATCCAACTATTATTCGTTCTAGCTCCTCCTTCCCCTTATTTTTCTTTGCTCAATGCCCACCATATAATCCTAGTTCTATTCCTTATAGTAACTGCACTAATGAGTTTATCCTTTAAAAAATAAATATAAATTCCTGCCAATCAAGTCCCTTCCCGCCTCCTTGCTTTGGCTAAACCAGATAAATTCAAATGCTTTCAAATGTAGCCATTGGACCATACATAAAAGCTAAGATATATCATATGTAGCCATAGCAAGTGGGTGGTGTGTACAAAAGCTTTGACCATTTTCATACACATTAATAGACACAGATACTGGAATTGATTGAGTTAGACTAACAAAAAATAACATCTAAATCCAATTATAAAAAAGAGACTTGAAGAGAGAATGTACCGGCAGGGTAGGAGGGGGATTTTTCCCAGCGAGATTTTCAAATATTAGTATCATATCCGAGAGCCAATAAACCCTCCGTAACAATATTTCTGTAGAATCTTACCAGAAAGAGAAGAACCGGTTTCACCAAAATCTTCAATTGAAAATATCACAAACCAGAAAAAAGGAATTAACACAAAGATAAAAGCATACCCAGACTACAAGAAGTGAGGGTTTATGTGTATGTGTGTGTGTGAGAGAGAGAGTGTGTGAGGGGCCTTACCTTTTCGTAGTGCTAGCCATTGTTGGAGTATAGAGAATGACGAAATGAATGGTAAAGAAGAAAATAAATCAGAGAAGTTGCGTCCAAGAGGAAGAGTGAGAGATGAGAAGGAGAGTGAGAGATGAAGATTTATGCCAAGAGGGTTAGGAAAAAGAGTGCTGAATTGGAATTTCGAAATTTGAATTGTGAAATTTGAGGAGAGGGAGTTGGTGTGTGTTGCAGGACGAGATTTTCTTTTTACTTGAGAAAATAGGAATATGGAAGAAAGAGGGTTGGGATGTGAAACAAATATAAATTCCTGCCAATCAAGTCCCTTCCCGCCTCCTTGCTTTGGCTAAACCAGATAAGTTCATATGCTTTCAAATGTAGCCATTGGACCATACATAAAAGCTAAGATATATCATATGTATCCATTGCGAGTGGGTGGTGTGTATGAAATCTTTGACCATTTTCATACACATTAATAGACACAGGTACTGGAATTGATTGAGTTAGACTATCAAACTATAACATCCAAATCCAAGTATAACAAAGAGACTTAAAGAGAGAATGTACCGACAGGGTAGGAGGGGGATTTTTCTCAGCGAGATTTTCAAATGGAAGTATCATATCCGAGAGCCAATAAATCCTCCGTAACAATCTTTCTGCGGAATCTTACCAGAAAGAGAAGAACCCGTTTCGCCAAAATCTTCAAATAAAAATATCACAAATCAGAAAAAAGTAATTAACACAAAGATAAAAGCACACCCACACTACAAGAAGTGAGGGTTTGTGTGTGTGATAGAGAGAGAGAGACCTTAGCTTTCCGTGGTGACAGTCATTGTTGGGGTATAGAGAATGTCGAAATGAATGATAAAGAAGAAATAAATCTGAGAAGTTGCGTCTGTAACACCCCGGGTTTTTTTATTTTCTAATATCAGAAATTTATATAATTACGTTTATATTTTTATCCGAGACTTAGAAAATTATTTTTATTATTCCAAAACCATAGTTACACTCTACTTGATGGTAGAGAGTTCCGGTTAAAATTAAGGTTGAAAAGTCAGGCGGAACCCGGTATGTGAATTTCACTGACAGTATAATACTGCTCAGATGACCTGATTTTAACTCGTGATCGAAAAACTTAATATTTTTATTTAATTTCCTACGATTTTGGTTATTTTGAAATATTTCACTAAAAAGTGAAATATTATATTTTATCCAGACGTCATATTGAATCGGGGAAGCAACAGAGCAAATTACGGGATTTCCGGGAGCCGCTAACGGATGATACCAATGAGTCACATATGGTGAGTCACCCATGTGAACACATTAATGGTGCACATGGTCTCATGACGACAATTTCTATGGAAATTGCATTTTGGTCCTTAAACTTATTCTTAATTGCACTTTGGTCCCTAAACTAGTTTCTATGATACACTAAGTGAAGTGGATCAATTTTTCACTCATCCAAATCATGTTGGGCTGCAGTTTTGAGGCCCAAATTTCTTGGCCAAGAGTTATTCCATGGAAGCCAATTTCCTACTCTTAATTTCCTAGGTTTTTGATTAAAGTCTTAAGCATTTTTTATGTTGCAAAATTTGGTAATGGACTTGGGCTTTTTCCAAGCCCAAGCCTCCTTGTGGCTGCCATAAGCTCTTGAAGAAGCTAGGATCTTCTCCATTCTTCCACATTCTTCTTCATCCTCTCCAAACTCTCAAAAAAAACTCCATTTTCTTACAAGTGAAAAAGCTTGAGTTTTCAAAGGAAGTTAGTGATTCTTGCTCTTTTCTTGAACTTTAAGAGGTGATTTTTACTCCTTATCATTATTCAATGCTATGTTCTTCACAAAGTTTTCTATTTCCATGTCTTGATCATTAGTTTCAATATATGTTCATCTTTATGTTCATAACTTTGAAAACTCACCATAAATCATAGAAAAATCCTAAAAATGTGAAGCCACTTTCTATGTTCTTATTATTATCTCTACTATCGTGATCTAAGATATTGTTGCAAACAAAATCTTCCTCCTCATTTTTTTGAGCATGGCCGAAACCTATAGTGAGAGGTGGAGGAACTTTGTTGTTTTTCTACTTGAAAATGATCATAGATCTCATGCTTCTAGGGTATGCACTTGCTAAATCCAAGTTCCTGTATCAAGTTGAAATTTCTAACCATGTCTTTCATGTCTTGGCCGAAATTCATTAGTGAGGAACTTGAATGATTTTGTTAAGTTTTATCAAAGTGATCATGTAATCATCTAGTTAATAAATGTTTATGTTAAATCTAAGTTGGTTTGTCAAAAATGAAAACCCTAACCCTATGTCCATGTGTTGGCCGAATCTACCATTTAAAGAGTTAGGATGGTTTTGATTCTTCACTTTGTTGTTTAGCCCTAATCCATTTCCTTAAGTATATTATGATCATTAATCCATGACTTAAGCAAGTTTGGAGATTTTGAGTCACAAAACCCTAAGGAGACCGTGACCTATTAGAGAGGATTGGGTGTTTGTTTTGCTTGTTTTGATTGGTTGTTTGGGTGTGTTGTTGAAGATTAATTGTTTTACGGCGTACGAGGATTTCCGACAACCGACAGAGTTCTTTTAATTTCACTGAGGAGCTTACCTGAGGGATTTTTCTTAATAACCATTTGCTTTTAGTGTAGTCTGTATAATTTATATGTGTTTGTGGTTATTTGTTTATGTTGTTGACGTTGTATTGTTTATCTGTGTATCGGTGATTGATCTGCTTTTAATTTATTTAATTATCTGCAGTTGTATATTATATTGCTATGATGCATGATCTGCATGGTGATATAATTCTGATGATGTTGTTGAATGTTATTTGAGAAGCCTGACAGTGGTCAGTGCACAACCAATTAATCAGATAAAAGATTTAATAAGCTGTGTAAGTTATATTCAATGTTTTATGGAAAATGTTGGAATATAATAGTGGTGGAAAATATTATTTTGGAAAAATAGTGAGTCTTGAGAAATATTATTATTTTAATGATTTATTTGTGTAAAAATAATTTATAAGTCACTGTGAGGGCGTAACCGTGAAATTATTTTTGTACTGCTAATTTTTACGTAAGAAATTCCGTAATATTATAAAAAGTTATTTTGTGAAATTAATATTCGAAAATACCTTAATTGTTATATAAGAAAATTATTTTAGAAGAAATGTCAAAGTTTGACTTAAAAACGTTTTCTTTGAAAATTTTAAACGATGGCAAGTTTCGAAATTATTTACGGTGGGAGTTTAAAAACAACAGTACTTATTTTGATAAGAGATTTAATCTCAATTGATTTATTTTTTTAGAATTGAAGTTTCATTAAAGAGATCTTGATGATTTGACGTTATTTCGGGAAAAATGAGTTTCCAAAGGAAAATAGATTTTCTATGATTCGATGTTTTACAAACGAATTTCAAGTAGAAAGGATTTTATGTAAATGAGTTTCACTCAATGACTTATTTCCGGTAACTTGGATAAGTTGCGGAGATCTTATTTTGGATTTGTTTTTCACAGAACGAAAATGACGTAAACGACGATATGGAACTTAGTAACCGAGATGTCGGGGTACTAGCATTCTTATGACGTTATAGACTTGGTGTTCGGTAGACGGTGTGTCTACTTCACGACGTAATAAATGACGGTAAAAGATTAATGATGTTTCTATTACCACGAACCTAAGACTGGTGCATCGGTCTAGGGGTTTTGTGATTGAGCACTCGGACTTTGAAGTCCTGTGTTATTAATGAAAGTTTTAAAATGTTAAAACTATGTTGGTCGCAAGTTTTGAGCTTCGGCAAAGGAAAGATTGAACACAAAGAAAAATGACGAGAACAAAGTGCTTTACATGCATATTCGGCAGACATGCCTACCGAGTTAATCATGGTATATTAATGATATTCATGTCTCAACGTATTGTTAATCATGGTATCTTTATGATATTTATGTAATCGACGTATTCATTGTGCCTTTGGGCAATCGACGTACAATGAAAAACCATAAATCGACGTTCTCGCTGTGCCGGACAGTGGGCTATAGTAAAATCGACGTGCCTCTTTTGGCAATCAAGCTTGATCAGCTCATTTTAAATGGCGTTGGGGATCTCCGGAGATTAAGTGTGAATGTTTAGATGATGTATTGAAGTGTTCATGCATAGTTTTCCAACGGTGATATTTGGGGTGTGGAACCCATTGATAAACTATATGCTATAATATGAATGATTATGTTGTTATAAACATGTATATATGTATGTGCCTTCTTTTGTGTCGCGCATTTAGTTATTGTGTTAAATCCAAATATTGGCGTCTCACCCTTACAAACATATCAGAGCCGTACAAGGGGTATAATCTCTACAAGAAGAAGAAGGCTGTCTAGTTTGGGGCATGCTGTTGCTGCTTCTATCAGTTGTAGCGTCTGTTAGTTACGACCAGCTTAGGTCCTATTGTGTTATATTATGTTTTGAGAATAAACTTAACTGATAAATATCTAGGTGTGAAAATATATGAGGCAGTATAGTTGTATGACTTATATACCTTATATATTTAAGTGTGATTTGATTACGTTGTTGTTGTTATGAGGTTAAAAAGAAGAAGAAATTTTATCACCATATTTTGAAAAGATAAACGTTGAGAAAACATTATTTTCCGAAAGCAACCATCAAATTATGTTTTATTTCCGCAAACGAGTAATCATGTGATGACCCGAGTTAGGTTGTCACAGCGTCCAAGAGGAAGAGTGAGAGATGAGGGGAAGAGTAGGAGATGAAGATTTATGCAAAAAGGGTTAGGGAAAAGAGTACTGAAGAGGAATTTCGAAATTTGAATTCTGAAATTTGAGGAAGAGATGGAGATGATGTGTGTTGCAGAAAGAGATTTTCCTTTTAAGTGAGATTTTCCTTTTAAGTATGAAAGCTTTGACCATTTTCATACACATTAATAGACACAGGTATTGGAATTGATTGAGTCAGACTATCAAACAATAACATCCGAATCCAATTATAACAAAGAGACTTAAAGAGAGAATGCACCGACAAGGTAGGAGGGGGATTTTTCCCAACGAGATTTTCAAATGGAAGTATCATATCCGAGAGCCAATAAATCCTCTGTAACAATCTTTCTGCAGAATCTTACAAGAAAGAGAAGAAATTGTTTCACCAAAATCTTCAAATAAAAATATCACAAACCAGAAAATAGGAATTAACACAAAGATAAAAGCATTCCCACACTACAAGAAGTGAGGGTTTGTGTGTGTGTTTGAGAGAGAGAAACCTTACCTTTCGTTAGTGACAGCCATTGTTGGAGTATAGAAAATGACGAAATGAATGATAAAGAAGAACATAAATCTAAGAAGTTGCGCCCAAGAGGAAGAGTGAGAGATGAGAGGGAGAGGGAGAGTGAGAGATGAATATTTATGCAAAGATGATGTGTGTTGCAAAAAGAGATTTTCCTTTTACGTGAGAAAATAGGAATATGGAAGAAAGAGGGTGGGATGGGAAACAAAATAAGTATGAGAAAGTGGTTGTATTTACAATTTTGCCACTTAGACCATCTTTCTTACGGGAAGTGTTGCAAGGTTTACAGGGTGGTGCAAAATAAAATAGATACAAAAACACATGTATTTACAAAGTTGCCACTCAAGCAATTTGTGAAGCTTTGTGAGAAGGATTACCCTAAATTATCATTTATGGGCTGTTTTGTTAGAAGATTGTTCAAGAAACTAACCATTGTAAGAGTGTCATGTGTCCAAAAATTTCCCTAAGTGTTATTTGCCTTTGTATAATGTTTAGATGTGTATAGAGTTTTAGGAATATTGGGACTAATCAACCATGTTTGGTTAGTATTGTTCCAAGTTTTAATCCCGCTGGAACATACCAAGTAAAAAGTATTTAGTGAAGCTGAATCAATTCTCTCTCTCACCTCTTGACATATTCTCTTACTCTTAGTTAACAATTGCAGATAATTTTTTTTACAACAGAATACATAATTAACTGTTTTTTGGGTATATAATCACGACATAAAGTGCATGCTATGATTAGGTTAATCGTAAGCTTGAAGCAATCATGAAAAAGGGCACGATCCAAATGAGGGAAAAAGTTCTTCCCTCCTTTCTATGAGCTGTTTTTTCACACCATAGCGTGGAACGGAAGACATGATCACCATGTATAGTGAAACTGAAGTATTGGCCTCAATTTGCAGCCACAAAATATGTATATAAAGTCCAACACGTCACACCTCTAGATGTATCAAGTACACACAAATTGAAGTCCTTGTAACAATCAAGTGATCAAAGAATCATGTTCAATTTGGAACTCAAATCAGCACCAATTCTTTTGATCCTCCTCCTCATTTCTCCCTCAACCACCACCACTTATGGCAAAAGAATCCGAACTCGCAGTAGCAGCCCATGTAAGAGGTTGGTGCTTTACTTCCATGACATAATCTACAATGGCAAAAATGCCAAGCACTAGTGCAATAAGTGCTTTTTACGTCAGTTAAAATTGATTTTTACGCCGAACACCGATCGACGTAAATACAGCTGACGTTAATAGTTAATATTTTAACGTCAGTTGAGAACTGACATTAAATATAAAAATATTAACGTCAGTTGTTTAACACAACTAACGTTAATTTTGTAAAAATTAACGTCAGTTGTTTAAAAAACTGACGTTAAACATAAAACTATTAACGTCAGTTCTTTAAGACAACGGACGTTAATTTTGTTAAAACTAACGTCGGATGTTATAAAGAACTGACGTTAAAGGTTTTAATTTTAACGTCAGTTGTTTATTAGAACTGACGTTAATATTGTACTGTATATTTTATAAAATAGTATTAACGTCAGTTGTTTGATACAACTGACGTTAATAGAATTTTTTTTTTTTAATTCAGTTTTAAAATATCATTCCCCTCAGCTATCCCTGCATTCAGTAAATATCCCAGTAATACAGAATATCACATATTACAGAATTGCAAAGGAAAAATGGAACAATGATCCATATGTATGCCTGTTCATAAACAATATATATTTATTAACATAGGTTATAACTCAAAATAAATACAGAAATATAAATAAAAATAAATGTATACTAAGTTTAAACTACCTATATCAATATCCCTTCGTGATGATCATCACGAGTGGACATCGATGTCCTTTACCCTCTGATAAACCTGCTCTCCAATTAAGGTCGCTGGCGCTTCTTCTGTCTCTTGGCATCCATTAAAAGCTTTTTTCATCTTACGATATGGGTGATCACGTCTAAGAAATCTCCGATGCCCAAGGTAAACCGTCTTATTTCCATGATGCAACTGAGTGTAGCATGTGCCTTCTTCACATATAGGGCATGTTTTATGCCTCTTGACATTGTACCCGGACAAGTTACCGTATGCTGGAAAGTCGTTGATGGTGCAAAATAACATGGCACGAAGCTTGAAAGTCTCATGAGAATACCCATCAACTACATCAACACCTTCCACCCACAGCGTTTTCAAGTCTTCAATCAAGGGACCTAGATAAACATCTAAGTCATTTCCCGGTTGCTTTGGGCCCGAAATCATCATAGACAACATCATGTATTTGCGCTTCATGCACAACCAAGGGGGCATGTTGTAAATTACCAACAGAACAGGCCATGAACTATGAATACTACTCATGTTACCATAAGGATTCATTCCATCCGTAGCAAGTCCAAGCCTTAGGTTTCTTGGCTCATCGGCGAAATCCGGAAACATAGCATCGATATTCTTCCATTGCATAGAATCAGCAGGATGACGAACCTTTCCATCATGTTTCCTCTCATCATTATGCCATCTAAGATTCTTCACATCTTTCGCATTGGCAAACAATCGCTTGAACCTTGGAATTATTGGAAGATACCACAACACCTTCGCAGGAGGACCCTTTTTTCTCACATCATCAAGATCATCATCATCATCACCACCCTTCACTTTGTATCGTGATAACCCACATTTGGGGCAATCGTGATTGTCTTCATGAACACCGGTGTACAATATGCAATCATTGGGGCATGCGTGTATCTTCTTATACTCCATACCCATAGGACACAATACCTTCTTGGCCTCATAGTTACGGTCAGGCAATGTGTTGTCCTCCGGAAGCAAGTCTTTCAACACTTCAAGCAATTCCGTGAAGCTTTTATCGGTCCAACCATTTCTCGCCTTCACACAAACCAATTTTAGCACCGCCGACAACCGTGTATGAGTAGTACACCCTGGATATAAAGGCTTATCTGCATCACCACACAACCTATCATACACATAAGCTCGATGAAAAGATTCTTGTCCAATATCACGGATCATGTCCTCTACTCGATCATCCTCCATATCTACGTCAACGTCCTCACTTTGGGAGACATTTGCCATACTACTCAACAACACATCACCATGCCATATCCATCTTGTATAACTCAAGCAAATCCCTTCACAAATCAAATGAGTACGTATATCCTTCACCGTACATTTCCTCGTATTCAAACACTTGACACAAGGACAACGGAACATTCCATTACTATTAGGAACATTCTTTTGAGCAAATTCTATAAATTCTCCATCCCCTTTCAAATACTCAGCACTAGTGCGCTTACAAACCATCCAACTACGATCCATAACTAGATAGGTCCTGTAGATATACAAAACATATATCCAATATAAGGACAATACGGGAGATTGAAAACTATAGTTTTTGAAGATTGCCAAGCACTGGTCACGGCCTGGCAGTGATGTCCATCACGGCCGTAACGTGCCAACTGAACCAGACCATCACAGGCAGAACTGATCACGGTCTAGTTGTGATGAGAATCACGGCCGTGACAGATCAACCAGCAGAGCAACATGCACTCAAAACCAAAAATAGAGACATTCCAAACAACTCAAACTCACGGTTTCGAGTTTCAACTACTGAGACAACAGTTTCAACATACACTCAAAACCAAAAATAAAAAAATGTGCCCTAAAGACTCACCAGAAATAGGTGCTCGCGTGGTGGTGGGGAGGGGAGCTCGAGTGGTGGCCAACGTTCGATGTGGTTAACGAGAGAGAGGAGGGACAAGGAGAGTTAGTGCACGGGAAGGGGAAAGAGAGATGTCAAGTTATTGCAAAGAATGAATGGAAAGACAGAGTTAGGGTTAAGAGTGTACCTCACGGTGGTTGCGAAGAAGCCCTCGCGGTGGTTGCGGTGGAGATGAGCTCGCGATTAGGGCAGAGTGAGAGTGAGAGTGAGGGTTGAGCGTGATGAAAAGAGAAAAGAGACGTACAGAGCGAAGTGCAGAAGGCGCGCGGGTGTAAACTAAAATAAAACAACATTCGACGTCAGTTGTTTGTAAAGACTGACGTTAAAGGTCATATATTTAACGTCAGTTGTCTTAAGAAACTGACGTTAAAAGTGTATACGTTTATCCAAAAACATTAATTCCTTTGACTATTTATTTAATTGAAGTAAAAATCAAACTTTTAACGTCGGCTGTATTAAACAACCGACGTTAAAAATAAATATTTTTTATTTTAAAAGCACTTTTAACGTCAGTTGTTGAAGACCACTGACGTTAAAAGTGTATAAGTTTCTGCAAAAAAATTCATTCCTTTGACTACTGTGCTAACCCATGCACCTTGAAACTTAATCCTCTTAATGAGCATTAAGTTTATAGATAAGTTTTCAAGAAAATCAGAGAGACTTTATTCTCTATATAAAGTGCAATTCTTCTGTATCAGTCTGTAAATACACCCTCTTCTTTTCCTCTATATTTCGTGCGTTTTCTATTCCTTCACAATATGGTTTTATCACATTTGAGACTTTTGTTATTTCTTCCTATACCTAGATTTAAAGGTCTCTGTCTTAATGGTCAAAAAACTTCTGAGGTTGAGTAAATCACATAATATGACTCCCTCACTTTATTTCATCTCCTCCCCAAGCGACTGTGGATAAAGCACACATGGAGCATCAAGGACTTCAAAGGGGATCGATGCACCATTGGAGTTTCTGAGTACAAAACTGAGAAGAAATTGATGTTGAAGCAGAAACTTTTTAATATTTTAGTGCTATGTTGCAGAAATTTTATCTTTTAATCATGTAATTGTAACTTATGAATCGCTTCAATGAGATACGATTTGATTATACATATAACACTTTTATGTTAAGTGTTTATTTATTTTAATTTTCACCAGAATATGTTTACTAATTCAAGCTAATTAATGAAGATTAAAAATAAACTTGTTTAATATTTACACAAGTTCTTTACACAACTGACGCAAATAGTGATTTAATATTTACAAATTGCCACCACCTCATTTTTAACGTCAACTTAATTTATGAATGCCAAGTTCCCGTATATTACATTATTTCCAATATTCATTCTGAACGTTTATAATATATAGGATTATTTACGTCGGCTATTTATTATACTGAAGTAAAAATCACACTTTTAACGTCAGTTGTATAAAAAACTGACGTTAAAAATAAATATTTTTTTATTTTAAAACCACTTTTAACGTCAGTTGTATTAAACAACTGACGTTAAAGGTGTACAAGTTTCTGCAAGAACATTCATTCCTTTGACTACTGTGCTACTTACCCATGCACCTTGTAACTTAATCCTCTTAATGAGCATTAAGTTTATAGACAAGTTTTGAAGAAAATCAGAATAGCTTAGTAACTTCATCCCCTGCTCCTATAAATAGCTTCCTTCCATTCTTTTAATTTTCTGCTTCACAATATGGCTCTGCCATGGAGATTAACTTCATCACTCTTTCTTCCTATTCCTAGACTCAAAGATCTTTGTCTTAATGGTCAAACAACTTCTGAGGTTGTGTAAATCACATAACATGGGTGATAAGGTTGTGTAAACCACATAATGTGAGTTGCTCACCTTATCATCTTTCCGGAGAATCGGCAGCTACAGCTCCAGAACCTCAGCTTTGGAAGCAAATGACTGTTCCAAGACCATTGCTGAAACAGATCGGGTGCACCCTTGCTCAGCCGCTCTGGAAAACTCAGTCGCTCGACTCTCCTCTCTTGCTCACCCGTGAAGAGAACGAAGCCTCAACAAATGTTTAGGATTTTAAACCCTTTCAATGTAACTTTTTATAGGATTTTAAACCCTTTCAATCTTCTGTATCAGTCTGTATTACACTTCATGAATGAGATCCGGTTTGGGTTATTGATTCAACTTATACTTCGCACATATATTTTAGTTTTCAAAACAGAAACACAAAACATCAAAACAATTGTGAAACTGAAACTTTGAGGAAGACAATGCGGAAGGGTACGTATACTAGATAAAAAAATTATTAAAATAACATTTAACATCTGTTGATGAAAGAACAGAAGTTAAAAGTGAAGTGACTCACTTTTAACGTCAGTCCTTACAACAACTGACGTTAAAATTGAATTAATGAAGTTTGATATTTACAAAACCGTCACCACCCCTTTTTAACGTCTAGTTTTTGATTAACCGACGTAAACCTTTACCGTCTAATGTATATTTTCCACTAGTGAAGAATGCAACTGCTGCTATAGCAGGTGCACCTGCTTGGGGCAAGTTGGCAGGACAAAGCCATTTTGGTGACTTGGTGGTTTTTGATGACCCCATTACATTGGACAACAACTTGCACTCAACCCCTATTGGTAGGGCTCAGGGGTTTTACATTTATGATAAGAAAGATATATTTACTGCATGGCTTGGATTCTCTTTTGTGTTTAACTCAACTCATCACTATAAGGGAAGCTTAAACTTTGCTGCGGCAGACCCTTTGATGAACAAAACAAGAGTATAGGTATCTGAGCATAATGTATTGAAAAAGAACTAAAATCACACGATAGCAGAGAGAAAGAATTGGGAGAAAATAATGCTTCATTCACTGTGTATCATTCGTGTCCATTAAGTTATACGAGTGTTGGTGATTATTGATCAGTTATTAGCCACTCCATTTTTTTATTATTATTTTTTTTTTATAAGCAACTAGTATATTGAAGAAGAGCACAAAGGGTACTCTACCCAAATACAAGAAAATCTAAGCAAAAGGAAAACTGTAAATCTAATACTGCAGGGAAACCCAAAACAGTATTTAAATTTCAGTTTCTGATTTGTTCATAAAAGAGATGACCACCCCAGCTTTCCACAACCAACTATGGCATGGAATCCATGTAATAGGATCTGGTTTCCACTGACAAACCTTAGGCCTTAATGAACTGACTCCATACAGCATTTAGGGTTGATTATCCAATCCGAGAAAGAAAAGTCTGCATTCTTCAATTGTTATTATCCTAGTTTTCTTATCCGAGTCTTCAATTTGATTTTCTAGCTACTTCTGAGTTTTGAGAAGCTTTTTGTTTTCCATGTTTTACTGAAATTGAGATTTGTCATTTTCTTCTTTTGACGAGTATTCATCATGTGGATTACAAGCGATTGAGGGATACTTTTGTTGTGGGATTCTATTATAGTGTCTTTGGAATGAGAAAGAAAACAATTGATTTGATTTTGTGTTTGGGATGTTACAGAAAATAAGCAATGATTTGATTTCTAAAATTATATGGTTTATCCATGGGGTGGTAGACGAGTGGAAGTAATTTGTCTTTTGTAAGAGGAGAATGTGAGGAATTCGGATTTGAATCCTTATGGAGTCATGGGAAGCTGAAAACTAAGGAGTAAAACCCTCCTCAACTAGCCGAACCAGAAATTAGTCCCAGGCCGGAAGGGCCTAAGTTTTGGAGATACTCTGGTGGACCCACTCGACTTAAAAGGCTAATTAGAGTGGTTTCGAACCAAAAAAATAAAATTATATGATTTAATATATTTTGATTTAAAATTTTCATCAAATTTAAGAGGATTTTTTAGAATTTAATTTAATTTAATATTAAAAAATTAATATAAAAATATATTGTTAAAAATAATGTATAAATATCATTATTATTACATAATGTAAGAATGTAATATTCTTCTTTGGTTTGAACGGCAAAAATCAATCATACAACACACTTTTCATATATATTTTATTTTTTTTTTAAAAACATACATTTATCTTTTCTCAATCATACAAGTACATTCCACTTAAAAAAAAATCTTACAAGTACATTAATTAACTTAGGTTGAAATAATTTGTTGGTTCAAGTGGTAAAGGACTTAGACACCTTAAACAAGTAATCAGGGGTTCGAATCCTGACTCTTGTGTATGAAGAAAACCTGGTTGGGAGGGGAGAACACGCCTTGTATGCCCAACAGATTCCCCGACGAAGTTAGTCATTGCTAACGGTGGTGGATACTTCGTACTATATCATGGTTACCCAAAAAAAAAACTTACATTGAAATATATGGTAGGATTTAAAATGTAAAATAATATATAGCGTTATTCTTTTATTACCTTTGAATATAGATCAACTAAAAAAAATAAAAGAAAATATTATAAAAAATAAATAGTTTAAAAAATATATTTATTCATATCTTGAGTTTATACAACGATTCTTTTTTCTCAAACAAAAGTATATTTCAAAATAGTATTAATATTGTTCAAAAAAAAACTACGGTGTTGATAGTCTTTTCAAAAAGTAAATTTTATCATGTCTATGAAAAATTATGATTTTCACCCCTTTAATGGAAATGTTTTTAGAAAAAACATGGCCAACATTTGTTCCTTAGAAATGTATTTTTAAAAAATATATATATATATACCAAATATGAGAGTTTAGAATTCTCAATATTCCAATAAAATTAAAAAAAAAATCTCTCTACACAGCTTCAAAAAGAAGTGATGATAAGATAGAAAAGGTGAAAAATATAGCACAGGTTTTCGTTTGGGCCTTGTATTTAACAGTTGACCGTACAAACGAGGGTGGATTTTAAATGGGCTAACTAAGATTCGGAATTATATCTTCAGCCCATGGAAGCCCCAAAATCAAAATGCGGCGAAAAGTTTACATGACAGCTTATAGAAAAGAAACCTGATTCTAAGGACCAAAGAAAATCGAGACCTGATTCTGATGATCTACAAAATGCTTTTATTGAATAAGTGTTACGTGTAGAATCTGGCTGGTGGAATACTTCTATTGTGTACAATTTTCAGCCAAAGAAATCTAGTATCAAATCTACATGGTCGCTATAAACAGCAGCGACATCATGGTTGACGTTCCTCTAAAGGGGTCATTCATTATTGGTAAAGAACATGTTCTTTCAACCAGACAATCGAAGACCGAATGAAATTTCCCAGGTTGGGATGGCTATTATTAATTATTTTAAGAATAAGAATATGTTGATTCTCTTCTGATCACGCTTTATATTTTGTAGATAGTGCACTATGGCGAGGCATGAAACTGAATTTGTGTATTTGTCTTGGAATATACCTTATGCAGCGATAAGAATTATATACGTTCTTGTTAATTCTTACTCCTTTTTGAAGGATGTTAACAACTTCTGAATGTGAAAAAAAGAGATAAACACAAACAATATGAACGAGACTTCAACATATTTTTGACAGGACCCTATTATTTAGAATCTGTTTGTTTTCTTTTCGGTGTATGTTTTTATAAGAAATAATTACAAAAATATTATCTTGTTATTATTTTGTTTTCTGTTTTCATAAATTTATACATGAAACCATTTTTTTTTTCACATTACAAATCTTTGAAGACGGGAAACATAATGAAAACATTGTAGTAATTTTATAATCATTTATAAAAACAAGAAACGGAAACCGAAAACTGAAAACAAACCAAACAAACCCCTAAAGTGCTTATATATTTGTTTTCACATAACCTTGTTATCATGTGAAAAATATGAAAAGGGTCGTTCACATATTGGAGGGGTTCCCTTGCTTGTCTTTGTTGTTGTAACCTTAATGAAACTGTATTTGGTATATGAGAAAATAAGGAGAGAAAATAATAGAGAGAAAATGAGAAGAAAATATGATTTTCTCTTGTTTGGTAAGTAAGAGAAATAGAGAAGAGAGAAGAAATTGGGTACGACCCATATAAAATTTTATTCTCTCCAACGATGAGAAGAAAATGAAAAATAAAAGATATTGATAAGTTAAATTACTCATCTACCCTTTTTGATTGAATTAGATTAATAATTTAATTAAATTGAATTTAATAAAGTAATTATATTAAACTAATAACTTATTAGTTAAAATAACTTAAACCAATTAAATTATTTTAAATTATTTGATTTTTAAATTAACTTAATTAATGAAATTAAAATATGTGTAAATGTTTTTTAGTAAAGGGTATTTTTGTCTTTTTAAAAACAACTACATTTCTCTCTTCACACTTTCTATCCAACCAAACAAAGGAGAGAGAGAAAATACACTTGTTTCTCCTCTATTTCTCTCATATTTCTCTTACACCAAACAACACATCAAATCTACTCCATTTCTCACATCTTTCTCTCTTCTCATACTCTTTCTCACTTCTTTCTCTCTTCTTATTTTCTTCTCATAACCAAGCAAAGCATAAATATCCACCCTTTTTATATTTGGAGTTATGATATTTTGACACCAAAATTTAACACCATGAGAGACACCCTAGTTTTGAGTAGGGTGTTTATCATTTTACTCTTTCTTTCTTTTTATTTTATTGATTCACAACCTACTAAGAATTAAGATATTCTCCATCATATCAAATTTTGATGTTAAAATATCATAACTGTTGGAAGTAATTCAAATAGAATTAGTTAGTTGTCAGGAGTTTATTAAAATGTGATTAATTTGTTGTAACCAAAGTGATTAGTTAGAGAGTTATTAGGAGAGTTAGTTAGTGAATATAGTGTATGTGTAACTCTATAAATAGACTTAGTGCTATAGTGTAAATGTAGAGAAGTACATAAGTGCAAGTGTACAATAGTGTAGAAAAAAGTGTAAGTGTGATGTGAAAGTGTTAATAAATTTCTCTCTATCTTCTTTCTCTATTCTTTCTCAATTTCTCTATTGTGTTAATGTGAGTGTGTGAAGCATTGTGAGCTTCTTGCCCCAACAAATGGTATCAGAGCTACAAGATTAGGGACTTGTGAGGGTCTTTCCATGGAGGTAGAAATTGAAGAGATTGTGAGTGGGGATTTATCAATCCCATTACCAGTTCTTGATGGCAAGAACTTTCATCAATGGGTGGTGAAGATGGAAAACATATTCAATTTCTATGAGGTGCTTGAGATAGTGCAAGAAGGTGTTCAAGATGAGGAAGATAGTGCTTCCAAAAAGAGAGACTACAAAGCACTCTTGATTCTTCATCAATGTGTGGACTCTAGAAATCTTGAGAAGTTTGTTGCTGCCAAGAAAGCTAAAGAAGCATGGGACATCTTGAACAAAGTCCATGGTGCTGCAAGGAGTGGCAAGAACAAGATGAGAAGAGCAGTGATCAATCACAAGATGAAGAATAAAGACAGAGAAGAATATAGGAAGGTGGAGGCAAAAACAGAGAAGGGTATTGGTTATGCTGTTGATGTAGGTGAGTTGTTAGATGATGGGGTTCCAATTTGTGAAGGTGGCAGTGAAGAATCTGATGTTGTGTTTAGTGGGTCATTCCATCAAACACTTTGTGAGCACTCTCTGTCTCAGTCCAAAGGTTCTGCAAGGAAGAGTGGTCAAGATTCGAAATTTTCAGAAATGGATAATGAGGAGCCTATAGAGGAGTTGTCTGTCACAGTGTCTCCGGAGATGCCGCCACAATTACCAGCTCCGACGAGCTCTTCGAATCCGCCACCATTGCTGCAGTCGCTGAGTTTGCCATCAGAGAAAATGGAGAAGGAGATGCGAGAGAAACTTCGCAAGAAGAGCAGCGATGAGGAGATATTGGGTGTGAAGAAGGAGACAAGAGTGACTGGACCACCGGAACCTCATCGTCAGACGACGGTGGCGATCAGAAACAGCAACGCAGTTATGGAAGAAGAAGATGGGTGGACTGAGATGTCCAAGAAGCTTGGGGTTCCATGGAGTTCGTCCATGTCCCAACCACCACCGGAGATGGAGACCACGAGCCTAGATGTGAAAAGAGGGGGGTCGTTTTCAGATCTGCCGCCATGGTTGTCCAAGAATGAAGAAAACGCAGATCGACATAAAGGAGAAGATGAAGGGTTTTGTTTCTGGCAAAAGAAGCATTTCGCACAAGGTAAGTACATTTTGCGAGGGACCATTTTCATCAGTGCTTGCTGCAGCCTAGTGGTAAGCCGTCGGAGGTGCTTGCTTCGTGTTCTGGGTTCGAAACTTTCCTCTAGCATATTGATCATTTTATTTTTGATAAAAGTGCTTAAAGATTTTGAATCCAGAAAAACGTGCATAAATGAGATTCGAACCAGGGTCTCAGTGAAGAGTGGCCAATGTGGTGACCACCAAGCTAACATGACAGATGTGTTAAAGTCATGTTTTTACAATTACTTAGTGTTTCTGGTCTTCTGGGAAGACAGAACTACAAAAGGATTTTTGTGTGGCAAGGACAAGGATCAATTCTTGTTGAATTTTCCATGGGATCCTGGTGGACAAATATGTGTGTTAGTGATAATAAAAATGTGCATTATAAAAAATGCAAGTTTAGTGTAATAATAAAAATAGTGTAAGTGGAATATTTGAATTACGGGGGAGTGTTGGAAGTAATTCAAATAGAATTAGTTAGTTGTCAGGAGTTTATTAAAATGTGATTAATTTGTTGTAACCAAAGTGATTAGTTAGAGAGTTATTAGGAGAGTTAGTTAGTGAATATAGTGTATGTGTAACTCTATAAATAGACTTAGTGCTATAGTGTAAATGTAGAGTAGAAGCATAGTGCAAGTGTACAATAGTGTAGAAAAAAGTGTAAGTGTGATGTGAAAGTGTTAATAAATTTCTCTCTATCTTCTTTCTCTATTCTTTCTCAATTTCTCTATTGTGTTAATGTGAGTGTGTGAAGCATTGTGAGCTTCTTGCCCCAACAATAACTCTATATTTATACGGTACACAGGTATAACAATAAATTATTTATAATGAGCCCATGAATATATTTATATTCTATGCTTTCATTGCAGGCAAGATTTTCTGATAATTGATAAACACATGCATGTGAAAACTTGGGGAAATTGACAGAGGTGGCAGTGGCTCTCCAATATTCGTAAGGTCTCTGAATTGGAAGAATAAAAAAGTGGTGACATGGGCGATTGTGGTTTGTGGAGAATTGGGGATGGACAAACATCACAGACACTGAGGCATCCCCTTTATCTATCTCCACTTGATTTTTCTTTTCCACGTTTGTCTTTATACGGTTCATCTATAAGGTTCGGTTATGGTCCATCACCTACACTTTATATCACCCAATATATCATTCATATAATAAATTTTAGGTCAATCAAATTGTCATATAGGCTGGTTAAAATTTCAAATTTTCTAGTTATATTATACTGTAGTCAAACTATATGAATACAATATATTGTAGTATAATATATGTGCTTTTTGTATTTATAAATTTAACTCATATTAAAATAATATTTTTTGATTAAAAAAACTGATTATCTTGCAAAATATTATTGACAGGAACATTATTTAATTCATATTAAAATATTATTTTGTAATATAATCAGTTTTTTTAATCAAAAAACATTATTTTAATATGGATTAAATTTACGAATATAATGAGTACATATACTATACTGCAATATATTGTATTCATATATTTGACTACAGTAGAAATACAACTAGAAAGTTTGAAATTTTGACCAAACCCATGTGACAATTTGATTGATCCAAAATTTACCACATATGAATGGTGCAAAATATGGATGGTACACCTTAGCACAACCATCATCTATATATTATTAGGTTGACTAGTTGAGTATGGGAAGGGAAGTTTGAAGTTTTTTTTTTTTTTTGGTATTTGGTATTAGCATTGTGTTTAGCCCAGTGTGGGTTTGTCATATTAGGTTGATTAGTTGAGTCAGACTATTCTTTAAGAAGAAAACTATTAACTCCATTTTTTAAAAGAAAAGAGCAATTGATGAAATTCAATCTAGTGCATTGATTTTGAATTCAGAGAGTAATGTTAAAAACATTATTGAGGCTTTTTTACCAAGTTAGTTTAATTTGCTTTCAAATTTATGGAAATAGTATAGATTGAAAAGTATTTATCAGATTAATATAAGTAATATATGGAATATACGATTTATAAAGATAAGTCGAATGTATGGCATTCGAATTCCAACATTTATTTTATTTTTTAAAAAATATCTACAAGAAGCCGTTAACTGAGTATACGACTTCCACTTTGTGTTTTTTTTTTTTTTTTGTAGATTAAGTAGTTGATTCAATTCACCACTTGCAGAAATATATTATATTAAGTGCATGGCAGCTTTGTGGTTTTACTACGTAGCATTGCTTGGCTGGAGATTTTGAATAGAGAACATGTTAATGAAATTGATCAATCATGTCCCAAAACAAGAATTAGGTATGATAATTTGTACCTTATCCATTGAATAGTGGTAAAAATTATTCACTATGAATAAGGTAATTATCCGCATAATGGGTAAGGGTTCGGGTATGAGTAATTACCCACAAATTTGAATGGGTATTGGTGTGGGTACGGGTATTATGGTACTCACCTCGTCCCGCACCCGTACATATGTATATATATAATTATTTATTTATATTACTAATATAACTATAATACAAAATTTAAAATCCAAATTAATCTAAAGATTCTTAACTTTCTAAACCTAGTTGTATTTATAATTTCTTTTTGGATGTTTTTATTTATTTAAATATTTTCATTTGTAAGGTTTTATGAGTAGATTTAAAAGATTTTTGAATCGTTTTTTAATTGTTATAATGTTTCTTTTGTTATTTATTATTTTTTCACAGTTAAAGTGCAGGTAACGGGTGCCAGCTCTTAGGTGATCGGAGAGTACGGGTAAGGATACTAAAGTTACTACCCACACGAATACGAGTATGAGTAATTTTTTTAAATGCGAGTATCAGGACGGATAGTACCAAGACCTAGCTATTACCATCCTTAATATCACAAACCCACACTGTGCTAAACACAAAGCTAATACCAAATACCAAAAAAAAAAAAAAAAAATCAAACTTCAAAGTAAAAAATTACATTCCATGCATGTTGTATATTAAGGTAACGGCTTCACTTAAATATTTTTTTGAACAAAAGAAATTTAAAGTCATATATTAGATTAACGACTTCTTCTAAATATCTTTAAAAAATAAAATAAACGTTGAAGTCGTAAGCTATGTATACGACTTTATTAAAAAAAAATATTTAAAATAATAAGTCGTATATTTAATTCATAACTTATCTTTAAAAGTCGTATATTATATATACGAGTTACACTAATCAAGTAAATATTTTTGAGTCTACACTATTTTGAAAAATTTTAAAGCAAATTACACTAATTTGATAATAATAAAAAAACCCATTATTGAGCAACTATTGCTTCTATATGTTAGTTGATTTTTTTATTGTTAATTCATCATTTATTATTACATTATGGAGAATGTTTGATTATTGAAACAACTGTCTTGAAAGTCATTTATTTGATAATGTGCAATTTGTTGATTATTTAAAAAAATTACTGATAATATATAAAAATTAATCTCGTAAAGAAAAACTTACCACCATATCAAATTGCAAAAAATATGTATATTTGAAAATTTGAAATAAGATTTTGCTAAAAAAACGTAAATTTATTACGTTAACTCGTTTTCTTTTTAGGATTTTGAAGGATTTTATTCTTAAAAAAAAAAGAGTTAAAAAATATCTATTTGTGTTTAGTAATTATATTTTAAAAGTGAGTTTAGAAAAATTTGTTTTGTTTGGATGATAAATTGAAATTATTTTTTGAAGTATAAATATAAAGAATTTTATGAATACTATATCTAAAATCAAATATTTTCAATAAAAAAACTTGAAATTTTTATTTTATTTCTGTTAAAATCAATTCTATCTAATCTATAATTACTTTTTTTGGTGCAATTTTGTAAACAAACACCTCCAAATTCTTAAAATCATTTTTGCTTCAACTAAAATAAAGTTTGGATTCTCTAGAATCTTAAACAAAGCAGTTAATCTATTCTCACTATTTTTTTTTTCGTTTATAAATGAAAAATAACGGTGGCGTAAAACTGAAAGCAAGTTCTCGTGGGGCAAACAAGCACATGGTCGAAGCCCATACTCGAGATCCGCTATGTCCCTTTTCTTGGGTGTCTCTTTTACTTTCTTTTGTTTCTTCTTTTCTTTCTCCATTCGTTTTTATTGGCCTTAGAATAGTAATTAAAGATTTAATAAAAAAAATTGTTGTGTCGAAGAATTAAATATTATACTTTCTCTGAACTCAATTATAAACAAAAAAATAATAATATTTTTTGGACTTAAATATAAACAAAATTCAACTAACTCAACTCTATTTAATGTAAGTATTCCAAAAATCAAAAAAATTAATCAATCAAATCAATTCTCCCTTTACTTTTTTAAGAACATTATACATTCTGGAGGTAGTATTTTTATTTTATTATATACATTAATTTTTCGTATAAATTTTTTTTTAAAAGTCAATTATTAGCATTTTCCTTAATATTATCACCTTTGAGTTGGTGATTTGTATCTTTGTTTTTTTTTTTTTTTTGTTTACTAGTATCTTGGTGTTTGCGTAGATGACTCAGTGCCCTGAAACATGGCACGTGCATTCTAGGAACTTAGGGTATATATTCTTCAAAAACCTATGGAAAACATCTTTCCACTTATATCCACCAAAGAAATATAGAAATTAAAATAATTAATTGGATCTTGCTAACTGAATTTTAAAATATACTCATTAAAAAATTAATAAAAAAAAATATTATATTATAAAAATAATTGTGATATTTTTTATTATATTAAATATATAATTTTTTTATACATTTTTTTATTTTTTAATCAAAGTTCTAAAGATAATGATTAACATTCTCTTAATTAAATAATTGTTTGATCGAGCTCCTTTACATTAGTTTTGCACACTTATAATATGTGCCAGAGGTGTATAAAAAAAAACTATAATTAGAAAAAATCAATACCCTCACAAGTGGTGGTGGACAGGGTGGAGCCAAAAAAATTTCAATGAAGGGGCCAAAATCTAATTTACATAACATGAAATAGTAATAAAAAATAGTTTAATTTTCATACAGTATCAGTATAATCTTTTTTACGCAAAAATCCAATGATATCTTGACAAATCAGCATAATTATTATTTTTCTCTCATAGTTATTAAAATAAAAACACACGTGTCAAAATGTTAGCGGATGTCGAGATAAAACTTTTTAGACTATCAATGTATACTACTTTAATCCATAAAAAATTAACGAATATATAAAAACAAATTACATGATACAAATTTGATAATAACTTAATAGAATATAGTTACTCAAATTGATTTATATCTAAAACATTCATTTCTTCAATTGTACACACGACATTTCTTAGAGTAAAAAATCATCTATTATCATATGTGGTCTATTTTTATCAATTTCTTTTTTTAATATAAACAATTGTATCTATCTTAGAATTCTAAAAAAGTTTAATTTAAGTGTTTGAAATCGTACTTATTTTAATTAAATTTGAGTCAATCATTTTTTATAAAAGTTAATTGTTATATATATATATATATATATATATATATATATATATATATATATATATAAAAGATGACAACATGGGGAGGGGGCCATGGCATCCCTTCGTCCCCCTCCCTCCGCCCCTGGTGATAGATTTGTGCCCCTTAATCAAGTGTACGGGGTTCGAATCACGCTCTTGCGTCACAGAGCGAATTTCGATTTGGGAGGGGTTTCCGCCTTATGTGTCATTCATTCATCTCGCAGGAGATTAGTCTCGTTTCAGCGGGTATATTCCTGGTCAAGAATATATATATATATATATATATATATATATATATATATATATATATATATATATATATAAATAGGAAAAAAAATGTATGTATATAACTAGAAAAATCCATCCTAAATATCATGTAATATATTTCTTCACATAAAAGCGATGTTGGAAAATCAGAGTATACATATCAGACCAAAACGGTGAAAAGATTGTGATGGACAATTTTTAACATTTTTAATATTCTTTTTTGTTATTCGGTTATGTTTAAATGGAATTCATTAAGCAAATTTTTTTTTTCTGGATTTAGTGACTTTCATATGAAATTTACCTACTAATAAAAATGTGTCGGAGACATTTTTTATAATAATATTAAAGGTGTTCCAATCCAATTTAAATAAAAATACAAATACAAAAATTGAAATTGAAATTAATTTAAAATTATAAAAATAACTTTACTTTTTTAAAAATCAATTTCAGGTTTTGTTTTCAAAAACCATGTAATCTATGGAAAATGCAATGTATTACCTTGAAGTTTGAGTCATGTACATCTTTAGTCCCTTTTTTTTACATGCAGATTCTTATAGCCTGTTTGGATTGACTTATAAACAGTTTATTTGGACTTATCTATTAGCATAAGAACTTGTCTGAGTGTTTGAGAGAGCTTATGGAAATAGCTTATAACGTGTCAATAAGCTGTTTTCAGCTCATTTTGATAAGCTCTCCAGGAAAGTTTATGAAAACAGCTTATAGCTTATATGAAAACAATTGACTGTATTTTCTATTTGATTATATAAATAACTGTAGATGTTGATCTTCCAAACGTGCTTCCAAAGCTACTCAACAAAGAGTTTTGATGATGAGCACCAAAGACCCATTTCCAACTTATGAAGACATGTAATAGTTTTAGGATTTTGATGCATGATTTAAAAGTTAGATGTTTTAGTAGTTGGTTCAAGAAAAATATTTTTGAAAAGGTTTTAAACATCAGAATGATTTTAAAAATATAGAGAATGTTTAGAATTAAATGGAATTATTTTTGCAAAAAGTTTTAAACAAAAAACATGATTTTTTTAGTAAAGTGATCGATAACTTTTGGAAGTAATCGATTACCACGTGATTTCTTTGCAATCTTGTTTTTCTGGCAAAAAGTAATTGATTACTTTTGGGTTGTTACAGAAAAGTAATCGATTACTTTTAAAAGTAATCGATTACTTTTGGTGTAACAGAAAACAAAATTTTTTCATTTCATTATGTATATAAAGGAAATTTTAGAAAAGCTAAAACACGAAATTTTTTATAATTGTTGTGCTGTTATGCTGTCATTTTGAATACTTGAGCCTTTTTCTTTTACTTTCTAATTTTTTATCATTCATGCTTTTTAGAAGTGATGCATCTTTAAAGTGTAGTAGTCTTGATAGCATTATTTGAATTGATATTGTTGTTTTTAGAATTGGGTGGGGTATCCCAATTTGTATCTAAGGTGGGGTATCCTTAGGTGATTAGTTTCTTGAGTGAGGAATCTCAAGTTAGGATAAATGTGTGGAATCCTTTATATTTGTATACTTGTAAAAGATTGTGTAATTTTTTAAAAGTATAGTGGTGATACTCAAGTTTACGCTTGAGGGCTGGATGTAGAATACTCAGGTTGTGTTCGAACCAGTATAGATTGTTGGTGTGATTCCTCTTTCATTTATCTCTTGATTTTTGGTCATTAACATTGAATTTGGTTACATTAATTGCTTTATGATATTGGAAATATTGATAACATTTTGCATATTATCCAAGTTGCTTTAATTTCTTGAATTGTGGTTATATTACATGCAAGATTCTTATATTGCTCTTTATTTCTTATTTTTCTTTCTATGCTTTTGATCTATTTGTTGCATCATTAAAGAGAGGCAAAAGTTCTTCTTTAAGAAATCAAGATTTTCAACAGAATTTTGTAAAACCTCAATTCACCCCCTCTTGAGGTGCCTTTTATTTCAACAGTAACTTATACATAAGCACTTATATAATAAGCACTTGTTCTATAAGCGCTTAATTAAGTTGTTTACCCAAACAGACCCTTAGTCTCTAATGTTGAAGTTTTCTAACATTTTAGAGTTGCATCATGAAAGTAAGGCGGATCCACAGTGAGCGACCTTCTCATGTCGCTCACCATGAGCAACTACATAAGACCATTGATCAAGTGAAGTTCCATAGATCTTATGATACACTGTCAACACCTGATCTATTCCCCTCTTCCTGCCCCATCATGCCCCGTCTCACACTTCCCACTTCTTTGTCTCTGTCACGGTCGAGTGCGTCGGAACACCACCATCAACTACCGCCTCACATATCTAACCTCCGCTTACAGCCACCCTTACTTGCAAGAGCCACCATCATTCTCCTCCAACGACAACTTGGTGGGGCAGTGACTCCCACAAACCCGCCAGTAAGTTTCGCGTGCGCATCACCATGCCATACCATATAAGAAATTAAACATGCATCGAAATTAACCATTGTTAATTAAGAAAACACAATAACGATTACCAGAAATCATAACTCCAATCTCACAATACAAAACGAAATCGTAGATTTAAACATCAATCTCACAAATCGGTCACTTCCATCGGACCATCACATATCGTAGATTTAAACACAGATCGAGAAGTTCGAAAACACGAATGAGAAAAGAAACGAGAAATTGAAAGAATGGGGAAAAACGACAGACTGAGGTGACCTTATGTAAATCTTGTGGAGCGACGCCAGGGAGGTAGAAGGAGAGAGCGGCATCGACGAAGAGAAGGAGGAGGATTTATGAGAACGTAAGGGATCTCCAAAAACGACATTGCCTTTGAGATCGACATGGAGGATTTGGGGAGTGCGAGATCTGACGCTAAGCAGACTAGGGTTGGAAACGATGTCGAAGGTTAGGGGTGGATGACGCTGGTTTTTCGTTCCATTTGGGGTGGTCGACCACCGACTCAAACCTTCGCTCCAGAGAAAACGATACTTCCGGCGCCGTCGTGACAAAGATGGCGCCGTCGAGAGTGAGAGAGGGGGAGAGAATGAAATGAAAAATGGTATGGTGTGAGAAGGTGTATCATAATATCATGTGAAACTATTTGATCTATGGTTGTTTATAACGGTGAGAGATATGAGAGTCTCGCTCACCATAGAATTTGCCTGAAAGTAAATAGTTATTTAAAATAATATAAAGTGAAAAAAAGGTGATGGTGTGAGAATGAGTTGAGCAACTCATTCAAATAAGTTGCATTATTAGATGTACTTAATTTTTGGAGAATGTCCAAATCCAAAGTGACACGTGCAAAATACAAATAAATATTTTATTCAAAGTTAATATAAATAATATCATATAAATTAAATAGCTATTTTATATAACTAATTTTTGTTTTCATAAATAATTGTAAATCAGCCACCTTATTTCATTTTATTTCTTGTTCTCAAAAAATTGTGTAGGAAACATTGGAACAACATTTTTATTATTTTCACTATTTCCAGTATAAATCTTTGAAAACAATAATAGAATAAAAACAAGGTAACAATTTTGTAATTATTTCTAAAAAAAAATGAAAACAGGAAACTGAAAACAAATCAAACAAACCCCGAATTGTGAATTCCCTAATCACCACTGAAGACTGTGAATGGCTACCATTTGTAGTAAGAAGAATAGACAAAGTTTTTTTTTTTAAGGCAAAAATAGATAGAGTTTGAACACATAAAAGAAATAAATGAGAATGTATTTATTATTGATTAACTAATATATATCATAACATCTGAATACACTCTCACCAATAAAATAGGAGTTTAATTATTTTTTTATAGCAAAATTGATGTCGTGCAAAGTGTCTAAATCAAGGCAACCAAGAATATCTTTTCTTGTTTTTATTTTTAGATAAATCTTTTCGTTTGATTTGTTTTTATTTTATTATTATCCTTTCCTTTTTTTTTAGGATCGTATCAGCTTATTAGGATTTGATTTGTATTAGGTTTTATCCTTTTATTTCCTTTATATATTTGTTTTAGCCTTCATTAGTGGGAGATTGGTATTAATAAAAATTTGAGACGTTTTCTCAACTCTCGTATTTGTCAACCCTCGAGTATTCTTTAAATCAACGAGTTGTTGAATCTTTATTCGTTCCATCACATACGCTGCATCAGATTGGTATCAGTAGTCAGTACGTTCTTGCACCATGCCGCCAAGGAGACGTGCTCCTCATACTAACCTGGATGACTTGTTTCAGCCAGACGAAATTGCCCTGTTGCGTTCGCAAGTGGAGCAATTGACGCAACAATTGACTGCTCTTCAGGTGGATCAGCAAACTTCTTCTGGTTTAGACACTAATGCTTCTGACCACGACGGCAAACCCTTTGTTGATCGTCACTGGGAAGCGAGATTCAAGGTCGACATACCTAAATTCCATGGTAACTTACAGGCTGATGAATTTCTGGATTGGCTGCACACAGTGGAAGAAATTCTTGATTTCAAGAAAGTGCCAGACAATCATTGTGTTCCTCTGATCACCATGAGACTGCGTGGAAGGGCTCAAGCATGGTGGCAATAGACAAAAAGGGCTCGTGCACGCTCGAGTAAGCCCAAAATTGCCTCTTGGGAGTTCAAGAAGCATATGTGGTGTGCCTTTCTCCCTTATAACTATGAACGTGAATTATATCAGTGCTTTCAACTCCTTCGCCAGGGCGCTCGATCTGTTGATGACTGCACTATCGAATTTTATGCACTCCTTGCACGCACTGAAACTGCAGAATCTCCTATCCAACTTGTTTCTAAATATATTGGTGGCCTGCGACTACAACTTCGCGATGTTCTTAATATGTTTGACCCTCTGACAATTTCGGAAGCCCATCAATGGGCATTGCAGGCTGAAAGACAGTTAGCAAGTCGTGTCAATCCTACTCCCGCTGCCAATTCTTCTGCCCAAACACAGGTTCGCCCTGAACCTCGTCCGACTGTGTCACCACAGATACGTCCCACTGGGGGCATTCGCTGTTTTAAATGTGACGAGATGGGCCATCGTCAAGAAGAGTGTCGTGTGGCAAAACCCAATAGTAGGGGGTTGTTGGCTAATGATTTGGATGTGGACTCTGCACCTATCTTTGACACTGGGGTTGAAGCTGCTGATGGTGATGTTGAAGATGAATTTGTAGCGGGTGATGTGGACCCATTATTAATGACCGCTCAGCTATTCATGATGGTTGTGATAATACCTACTCTTTTCTGTTTCGTATCAAAAAGATTGTGTTACTACCCAGTAAGGCTCACACTACTAGGGACAGTATCCATTTGCTGTCTATATCTCCCTTTGAACAGTCTATGATTGAGGAAGGACTTGTTTTTGTGCTTCTTTCCAAGCCCGTGGATGCTGATTCCACGACTGTCGTTGTTGTTTCCTCTACTGTCAAGCCATTATTGGAGGAATTTGCAGGCATTTTTCCTGAATCACTCCCCATCGAACTACCTCCACTTCGTGACATTCAACATCAAATTGATCTTGTTCCAAGCACCTATTTGCCTAATTGCACCCATTATGGAATGAGTCCCAAAGAACATGAAGAAATATGTTGTCAAGTGGAAGAATTACTTTCTAAAGGCCACATCCGAGAAAGTCTTAGCCCGTGTGTTGTGCCTGCCCTCATCACTCCAAAAAAAGATGGCACTTGGCGTATGTGTGTGGATAGCCGTGCTATTAACAAGATCACAGTCCGCTATCGTTTCCTGATACCACGCTTAGATGATTTACTTGATCAGTTATCTGGTGCTACAATTTTCAGTAAATTGGATTTAAAGAGCGGTTACAACCAAATACGGATCCGACAAGGTGATGAATGGAAAACTGTCTTCAAGACGCGTGAAGGTTTATATGAGTGACTGGTAATGCCGTTTGGCCTTTCTAATGCACCGAGTACTTTTATGCGAGTCATGAATCAGGCCTTGCACCCTTTCATTGGTAAATCTGTTGTTGTTTACTTCGATGATATTCTTATCTATAATGCTAATCATGAGGTGCATCTTCAGCATTTGCAGGAAGTTTTGTTTGTCTTACGTCGAGATAAGTTTTATGCTGCTATGAGCAAATGTGTTTTTATGACAGCTTCTGTCCAATTTTTGGGGTATGTGGTTTCGAAGGATGGTCTTGTTGTAGACAGTAACAAGATTGCAGCTATAAAGCAGTGGCCACAACCTACTTCCATCATTGTTGTGCATAGTTTTCATGGCCTGGAATCCTTTTATCATCGCTTCATTCCTCATTTCAATAGCATCATGGCGCCTATTACTGATTGCATGAAAGGTATTAAATTCAGTTGGACAAATGATGCCGAGTCTGCCTTCCTTGAGATTAAGCGGCGATTGACTACTGCACCGCTTTTAGTGCTTCCATATTTTTCTCTACCCTTTGAGTTACATTGTGATGCCTCTAAGACTAGTATTGGTGCTGTTCTAAGCCAATCTGGTCACCCAGTCACCTACTTCAGTGAAAAATTGTCTGCTGCCAAACTTCGTTACATCACATATGATGTGGAATTTTATGCAATTTTTCAAGCAGTGAAACACTGGCGCCACTATCTTTTTCAGCTAGAATTTGTTCTCTTCACTAATCATGATGCTCTTAAATACCTTGGAAGTCAGCCCAAACTCTCTGAACGCCACGCTTCTTGGCACGCATATCTGGAGTAATTCACGTTTGTAATCAAACATAAGGCTGGAGTTTCTGATAGGGTGGTCGATGCTTTAAGTTGTCGTCATAACCTTTTTGTGGAGATGTGCATTACAGTTCCTGGCTTTGATTCTTTTATGGAGCTATATCTTAGTGACCCCTTCTTTGCTGCAATTTTGCTTAAAATACAACATGGTGAGCCCACCGATTTTGTTCTCCGGGATGGTTTTCTTTTTCACGGCTCAACCATTGGATCCCAAAGTGTAGTTTGCGCTTGAAAATCATCTAAGAATTACACAATGAAGGTCATGTGGGTCGTGATCATACACTGCAGCTCGTTTCTAGTTCTTATTATCGTTTGCATGGCCTACCCGCTTCCATTGTTTATGATCGTGACACTCATTTCCTTAGCCATTTCTGGCGAAGTTTGTGGAGAACAACAAACACTTCTCTCAACTTCAGTAGCGCTTACCATCCGCAAACTGACGGACAAACCGAAGTAGTTAATCGTTCACTTAGTAATTTATTGCGTAGTTTGGTTGGTATTCATATCAAATCCTGGGATGTCAAGCTGAGTTTACCCACAACCATGCAGTTAATCGCAGCACCAGTTACTGCCCTTTTAAGGTTATCCATGGGTTGTTCCGCGTAGACCTTGTAACAGCCTGTTTTTAATTATATTGTATTATTAGTTAAAAACATAATTATTCATATTTTAATATGAGATCAAGAAAATGATTTTGGATAAAACAAAATCATATTCATACTCTATCTTATGGTAGAAGGTTACCGTAAAATTTTGGGTTGAAAATTCAATCGGAAACCGGTCTGTGTTTCCACTGACAGTACATTTTGTATCGATCAGATAAGAAAAATATGTCAGATCAACAATAACTCGCTATGAATGTTCTTGATTAAAATATTTTGATAAAATATCTACACTAGTTAATGTCCTTGATGCTCTTAAGATCCTAATTAATTACCCTTTTATAAAACTTAGTAGAGAAGTTAATTTCTTCTCTCTCTTCCTTTTCTCTTCTACCCGTGTTTTTTTCTTCATCTCCAGCATAACACCCTTTTCTTCCTTCTTCTCACCATAACACACCAAAACCTCCTCTTCCTCCACTCTTGTCCAGATCGCGCCACCACCCTCCACACCGAGACCGCCGGCCGCCGCGCGACGAAGGGAGGACCACCACACGTGACCGCACTGTATGTTGAGCAGCTTCGCGCGCCACTGCCATCTCAGCCGTGCGAGTGTCGCGCCTCCACCGCTATAAGAACCGCGAACCGCCGCTCTCCATGGCGGTTTCCACCATGTGAGTTGCTTTTGAGTTCTCCACCTTCTTCCTTGAGCTTAATCTCTTTATCCCTCTCTTGGTTCTTTTATTTTTTTAGAAAACCGCCCACTGCCACCACGACCGCCTCCTGCAACCACCATAGCACTACCACAAGCTCACCTTCTTCCTGGGGTAAGTGGTTTTCTCACTTCCTTTGTTCAGATTCAAGAACCCCAATTTTATTCCTCAAACCCTAACCCTAGGTTTTGATTTTATCTCTCAAAATCTGAAATTAAAGTGGTGTTTTCTGAAATTGGGAGCAGGATTAAGTGTTTCCCTATATCAATGTTGTTAATCTCTTGTTAAATTAAATTTTCCCCAATTTTCATCTTGAGCCTAAAAACCCCCCAAATCTGTTTTGATTTAAAACAATGAGTTTTTGAGAAATTAAATATGTTATTGAGTTATAATTATAGTGTGATTATTGAGAAATTAATTTGGTGAATTGTCTGGTTGTTTCTATGTTTGAACCGACTCTCTGGGTTGTCGTTCGTGCTCATGCTTGCTTGGAAGAAGCAGAAATTACTTTCTGGGAACTGTTTGGAGCTGACTGCATCGCTGCCAAGTGCTTGGAAAACTCTGAACATCTTTAAGGTGGGGGAAAGAACCAACCTATCGTCGGATTGGATAAGTAGCTTATAGTATAATAATTGTGTAGGGCGACCTAAACCCTACTAGTGGTCGAGTAATTGACAAGACCAAAATCACATTGAATGCTTTTATAAAATATCAATGATGATTTGGGAATTGTGGATTTATCGATGTTAAGCTGATTATAAATTGTTTTAGGTGATATTCTGTGATATCGACATATTGTGATGATTAATGTATTATGCATGAGCTGCCTGATTTTATTTTCTGCTTAGTTGGTTGCCAAGTATAAATATGTGTTGTTGGAGGCATTTTGTGTTGGTGAGCGAATGACTTGGTTTTAGAGGTGCCTAGCTTAAAGTGATTGTTTTAATGATAAGATGTGTCATAGATTGTGAGTCGAGGCTATGATGGAAGCTTGAGGCACTAGGATGTTATTGATGGGGTTCAGCGAGGTTCATGTATTTGCATTTTGTTCACAATAGTGTGTTCGAGATACACGAGTTCCGAAATCCTCGCTAGACCGTTCCAACTTAGAATTAGGATGTGCAGGCTATTCTCTAACGGTAATGGGAGAAATAGTGTCAATCCTTGAATGAACACTCTAACGATAATAGGAGTGTGTACCTAAGCAACTATCCTAACAGTAATGGGGATACTTTTGTATGGTGCAATTACTCTCCAACGGGATTGGGGGAAATAATTTCATTCCTTGGTTGAACACCCTAACGGTAATGGGGGTGTATATTGATTTCGGGAAAACGTCGCGTGGACTACTGACTAACATCCCTAACGGTAATGTGGGATGGTGACAGGATTGGTAGTGGCCACGTCAGCATATAGATTTAAGTTGCATAAGTTGAGGGTAAAGTATGAAGCAGTAAAGTAAGGATATTTGTTGTTTCTAAAAGGTGTGTGTGTGTGTGACAGTTATTATAATATAAGCTATTTACTCTTTTCTGCTTTTGATGATAGAAATGTTTCTTATCCCCTATATTTTTTTTTCTGTATGTTGTATTTTGTGTTATTATGGGATGGTACTAGAAGACCCAATGGATGAACTTAATGATGAGGAGTTGGATGGAACTCCCTATGAATCGGAAGCTGGAGGTCGAGCTATGACCCATGGTGATAGGGTTTAGATAGTATCGCCAGTGTATTTTTTTTTAAGTATTTTATATTTTTCCGCTAAGTATAACAGTTTGTTTAAGTCTATACCTGTGAGGGTTCATATCGAGAGGACAACCTCAACAGTGTTTTGTATTATGTGTATAAGATAGATGTGGGTATGAATTTATTATATACAGTGTAGTGCGTAAACTTTCTGAAGTTGTATGTTTTATAATTTAAGTTTTTAATTTTTACATATTTTACATTAGGCGTGTGGTAAAGAAATTAATTATTAAGGTTTAATTTAATAAAACAATGGGACACAACGGGGTGTCTCAGACCTCTGGACCTGTTAACTCTTCCCAGCAACGTTCGGACGCATGCCACAGCTGAGGAGTTTATTAAAGCAGTTGACTGCATCTGCTGCCAAGTATAAGTCTCAGGCTGACCAAAAACGCAGATCGGTGGACTTTTCAGTTGGTGACCTTGTTTGGGCTATACTCACCAAAGATCGTTTTCCCGCCCATGCATATAACAATCTTGTTGCTCGCAAAATTGGTCCATTGGAGATTACTGAGAAAATCAACCAAAATACTTATCGTTTGCAGCTTTCTAGTCACATCCACACCTCAGACGTTTTCAATGTGAAGCATCTCATACCATTTTCGGGTGACAATCCTTCAGCTGGTGACCCTCCATTCGATTCGAGGTCGGATCTTTCTCATCCAAGGGAGAATGATGCCGTGCAAAGTGGCTAAATCAAGGCAACCAAGAATATCTTTTCTTGTTTTTATTTTTAGATAAATCTTTTCGTTTGATTTGTTTTTATTTTATTATTATCCTTTCCTTTTTTAAGGATCGTATCAGCTTATTAGGATTTGATTTGCTATTTCCTTTATATATTTGTTTTAGCCTTCATTAGTGGGAGATTGGTATTGATAAAAATCTGAGACGTTTTCTCATCTTTCGTATTTGTCAACCCTCGGGTATTCTTTGAATCAACAAGTTGTCGAATCTTTGTCCGTTCCATCACATATGCTGCATAAAAAATGGTGGCAAGTGAGTAACCACTCCGCACTGGGTCGGCCAATTAAGGGAAAAATGCTACATCGCATTGTCGTTACGTTCCCAGGGATCAAATACACAATCACTTGGTTAATGAATGAGGCACCGAACCACCACACCAGCAACGTTAGGTAAATAGGAGTTTAATTTTTATACATTGTTAGCATAAGTGATTTTTATACGGGCATCTAATAATATATTGATGAATCAACATTATTGTTATTTTTCTCTCTAAATTAATTAAAATAAAAACACGTATATCAAAATATTAGTAAGTATTAGTATATAACTTTTTACATTCACAATGCATGTTAATTTATAAAATTAGATACATATGTCTTTATTTAATCCATCTGGCTTACTTTTTTTTTTAATGTTTTTTTTATGAAACCATCTGGCTTACTTAATTACTTTATTTAGAAAATATAAGAAACACCTTTCGTTGGTTTTTGGACGAAAGGGTGGATGAGTGTCCACGACCGCGCTCAAGCAGATGATGATTTCATTCAGCGGCGGACAAACTGTGTCGTGAGATTACGGGTAAAGATTCAACGGCTGGGAGAAGTAGAAGACAAGAGAATCGATTCCATTTAACGTCTTTTTTTATGGTTAGTATATATTGGAAAAGATGCTCTCATGTCACATGACGATCATATTACGCTTTTCATAAAACGTTATACAAATTGAGGAAAAAAGAAAAGCAATAGGTGCGTTATATAAGCTGGTGTGTTTTTGGTTTTAATTTATTATATTTTAACTACTATCTTTTCAAAAAATAAAATAAAATTAACTACTATCAAGATAAAATAGTTATTCAGACGTTCCTAGAAAATTCATAAATATAAAATCTTTATATGATTTTAAATAAGAACCAAAACAATTGGATGAAAAGTTTAACTCTGTAATTTGTACTATGTATTATTTATTTATTTTTACATAGGAATCAAACTATTTCGGGTCCGTTCGATTTAGATTTTGATAGAGTTGATTTTGAATGAACTGATTCTAACGGAATTTATTTTGAAAAAATTGATGTTAAAAAATTTAATTTATGTTTGGTAATGATATTTCAAAAGTAAGTTTAGAAGAATTGATTTTGTTTGGATGATAAAGTAAAATCATTTTTGAAATATAAATATAAGGGATTTTGATAGTCTCATACCTAGAATCAATTTTTTTCAATGGAAAAAATAGAAATTCTTGCTTATCCTAAAATCAATTCTACACACATCTAAACACACTTTTTTTTTTTTGAAAGATCTGAACACACTTTTTCCCGCCATGAATCTTAACCAAACAAAATTCTACACTTCCAAACAAATTTTTTGCTTTAACAAATCAGACACTTCGTTGCAATAAAAATAGTGCCACCAATACAATAGGAAATAAATGAAAAGATGTAAGACGAAGGTGAAGAAAGACCCGCCTTAACTAGCTTATAAGCCACCACATTTACTTATCTACTAAAAAAACTCGACTTTAAAATTAGAAAACGTAGAAAGTATATGCTTGCAATAAAAAATGATAGGGAATAAAACATGCTAGGTTCTAATGCATTGAAAAAACAAATAATTGACATTTTAGTTGTCTGAATTTGAGAAATGTGTTTAAACACGCTAGGTTCTAATGCATTAAAAAAAACAAAAACAAAAAAAAAAGGGAATGAAAGGAAACGACTTTTGATTCGTAGAGCATTAAGTGAATTTGGGAAATTAAGTGAATTGTCCGAATACATTGGAAGAGACAATAAAAATGAAGGGCATGGAAAGAACACAACTCTTAGGAATGATTGTTAATATTCTCAAATGTGGCGTCAATAGTGAGAGTGCAACTTTGTCAATAAACTAAATATTGGATTTTGGAATGTTGAAAAAATGGTATGACCAGTTAGGCAAAGTTTCTTTATAAGTTTGCAGAGGACTAACTAATCTCAAGTCGTGAAAGATAAATATGTTTTTTTTTTAAATGGTTAATTTGACGAGGAAAAGCTGGGAAATAAATCAAATAGATTTTTCAAAGGGAAGGAAAATAAAAAATGATAGATAAATATATTTTCTAAAAAGGAATGACTTGCACGAAAAAAGCATATAAAGAAATCAAATAGAATTTTAAGGAAAAAAAAAGAATATGATAGACAAATATTTTTTTGACTTAAAAAAATAATACTTAACTTGAAAGTGAAATGAGAAGAAACAATTCAATAGATTTTTCAAGGGAGAAGAAAATATGATAGATATAATAAAATGAAATTAATTGAGATGACATTTGATATAAGATATAGTTCCAGATTCCTAGAAAAGTGAGATGAGAATAAATTTTTTCATGTTTCGTACAAGAGATAAAACGCCATTCTATGAAAGGAGGTTCCCAAAAATGTAGTTTACACGACAATATAAACATTCTCAAAAGTAAACGTTATATAAATTTCAAAATTAGCAACCACCGTTTAAATTTTAAAATACTATTGCCATCGATGTAAAATACAATCGCATTATATAATCTGATATGCATTTTTTACTGTACATTACACGTGTCGACACCTCCTTTTTCCTTTTTTTTAACATTTTTTATAATTAATTTTTTCTAATATTTTTTAAAATTTATTTTTTCCCCAAATTATATTTTTCTAATTTACTTTTTTTGTAATGTTTATTTTTATAATTAACTTTTTTAAATATATTTTTTCTAATTAATTTTATTTTTCTATTTTTTTAATTATTATTTTTCCTAAATTTTTTAAAATATTTGTTTCAATAATTATTTGCTTTCTAATTTACCTTTTCTTTTCTTTTTTTTTTTCCTTTTTTATAATTAAATTTTTTTCTAATTTTTTTAAATATATTTTTTCAAATCATTATTATTTTAAAAATATGTTTTCAAATATATATTTTTTATAATTATTTTAAATATTTTTTTAATAAATAATTTTATTTTTCTAATTTTTCTAAATCTATTTTTTCCTAATTTTATTTAAATACTTTTTTCCTAATATTTTTTCTTTTTTTTTCGAATTAGTTTTTTTTTCTAATTTACATTTTTCTATTTCCTTTTATTTTTTTATAATTAATTTTTTTAAATATTTGTCTCCTGATTAAAAAAATTTAGAAAAATAAAATTAATTATAAAACAATATATAAAAAAAGTGTAAAAAAATACATAAAAATTAAAAAAAAAGTTAATTATTAAAATACATATTTTAAAAAATAAATTATAAAAAATAATTAATTTTATTTTTCTAATTATTTTTTCCTAATTTTTTTAAATATATTTTTTTCTAATTATTTTAAATATTTGTTTATAAATACTTTTTTTCCTAATTTTTAAAAAATAAATTTTCTAATTACTTTTTCTCCTAATTTTTTTTTGCTAATTTTTTCCAACTTTTTTTTGTTAATACTTTTTTTTTGCTACATCCTTACCTTTGTTTTTTCTATTTTAAATAATAAATTTATATTTATACTAATTAATAAGTGGAAATTCCGATTTTAGTGTAGCACAAAAGTCCAAGCCACATGCCAAGTTATATAATTTTTTTTCCTAAAATTTATATATGTTTTTGTTTTAAAATATTTACAAACCGATAAATGTATAATGTTTTAGGAGTCAAACACTGCACTATTTGAATTGACATAAATAGAGACAGAGTTATTCATATTTTCTAATATATTTTTTGGCTATATCCTTGCCTTTGTTTTTTATATTTTAAATAATGAATCTATATATATACTAATTAATAAGGGGAATTGCTGATTTTCTAACAAAGGGACACATGTCAGCACCACATGATTTAAGAGGATTAGTTGATCATTAGTAATTATCAAGGGGGAACACTTTACACTTAGTGTTACATTACGTATTGTAATATCATTTTAAAATAAAAAAATATTCAATTTTTTTCACTCAAATTATAGATAAGATTGTTTCAATATTTTTGCTGATAACTTTTGTCTATAAATGAAAAGCCTTGGAGATACCAACATGGTGTGACACGGTTGATAGATAAGTGAGGCCCTTAAGCATGTGGTCAGTGGTTCGATTCCTGACTCACGCGTATGGAAGAGCATTTGTTGGGAGAGGTCAACCCCTTAAATGGATCTCGATACCTCGATGAATGAGTATCACCATTATGGGTGGGAATGAAAGATTGAAGGCAAAGTGTGAAATAAGTAAATAAAATGTTTGACATAGTGGACTTAATTTGTTATAAAGGAAAGAAAAAGTTTGGTAGATATAGATGCACAATTCAAATTATTAATGATAACAATGCTATAAATAATAATAGTAATTGATGACTCGTACATCGCACAGGTGCAAAAATACTAGTATAATATAAGATTAAGGAGCAAATACTCTAACTTTTATCAATAACCCTATTACCTGAACAGCGCCGCTAGGGTTCTGTTTTTTATCGCCACTTCGTTTTTATCAACACATTTGTGAGAGCAATGCTTTTTAGGAGCATTATGTTTTTATCTCAGCTTGTGAGAGCTATGTTTTTCTCTCCATTTGTGAGAGTCTATTGTTACTGGACGAAGAAGACGAAGGAATTGTTTCTCTCCATTTCTCTCCATTTTTTATTGACAGGTTCTGGTTCCTAGGCCTGCCAGAAGCCATAAGTATCGTTAGTTGGAACTGTCGGGGCATAGGTAACCTGTGTGCAGTTTCTATCCACAAATACTTCATTTGGTGTTATTGACTAGACGTGTTTTGTCGTTTTCTCTTTTTAATTTTTTTTTTAGTTTATGCAAATAAACTCGAAGATAAATGACAGTGCATTGAGCCTTTCTTGCAGGTAACTCGAAACATCGACTTCGATCACAATTTACGTGATGAGGGAGGATATTTCTTCAAAGCTAAATTTTATAGTTACTCTCCCAGACTCCAGGTACAAAAAGAGAAAGTCCTAAGTCTCCTTCAAGAGGACCAAGCTAATTATAGGGATGTTATTTCAAATTGTTTGAGTCTTTTATCATCTCATGTTAACAACTCTTTGGTAGAGTTTGATAGGAGGAAAGTCCATATAGTTGCTCACTCTTTATTAGGGGTGACTACATATATTACTATCTCCAAATTCGTGATAATGTTACCGGATGTATTGTGTTCTCCATTATTAATGAAATTGCTTAACTTTTCTTTTGTAAAAAAAAAAAAAAACTTGTTTAAGGAAACATAAATATAAATATGTGATATGAATATATGTAATAAATACATTAATGGATTAAATTTTAAAAGTAATTTAAAATTAAGTAAAATACATCTAATTTATGGAACATGCATCACATAAAGATATAACTAGGGATGCCACCATCTAAAGTTTTTATCATCCATCCCTAATTTTCTCCTATCCGCGGATCCTTTCGAGGACCTCAAATTTTTTTTAAAAAATAAATATCACACACACACGCGCTTATATAATTTATATAGAAAAATATATAAACATGTATTTTTATATTATTTTACATTTATTAACTAATTTAGTCACTAATTTTACCAAATTGTTTTAATTCAATTGACTAGTTTATTCGTTATAAGTTAACTTATTCGCCATCAACTAGTTTTCATTGAATAGAGTCTAAATCATTAATTAATGAAAATAATAATTCTTTATTAACTGGTATGCTTAAAGCACTAACTAGCATTCTCTCACACACACACACATATATATATATATATCATAGAAATAAAAAAAAAAGTCTTGTTAACCAGTACCTTAAGAATATTATTTAAGGATTTAAAAGTAGAAGAATGTTATTTGAAAAATGTAATTTTTTAATTTTCATTTTATAAAATAGATCACTTTTCAATAAAAAAAATTATTTCTAACTCTGTGTCGTGACATTTGCCATTAAAAAAGAAAGAAAGAATAAAGACCCATTTAAGTTCTTAACAAATTTTGACGTTCAATTTTCCGTCTCTAAAAAAAACTCATCAAATAGTCCTCGAGAATGACAAAACAGGGACACTTTAGTGTCGTGACCTGAATTTCGTAGCCATGACCGACCGAAAGGAAAAGCCTAACCTTTCCCCTTCGCAGCATCACAAGCATACACAAATTCGTCTCATCCAAAGTAAAAATATTAAATTCATTAATTACAACATAATAAATATAATACATAAGATTGACTAACAACAAAAAAAATTACAAAGTCCTTCATAAAAAAAACATAATGGCACAATCCCTTAATATATCCACGTGACATCCAAGGCTTCTAGCGGCTTCGCAAATACTTACAGCTGAAATTTTAAACGTGGGGTGAGTCCACTGACTCAGTGAGAGAATTTACATCAAACACATGCAATCACACAAAGTCAACGGTGAAATAAAGTCACACAATCATGCAAGCACTAAATCAAATAAATAGATAATTATTTTTATTCTACACATCACAAACATCTTTACATATGCAATTGCTCTCATAAACTAACAAAACATTGTATGGACATCTTGTCACTCAAGAGAGTACCTGTGAAATCACTTGTACTGCTTTCTTTTCTCACAACTCATATCCCACTCATAAGGGGCTACATATCATATTCATGTCATATCATATAGCTCTTTCATTTGTCTCTCTCTTGAACATGTCATTAGAGTGCTGATTGTGTCGTTAGTGTGTCCAGGTGCCATACAACAAATCCCTGCATGCATAATAGACAATGAGAATAACTATGCATTAATCGAATAAAGCCCCAACTATTATTTGAGTAACGTAATTTAGTCATTGATAATTTCTATCATGGGACAAATCAATCCCTATTTGTTACAAGCAACATATCACATGCATCAGATTTACCATAACAGGTCACATGAATGAGTTTAACAGATGTTTAGACACATTAAAGATGCACATCAATACTCTAACAATGTTTTAGCATGGATTCAAGAAGAGATATTAGTATATCCCTCTTTTATCATTCTCGAAAACTATTCGGTAATTTTTTTTTATCTTTCTCAAAGAAGAAGAATGGTACATCAAAAATTGCCAAAAACTTAAAAACGTAACCCTAGAACTAGAAGGTAGTATTTTATTAGATTGTAGCGTGCGCCCACGGAGTGAACACGCGCCTCCCTATTCTTATTTGCTTGAATGCTGTGTCTTACGGTCCTCACTCTTTCACCGTTTTCTCTGTCGGCCTCCATGCTTCTATCTCTTATCTCAAACCCTCTCTCTCTTCCCCGCTTTTCAAAACCCTAGGCGCCGCTTCTCCAATTCCAATCTCCAAATTTCAAATAGAATCCAATCGAGCGACTAGGTAGGTAATCAATCTCCTTCAGATCTCCGATATTCAATCTCAATTTTCCTATTCTCTTATTTCCTCCAATCCAATTTCCTCCTTCAACCAATCATTTTTCATTTCAATTTTTCTCGAATTGTATTCAGTGGACTGGAATATGAATTTCGCAATCAATAAGCAAATTCCGATAATTTTTGTTTAATTTAATCTGATTCTTATTTAACTGACTTCAATTTTACTGATATGAGATCAAATTCTGCTGAATTCAGCTTCTTTTACTTCTATCTTTCCCTTATGTTTTCTCTTTTTATTCGGTTTCTGACACTAGCCACCTTGAATAAAGTCCTGGAAATCTCATGTTTCATGTTGGCTTTATGCGTGTTTTGCTTGATTCGTGCTGTGATATGTGTTTGAAGGATTTTTATTTTGTGAAGATTCTTTTCGTATTATTGGAGTTAAGCGTTGGTCGGGTTAGCTCTTTTTTTTCCTCCCAGTTTGATTTGTTTTAATTCTGTTTTACTCTGATATATAGTGATATAAGAAGAGAAATAGAATAAGATAGAAGAAACAAGTTTCTTACTAGTAGTCTCTTCTTCACCAATGCTCGTTGTTAAGTATGTTACTGTGTAACTGCGTACTAGTCTTGTTCATTGCCCAAGTGACACACACACACAGATATTTTTCCTTTATAATTTATTAGCATGTCAGTTTTTTTTTTTAAAATTCATCCCTTGGGATTTGGGTTGTGTTGTTATATGGTTATGCAACTATTTTCATATGTGAACTCAAAATTTGTGATGTTCTTCTACGATCTTTGCTTCCATAGTCACTTTAAAATAGAATTTGGAAGTGCTGGTATCAAATTCTATCCCTTTCTCTTTGAAATATAACTAAACTACACTTTATTTTTCTGGCTTGTGATTCCCTTACGCCATGGAGATCGATGTAGATATTTATTCTTGTATGAATAGATTATTCCTTGTTCTTTATGTTTTAACCTGGTTTTACATTTTGGGCAAAAATATTTTTTTGTATTAAATTTATAGTGAATTGCTTGATTCAGGCCATTAAATGTTTAGTGCTTGACAATCATCAGTTTTTGGAAATGTTTTCTTTTGTTTTCTGATACCATTACGTTAAAAGTTGCTCATTTTTATTAAAATTGTTGCTGAATAATGCCAAAATGTGACTATAGCCACGTCTGTCTGGTAGAAGGTGCAGTTCTAACCATGTGGTCTGTTGTGTACAGGATGATTGCTTTCATACTGGGTTCCGGAAGGTGTCAGATCTTGTTGGGTTAATTTGCATGTGCTACAACTGTTAAACACAGCCGGAGTTTAACCTTCTATTTATTAGATGGATCGTCACGATACTTCAGGATTTGTCAGCGGGGGTGCATTATACTCTTGTAGATGCATCTAACCCTAACTTCGTAGATATATATATCACTTTTTTACCTAGAAGTCAGGCAGACTGTCAATTGTAATTCATAAATAGGATTAGATATTGTTTCTGCAATTGTTTCATGGACGTGAGGTTCCTGAACTTGGGATTTGCTGGTAATCATTCTGCAAATGCATTCAAGCTTTTGGGCAATTCTATGCAAACTGAGGGAAGTGGAGCTGATTATTATGGTACAGATACCAGCTTACGACTTGATTCTCCTGGTTCTTCAATTCCCTCCCTTATGCCCTCCTCTAATAAGGGAACAAAAAGGAAGTGGGATTCAATTGATGGATGCATGGGTCAGAGAGTTGGTTCTTCTTTGTCTCTTGGGCTTGGGCGTTCAACAAGTTCCTCTGACAGCAAGGGAAGTTCCGCTATTGCTTGCACTGCCATGTCTTCAGCCAAAGATACTGATGAGGAATCATCTCTCGATATTGAACTAGATTTCACACTCCATCTTGGCTGTGAGAAGGTACAGAGTCTGAAGAAACCTGCAAGTTCAAATTTGAAGACATTGGAGTTGCAGCCCAAGTTTGATTTGGAGTTGAGCCTTTCTACCAGGCCCTGTGAGTCAGATATCACAAGTGTTCATCTGAATCCATCTCCTCTTCAATTCAATATGGAGATGCCATTAGCATTTAGTGGGATACAAAATACAGATGAAGGATCAACATCATGTAGTTGGAAGCCAGGGATTGTTTTGCCGTTATCTTCATCAGATAAAGCCAATGGTTTCCTTTTAAACCAGACTTCAAAGCAGTTTGATCATAGTCCCATTGTTCAGGACCTCTCGTCAACCATACCAAATAGTTCAGTCACCTGTACTTCCGAGCTAACACAGCAGCAACAGCCACTACATCGCCCCAATAATTCTAAGATATGCCAAGTTGAGGGATGTGGAAAAGGAGCTAGAGGTGCTTCTGGACGATGTATATCTCACGGTGGTGGTAGGAGGTGTCAGAAACCTGGCTGCCACAAAGGAGCTGAGGGTCGTACAGTGTACTGCAAGGCCCATGGAGGTGGCAGGCGATGTGAATATCTTGGTTGCACAAAGAGTGCAGAAGGACGTACAGATTTCTGTATTGCCCATGGTGGTGGCCGAAGATGCAGTCATGAAGGTTGCACCCGAGCTGCCAGAGGGAAATCTGGATTGTGTATTCGGCATGGTGGTGGCAAAAGATGCCAGAGAGAAAATTGCACCAAGAGTGCAGAAGGCCTATCAGGTCTCTGTATCTCCCATGGTGGAGGGCGTCGATGCCAAGCTGCTGGATGCACAAAAGGGGCACAGGGGAGCACAATGTTTTGCAAAGCACATGGTGGGGGAAAACGATGTACAGCACCAGGGTGCACCAAGGGCGCTGAGGGGAGCACCCCTTTTTGCAAGGGCCATGGTGGAGGAAAACGCTGTACATACCAGGGTGGTGGAATTTGCACTAAGAGTGTCCATGGAGGTACCAATTTCTGTGTGGCACATGGGGGTGGAAAAAGGTGTGCTGTACCTGGCTGCACAAAGAGCGCCAGAGGACGGACTGATTATTGTGTTCGCCATGGGGGAGGCAAGAGATGCAAGTTTGAAGGGTGTGGAAAGAGTGCACAAGGCAGCACTGACTTTTGCAAGGCACATGGGGGAGGCAAGAGGTGCTCTTGGGGCCATCCTGGGTCAGAGTATAGCACCGAGCCGGGTGGTCCCTGCAATTCATTTGCAAGGGGGAAAACAGGTCTGTGTGCACTTCATAGTGGACTAGTGCATGATAAGAGAGTTCATGGAGGCGTCTCCTTGGGATCTGTTGTTCAGAATCCTCATTCTAGCAAACCAGATGCACTAAAACAAGTACTAGTTGACAAATACGTGGATATGGATATGATGAAAATGGGGATTAGCGGTGGCATTGCTGCTCATATCTCAGCTGAGGAAGGTGATAACTTGCCAACGTCAGTTGCTGTTCCTGAAGGCAGGGTGCATGGGGGAAGTCTGATGGCAATGCTGGCAGGGAGCTCGGGCCTTGGCCCAAGCAGTGGGAGCGGTCTGGTTAGTGATCCATCTGCACCAATTAAAGGATATATGATGCCCCAGCGTTGGATTTAAGGATAGTTATAGTTGTTGTTGTTGTTGTCATGGTCTCCATAATTGGTAAATTTTATTAGCATGTTACATTGGTACTCCCTTCAATGTTAAGATTGTTGACTGCTAAAGTTATTCTCTGTCATTCGATGAAATGATGAGAGTGGCAGAGTGCTTAAGGCGTTTGACAATCTCATGGATGGGATATCAAGGTAGGAACATTGTATTCTGATCAGGTGGTTGGTGGTGGTTTTTTTTTTTTTTTTAGTTACTCCTTCCCCCGTAAATATTATGTCTCTGATAAAACGTCTAGCAGGTTGATACATGTAAGGTCTCAGTGTGCCATGTATTCTATTTATAATAAAGCCTTACTGGGATCGTACGTGTCATTACTCATTGCTACTCTTGGCAAAAGCTTGGCAGGCTACCTGGCTGTGGTTGCTTCCATTTGGCAATTTCTGTAGTTTTCAGACTGTCATAAGATTGTGCTGTCTATTCTATAATTTATGTTCAGTATTTTCTCTTATAATTCCCTTAAAGATGATAAATTATTTGAAGTTTTTTTTATTATTGCAATATTTTTTAGGGCAGCGTGTGTTGAGCGTGGCGTAAGATGAAAATGATAAGATGTTTGTTATTTTGAAGAAGGAAATGATTAGAAATACTTTTGTCAACTATGTTTAGTCCATATAGTTTTATGTGTACTAATATTATTCAGTGATGGTTTTAGCGAAAATGTCTATTTACAGATTTTTAAAAAAATATATACTTGCTGTAAGGAGTAAATTGTCAACAGGAAAAAAGCACTCTTGGTTCTCGCAACCGGGTCTGTGGCAAGGTCACAAGGTGCGCCAAGCTGTAAGCTTCTGGCTTCTGCGACACATGTACTGTTGCATGTCAAGAGAAAACAAACATAAAATGGGAAAAATGCAGCGACAACAATGTCATCATTTTTATCTTGTAAAAATTCCACGGATGGTGCGTATGTATGTGCATTACGATTCAGCTGGTCTTAATGTTAAAATGAACGTTATATTTTGTTTATGAAGTTTTCTTACAAATTCTTATATTATATATATGATTCGTGCATAATATTTCTCTAATGTTAATAGAAGCCTAAAATTAGAAGAAGATACGAAAGCCATCCAATTCCAAAAGACATAAAAGGCTACCAAAAATATACAAACTTACAGCTTCAACATGAATATATGAAAGAAGAATAAACAAATTAATACCCGTAACATCCGGATCAACCCTCCAGATGTTTTTTTTTTGACTGAACCCTCCAGATGTTAGATTCAAATGACAATAATATTATTATAAAAAAAATCCAAATTTTCACTTAATGTAACATTTTCAAAAAAATATATTTTAGAAATTAGAATGCAATGATGAAAATGTTGTTAATTACTGATATGTGATGATTCATGTGGAAGAGACTTGAATTTCTTAAATGGAGAACTTTATGTTTTTTGATATAGTTAAATGGAGAATTTTTATAAAGTGAGTTTGAGAGTAAAATGAATAAGTGTCATTTATTCTTGATTAATTAAAATAAATTGAGATTTTTTTACACTTTAACTAATAAAAAATTGTCTTATTTTACAATTCTGGTCACTTTAGATCATGCAATTTCAAGTTGATTTAGGATTTTTATGTGTTGTTGGACTTAATAGTGATAGGTAGTGGAGGATTGGATCACGAATTCACGATCCTAGGCTAAACCTCTGTATTAGAGGATTAGTCTCACAATTACACATTATGAGATAGCCTGTAAAAAAAAACATCATATGGAGAAATTCCAATGCTAACCGTAATCGGTAATTCAAGAAATTAATCTCTCTCACACACACGGTAGGTGGGGATACTATTGGGGAAAAAATATTACTAATTTTCATTTGCTAAAAATTAAAATTTCTAACAGCATTTCTTCAACACCATTTACGTAACGTTTAATACAAGTTTTAAAAAAGTATTTTCGAGAATATTAGTATGAGAATAAAGTTTTTTATATTTGTTACAAATTTTAAAAATTTATTCTCAGGTATAAAAGATTTTGAGAATAAAATTAATGAATGATAATTATAAATTTTAAAAAACTTTATTCTCGTATATAAAATTGAAAAAACTTTATTCACAAAAATCATATTCTAAAAAATGCAGTTTACCCAACATTAAAACATTTCTCTATCAAACACTAGGTTGGCAGATGAGTAACTAACCAAAATCACATTCCAAATCAATCCAAAAGTGCGAGTTATTCAGAGTTATAGGCAATTTCGCGGTCTAACATTATGTTGGAATCCAATTTTCCTTCCCAAAAGAGCACAACGACCTTAGACTGATTCAACGCTACGCTCTCTCTCTCTCCCTCTCGCGCAACACCTCTCTTGCTCTGTCCTCTTCCGTTCATCTGGCTTCTTCGCTATGAGCTCACACGATGTTGATAGAGAACGAAGTGCATCAACAACAATCGTACGTTTCCCTTTCCTTCTCCAATCCATCACTACCTTTTCTTTTTCCTGTTTTGTTTGCCACAATTCAAACCCTAAATTAACCGCAATTTGTATTATCACGCTTCCGGAACCATCTATGCCTTTCCTGCACTTGTTTTTCGATTTCCTTAGCTTCGATCAAGATAGTAATTATTGAATAAGCAACATTTTGTCGAATTTTATCGCAAAAATATAATAGGCGAAAAACAAAAATGAGATCCGTTGTTTCAAACTCGATCCTCAAAGTAAACTTTGATCGTGTGAACTTTACAAGTTATGGATGGATACGATCACTGGCAGCATATAATGTATTTAGAACCTAGGTTTCTGAACAAGAATAGCTTCTGGAATTGAAATGCAAGTTGTTGTGTGGTGAACATATGGCAGAAAGTAAAAACTTTGAAAATTTAAGCTGAAACTGTTCCCTGAACAATGAAAAGTTGTGAACATAAACTTGGGGCTTATAGGAGTTGTGTGTCTGTTTTTTTTTTTTTTGGGTGAATAAAGTTTAGGATGAGTGGATGGTGACTCAGTCCAAGGCAGTGAAAACCTCTGGTCTATATGAGTACTTACAAATGAATTTACATTTATGTCCCCCAAGGAGGCTAGTGGGGGCTCGAACCTGCAACCTGTCAGATACGAGATCCTGTCGTGTTCCACTGGACCAACCGCTTGGGGTTAGGAGTTGTACATCTGTTAAGAAAGAAGGAAAACAGAAAGAAGCAATTGAATAACTCTATACTATTATTTATGGTTTTCAATTAATTGTTTATTTTGCTTTCCTTTTTGATATGAAGCATGTTAATTTTTTAATAAACTTGTAGACCTTTCTTATATTTGTAACTAATGTCTGGTTTTTTCTCTATAAACAGGTGGATCGAAAATCTCAACGTAAAGCACTTCTTTTTTTGGCGTACCAGAGTTTAGGCTTTCTGTTCGGTGACCTGAGCATATCCCCTCTTTATGTCTATCAAAGTATATTTTCTGGAAGACTGAAACATGTTCAAAATGAGGATGCAATATTTGGAGCATTTTCTTTGATTTTTTGGACTCTCTCTCTTATTTCTTTGTTGAAGTATGCCATTATCACGTTGAATGCAGATGATAATGGTGAAGGTAAGGGCTATTTTTTTTTGTCCCTTTTAAGTTTATAACTATTGAGTGTGGTAGTACTAATACATTCAACTTGTGCAGGGGGAATTGTTGCTTTGTATTCACACCTTTGTAGAAATGCAAAATTTTGTTTGCTTCCTAATCACCAAGCATCTGATGAGGAGCTTTCTACATATCACAAACCTGGTTCCTCAAATAGAAATACACCACCATCACCTTTGAAAAGATTCATTGAGAAACACAAGAAAACAAAAACTGCTTTGCTTATTTTAGTTTTACTGGGTGCTTGCATGGTAATTTGTGTTGGTGCACTCATGCCTTCCATTTCAGGTATGGGAACTTTCTTTCCCCTCATACATCGGTTAGTGTGTCTGGTAGAACTTATATAGTTGATGTCTAGTCGATGTTTTACCTTGTATTTTTTATTTACCAATTATTCCAAAAGTATCCTTGTTGATCAGAATTCTTTCTTGCAGTTCATTCTTCTGTTGAAGGGCTGAAAATCAAGGCGAAGATTACAAACAATAGTAAGTGGGAAAATGCTAATCTCCCGCCAACCTGTTTCTAATACTCAAAGCTTAATTAATCTAAACAAAACTAATTAATGAATTATTAAATTAATATAGACTACAGAGAAAGAAGGTAAATTCAATTGTAAGATATAGCGAAGTTAACTTTGAGAAAATGTGATTTTCACTAAGGATGACTACTGTTTAGGTCCCTAACCTAGATGACTTCCTGCTCTTAAACCCCAAGCTCATTATGTAGTGCATCAGTGGTTTTATAAATGTAGAATAAAGCTTGCTTTTCAGTATAAAAACATTACTAGGGAATGGATTGTGAAACTCTGTACACTAAAACTTCCTCACAGTTTTAAGTTTGTCACTTTTAAAATCATTTTCCCCCCAGAATATGGTACTAATCCTATTTTCTTCCTTGAAAAATCAGTTTTTGCTATCAAAACTTACATGCATATCATTAACAGGTATGGTGCCTCTTATTTCTTGTGTTCTACTGGTTGGACTCTTTGTTCTGCAACACCGTGGCTCCCACAAGGTCGCCTTCATGTTTCCTCCCATAATGATCCTATGGTTACTGTCTATTTCAATTGTTGGCATTTACAATGTCATCAAGTGGAATCCAAGAGTATATCAGGCTCTTTCTCCATATTATATATACAAGTTCTTTTGGGTTACAGGAAAAGATGGTTGGGCTAATCTTGGAGGATTATTTCTGTGTGTTACAGGTCAGTGTCTCTTTCAAAATTCACGTTCTGCTTAAGCCTTATTGTTACCAGATTCATTCATTCTGGTTTTCTTGTAAAACTTCAGGGACTGAAGCTATGTTTACAGACCTTGGGTACTACAGACAAGCACCTATAAGGGTATGTGCAGCCAATAAATATTAAGTAGGCTTTCAACTTCGTGGACATGGTTAACTGGCAATGTTCAGTTCATGACCGTGTACCTTACAAATAGATACCCAAGAATGATTAGCATTATTTGACTGTAGGGTTTCTGTTAGGGTAATGAAAATTTCCTTCGGTCAATATGTGGACCTATTTGCAATATAATTTTTCAGATCGGCATATTGGAATTTGGACGTTCCTATTATATACAACAGTAGATGATATTATGCTATGAAAGAACTGGATCTCAGATGACAAGTTAACATGAATAAGTCAATTAATTTGAGGGAGCAGTTGATTCAATGATGCATACTAATTTGTATTGGTCTGATATATATGTACCATCAAGTCAAACTTTTGTTTAAGAGTATTTGATGCAAAATCATTACAAGCAAAAGAGGAAAGGGACAGTTAGACTGTAGGTAAAATGACTTTTACAGAGGGATTCCTGATTTGTGTTATCATGAACTCTCAGATTAAATTGGAATATGTGAAATCATTCTTTGAATTGATTCACTAGTTTGGGAGTGTACGCCACATAATTCAGCTTTATCCATGCTCCTTGGCATAGCATATTGAGGCCTATTACAAGTGTAGAAATATAGAGAAAAGAGAAGAATGGAATCTGATATCATTCATTGTAATGAATTACAGAGAGCTATCACATTATATAGTGATAGGCAAAACAGTTGAGATGCTAACTGCATCTAACAGAAATAACCGAAAGCTACAGCTGTTCAACAGCTAAAGGGAACGGGCCTTAAGCCCAATTACTACAAACTAGACTATCTCTAACAAGGCCTTGGGTGTGTGTTTCGATTAGTTGTGAAAAATAGATTATTTTAATAAACGATTATATACAAAATGTTTTTTTAATAATCAATTATGATAAAATCGGTTTTATGTTTGGATATATTAGTTGAAAAGCGATTTGCGATTATATATAACTGTTGTTATTGTATCCTTGTTACCATGCAGGTTGCATTTTGTTGTATCATTTTCCCATGTCTAGTTCTTCAATACATGGGGCAGGCTGCTTTTCTTTCTAAGAATTTATCTGCAGTGCCCATAAGCTTTTATGCTTCTATTCCAGGTCAGCTGATGTGAATGCTAAGAATAAAAAAAATGTATGATAGGTCATCCTGTAAAATTCTAAAAAGCATGTAATAAATTGATCTACTTATCTGCATTGAAAAGATGCAAAAGTATCAAGTGAATGCCACTGTGAATCATCTAGGCTGTAACTTGGCCAGTTCATTAGTGCTACTTATATTTAGTGAAGTACTCAAACATTATGATAGAAACTGGTTCAGAAATGAAAGAAAAAGAAGAATTCTCTATTGAAAAGAATGAGTGATTACAATTCTGGATTTTCGAGAGGTCAAGTCTCTCCCAAACCCTACACGAGTTCTCACCAAAATGACTAGCTGCTCTCCCTCTAACCCCTTCCTCTTATTTATACACATCATAGCCCACTTGACCCCTAACTAACTAACTAACCCAGGGGTTACCTAACAATACTCCTCCCCTAAGCATTCACCTTGTCCTCAAGGTGAACAGCAATTTTCCCCGGGTCCCACTATCTGAAGCACAATTACCCTGCCGCCATAGACATACTCACATGTCCACTGAGGTCCCATTGTTGTCCCTCTTCAATGCCCCCTGCAAGGACCAACCTGTGCACTCTTACTCCACCACCGAGACCTAACCAAGATTGAGGTTGGTTCCCCTTTACTGTAACCAGAATTTTCTGGTTTTCTTCCGCTTCTCTCCTTCTCTCAACCTGATCCGAATCATGGAATTTTTAGGATCTCTTGATGCATCACCATCTTCCTCCTCTGTCTCTATCTTCTCTGCCCTCTTCTTGGTCTCCAGCCTCACCTTTGGGACTTTCTTTGTTTCTGCACTTGGTTCTAGTTTTGTTCCCTTTTTTCATCCAATACCCGAAGTGGACTCCTCCCCTTCCACATAGCTTCTTCATTGATTGTTTCCAATGGGCATAAGTTTTGAGCTAAAGCCTAGCCAATGGGTTTAGTTGTTGGTGTTGTTGTTGTTATTTTTGTACCTTATCATCCCTCCTTGTACTCTTTAAACATTTTTTTTCTATCAAAACAATCTCTATATTTGATTTTTGCCAACTTTTCATGCTGCTGTGTGCTATATGCCTTCAGTGGAATCACCTGTTAGTATTTGGGTCACTATCACTAGCATACCAGAAATGTTACTTCATATAGAAAGTTATGCAGGATTCCTTTGGTTGATGGCAGGTGATTCTAGGCGTTACCAGTACCACCTTGTTAGTTGGGAAGTTCGTTGTAAGGCAAAGAAGGAGGGGGGTTGGGCCTTGGTAATTTAGTGTCCAAGAATAAGGCATTGGCAGTTAAGTGACTTTGGTGATTTCATTCACAAGCGTCCTCTTTATAGCATCAAGTCATTCGAAGTAAGTATGATTTGCATCGGAATGGGTGGGACAGTAACTCAGTAAGAGGAGTCCTCATCCTGGTCAATGGAAGTTTATTTCTCAGGGTTATCCTTTCTTTTAACTCTCACCGGTCCTTGAAGTTGGGGGATGGGTCTTGTATTAAATTTTCGGAAGATGTTTGGGTCGGTAACTTTTGAGTCTTCTTCAAGAGTTTTTTCGTTTTTCCTCTTTGCATAATGCCCATGTTTGTCGGTCTATTCTCAAGATAGCTGCTCTTGGAACCTCCATTTCTTCCGAAATTTGCATGATAGAGGTTGATGAGCTACAGTCTCTTTTGTTTTTAATGGATTCTATTAATCTCTCTTCCTTTTTCGACTCTGGAACTTGGGTCCTTGACCCATCGGGAATATTCACATGTAAATCCTTTTTTTTTTTCCTTCAGTTTTTGACTCTTTCTCATAATACAAACAGTTTTCTCTTGTAGAAACCTGTTTGGAAGTCCAAGGCTCCCTCAAAGGTTAAAGCTTTTGTCTGGACCCCTGTTCTTAACCAAATTAACACCAATGACATGCTCTAGAAGTGCAAATCTTTGACTGCTTTGTCTCCTAATATGTGCAAAATATGTAGTTCAGATTCTGAAAGTGGGCCTCTTCTCTTTTTACATTGTTCGGCGGCAAAAGTACTTTGGAATAGATTGTTTGGGATTTTTGAAGAGTCTGGGATGTATCTGCCCTATGGAATTGCACTCTATTCTCCTTACTAAAACGGGAGGTTTTGGCACATGTGAAGTTGCCAAAATTCTGTGGCAATGCTCTTTTTTTGCTGTTCTTTGGTGTATTTGGTTGGAGAGGAACACTAGAATTTTCAATGACTCCTTTTCGTCTCTAAATTTCGTTTGGGATAGGGTAACTCTTTTGACATTCCTTTGGTGTTTTGCACATCAACTTTTTAATGGTGTGGCTTTGTTAGATATGTAGATGAACTGACATGTTTTGTTGCATGGGCTCTGTTACTTAGTTTCTAGGTGTTTCCTTTTGGTTTTTGTGAGGATATCTTATCCTCTTCTTGTACTATTCTCTCGTCTCATCTAATAATATTTCTTTTATTATCAAAAAGAAAAAAAGAATGTTACTTCTGTAGTAAATGAAGCAAAATAGTTGAGTTGGCAACAATATCTTGCAGTATGTTTTCAACGAGAATGCATTACTAGTTGTTGGGTCTCTTTAATTTATTTCAGAATGTCTTTTCATTTTGTAGATATCCTATTTTGGCCAGTATTTGTGGTGGCTGCTTTGGCGGTTATAGTTGCAAGTCAGGCTGTCATTGCTGCAACTTTCTCAATTGTCCAACAATGCCATGCATTTGAATGTTTCCCTCGTGTTAAGGCAGTACATTCTAGAAGGTGGATCCCTGGGCAGACATATATACCAGAGATAAACTGGATTCTTATGATAATCAGCCTGGCTGTGACAATTGGTTTTGGAGACACAAACCATATAGGATATGCATATGGTAAGTTGTTTTAGAAGAACAATCTTCAAAATCTTTAATTAAGAGTTCATAGGACTCTATGCTTTTGTTTTATCTGTTAGGCTTTTTTCTTTCTATTTTACTTCAATTTTTTAAGACAGAATTGCATTCTTCTGTATATTATGTGATGTTATATTGAAACGATTGAATTTTGATCCAATAACAGTGTAAAAGGTTTTACATTATCAGTGAACCATGTCATACCATCTATTTAAAAAAATAAATATATTAGTCGAAGTGAAAAGTAGTGTAAGCTTGATCTACTATTTGTGTAAACTTTTTTTTACAACACCATTCAATCATGTTTCACCACATTATTGAAAGAGTTTGCTCACTCTTTCAATGTCGTGGCAACACATGCTTGGCTGCTAGTGTAAATAGCTAAACTAGCATTGGATTAAAATTAAAATTAAACTCTTTTCGAATTGTTGATTATGTGTTATATAGATAGTTCAATGATTGTTGTAGTAAACATACTACTGTCTCACTTTATCATTCACTACTGTTTTTCAGCTGATGATTGCTAATGTCATCATGTTAACTGCAGGGATTGCATGTCTGATTGTGACATTTGTGACCACATGGTTGACATCACTAGTCATCAGCCTTGTATGGCATCAAAGTCTTATAGCTGCTCTAGCATTTGTTTTATTCTTTGGTTCGATGGAGGTTCTCTTCCTTTCATCCTATTGCATGAAAATCCCAAAAGGTGGCTGGGTTCCGCTTGTGCTCTCTGCAGTCTTCATGTTTGTTATGTACGTGTGGCATTATGGTTCTAGAAAAAAGTATTTATTTGACATGCATAACAAAGTTTCAATGAAGTGGATCCTTACACTGGGTCCTAGTCTTGGGATTGTTAGGGTTCCAGGATTGGGCCTTATCTACACTGAATTGGCTACTGGAGTCCCTGCCAGTTTTACTCATTTCTTGACAAATTTGCCAGCTTTTTACCAAGTGGTTGTTTTTGTTTGTGTGAAGACCGTACCTGTGCCTTGTGTGCCCCACAAGGAGCGTTACCTCATTGGCAGAATTGGTCCTAAATCTTATCGATTGTATCGATGCATTGTTCGAAATGGCTATAAAGATGTTTATAGTCATGAAGATGATTTTGAAAATGACCTCGTGATGAGCATAGCAGAATTCATTCAATTGGAGGCAGAAGGTTGTTCTGGAAGCCTTGATGGTTCAGTGGATGGCCGTATGGCTGTTGTTAGGACGTCTGGTAAGTTTGGAACAAGATTACTAATGTCAGAATCTGCTGGCTTTGAAGAAGGCAGCAGTACGAGTCTTCCTGGAGCTTTGACTGTTACTAGTAGTAAATCTCCCACACTGAAGAAGCTACAGTCCATGTATGAGCAGGAATCACCTGAAGTCAACACTAGACGACGGATTCGATTTGAGGTGCTAAATACAATATATAAAGATCCACGTGTCAAGGAAGAGCTCATGGAACTTGTAGAAGCCAAGCGCGCCGGGGCAGCATATGTAATAGGTCATTCTCACGTAAAGGCCAAGTGGAACTCATCATTCCTAAAGAAGTTTGCCATCAACCTCTACTCTTTTCTCCGAAAAAATTGTCGGTCTCCTGCTGTAGGCCTGAACATTCCTCAGATTTGTCTGATTAAGGTAGGAATGAATTACCATGTCTAGCACAAGTCTGATAATATCTTGACCTGGGATGTAATTTATGAAATCTAGAATTGGCTTCCACGACGTGCAAGATTATGCTACTTTGGCAGATTCAACTTAATTGTATGTCACCCAAGAATCCCTGCTTGGCATATTTGAAGAAAAAGCTGCATCAAATTGTCAAGATTTTTGATTTTGTGATGCCGCTGGCAAGGTATGTAAATTACTAATTTGTTTAGTGAGGAGTTTTTTGGGGGATGCTGTACTGTTTATTGAGTTTGAGCTTCCCAAATTACACTTTTGAGTCTTATACTTTGCATGTAAGCATCTACTGCTGCCTTCGTACTTGTAAGGGAATTATTTTTGGTGGTTTTTGTAATCTTCCTCAGCGAGGCAAGGAAATGATCTGTATTTAGAACGGAACCATACAGGAACTATTGACGGTCCCAGCAGCACCCAGATGATGGATATGAATTTTGGTTCTTCTACTTATTTATTAATTTTGGCTACTGTGAAATTCATCTTTCTAGTTAGTTCTCTTTGCTGGGTTTATACTTCAGCCACCTTTTTTTTTTTTTTAATTTATTTCCACTAAACTCTGAGCATCTCATATTTACTAGTTCATAAATAAAATGTCAATTTTAGAACTATATAACAAATTTTAATTATTTGTTCACGAGCCTTACTCTGTTGGACACTGTTATCACTTTTCTCATCGGGCTCTGCTCTTGAGGCCATGTTCTTCTTTAGGGCCCTTTCTATTGTACCCCCTACCCCCGTATTACAGTGATGCGTGCATTTCAAAGTCATCCTGTGAAAGCCATTGCTTTTAAACTCTTAAAAAACTTCAGAGCAGTTCCTCCTTTCGTCTCATTATCTTACAATTTTTCCTGCAGCTTGTGCAGGTATGGTATCCCATACGACTATACTCCCAAATATACTAGGGGTGAACATCGGTCGGTTATGGTCGGTTTCAGGTGAACCATTTTGGGTTTGGTCGGTTTTGGACATCAGAATACGTGACCCATTCCCGTCCGATTGATGCTTCGGTTTGAGCGGGTTCGGATTAGGCGGGTTGATGGTTAGGATGGATCGGTTGTCTCGGTTTTCAATCAAAAAAAAATCGCAAACATATAACCAGAACAGAGATGAGAGAACCAGAAACACAAGGAAGAACAACAAAAACATAAAAATATCAAATTTTGAAAACCCAAAAAAAGGTTGAACATAGAAACAAGAAGATAAACACAAGCCAAAAAAAATATACCCAGAGCAAGAGAAGAATAGATCAAAGTTGCATATTCGAAACCACAAAGGCACAAACCAGAAAGTTTCAATCTTTCAACCAAAAAGCAACTAAATCTCAACAAAATATATCAAAACTTTCAACATATATCAGTATCTTCTTCATTGCAAGGTCTCCCGTTCGCAAATCTAGCACTTAACATGCAGCAACAAGGATGGCTGGGTTCGAAGACCTGCGATGCATCTCGAGGTAGAGGATGTAGATGAAGAGAAGGCAGAGCGGCTTCACGGCGAAGGTGAAATGGGGTGCGTCTTGCGGCGGAGTGGAAGACGGAGTGGCATGGCAGAGCGGCTCAGCTGTGGAAGAGAGGTGGAGCTTCTCGCGGCGGAGTGGAAGATGAAGAGGCATGGCAGAGCGGCTCAAATCTGGCCAGAGACGGAACAGAACGAGGCGTCGGAGGCGATGCTGGCCAGAGATGGACTTGGGCAGTTCTTGTTGAGTGGTGGTGAGACCGAGATGAGGGTTCAGAGAGTTTGGTAAGAGAGAAAGAGTCTTCTGATAATTAGAAACATTACAAAATATTGGTAAAGAAAAAGCATTCAAGAGTCATAAGTCTATTAAGTCATTTACGATAAAAAAAACATTCAATTTTTTTATAATGTAAAAGATTTTAAAATTTAAATGGTTGAATGAGGAAAAGCATTCAATGACCGAAAGCTTTTTATCTTTCCAAGTAAACAAGACTGAAGGAACGGGACTGGAAGACAGAGAAGCAGTGACAGCAAACCCACTGTTCGAGGAGAACACTCCAGTATCTATGCAAATAAAATTTAAACATGCATGTTTGGTCGGTCTTGGTCGGGAGCGGATTTTTTTTTTGCAATCCGAGCCCGACCGAATGGAGTCGGTGGAAACCGAATTTGTAACCCATTGACCCGCCAGACCGATCCGATCCACCTATTCACTCATTTTTTTCTTCGGGTTCTTCGGTTCTGGGTCGGGTGGTCGGTTCTTGTCCAGCCCTTAAAATATACCTATCCCGAATCTCCAATTGAAAAGCAGGCATACACATATATAAAATATGATTCTGAAATATACTAGAATGCATGCACCGTTATTCTCCCTGTATATCTTTTCCCTGTTCTTATCTATATATATTCAGCATGTTTGGTTTACAATTACAAACATACGTTTTGGATCCAAAGGAACATAATGGTTACTTTGAGTCCAGCATACGTTTGCAGATTTTCTACTGCAACCCTTCATGCTGTTGTTGAAATATTCCCTTTTAATTATAAAAGTAACTAACGTAAATACGAAATCGGGGATGGATCAATCAGTTCGAAATAACAATTAAACTAACGTAAAACGAATCTTAGGGTTTCACAAAGTGAAGAAATGGATTTTGGAAAGGATAGAATTCAGGCTGATCAATGAAATTATAAAATCTATTTTTTTTGGGTGTATTATAAAATCTATAATGTTTCTATAACTAGTTTGATAAATAATGGTTTAATAGTAAACATGAAATTATAAAATCTGTTTTATTATAGTGTTTTATTTTCATTATTACTAATACTGTAATACATTGAATACGCTAATGTATAGAGAGAGAGGGTTAGCATCAAGCTACACGAGTATAAATCCAATAGACTGAGGTCATAAGTAAATTTTGATTTTTTTTCTCTCCAAAAAGCTCCAAAAGTTTTATAAATTTCAGTTAGTATATTAATAAAACATATAATATTATGAGTTTAAATAAATAATTCAAAATATAAAATAACTATAGCATACCTATTCTGTTAAATTATGTATTTTATTTAATTAATACTTTTAATTTTAACTTTTTTATTGAAATGATTCATTTTAAGATTTTTTAATGGTTTAATTATTGAGTAGCTCCCTGAACTATTTGAGAATTTTCAAATAGGTTCCTATACAACAACAACAACCAAGCCTTATCCCACTAGGTGGGGTCGGCTACATGGATCATATGGCGCCATAATGTTCTATCATGAATCATGTTAATAGTTAAATCATTGACCTCCAAATCTTTCCTAATAGTTTCTCCTATAGTTTTTCTTGGCCTACCTCTGCCTCTAGCTATTGGATTGCCCTCCACCTGGTCCACTCTTCTTACTACAAAATCTAAAGGTCTCCTCCATACATGCCCAAACCACCTAAGTCGAGATTCAACCATATTTTCTACAATAGGTGCTACTCCAACTCTCTCTCTAATGCTATCATTCCTAATTCTATCACGTCTAGTTTTTTCGCTCATCCAACGCAACATTCTCATCTCCGCTACATTGATTTTACTCTCGTGTTGATTTTTTACCGCTCAACACCCTGTCCCATACAACATCGCCGGTCTAATAGCTGTACGGTAAAATTTCCCCTTTAGCTTAAGAGGTACCTTTTTATCACACAAGAAACCCGAAGCCTTCCTCCATTTCGACCACCCTGATTGAATCCGATGGGTTACATCTCCCTCAATTTCTCTGTCATTTTGTATAATAGACCCAAGATATTTAAACCGTGTGACTTGTGGTATGTTGTGGTCTCCAACTTTCACCTATAAGCTAGAGGTGTTTCACCTTTTGCTAAACTTGCATTCCATATACTCTGTCCTGCTTCTACTCAAATGGAAGTCATGTGCTTCTAAAGCTTGTCTCCAAGTCTCCAACCTTCCATTTATATCATCTCTCGACTCTCCAACTAGAACTATATCATCCGCGAAAAGCATGCATCGCGGTGCTGGCTCTTGAATGTGCTCCGTAAGTACATCCAAGACCAAAGTAAAAAGATAGAGGCTTAAAGCTAACCCTTGGGGCAGACCTATGATTATCGGGAAGTCATCTGTGGCTCCACCCTGCGTTCTCACACTACTCGTGGCCCATTCATACATATCCTTGATAGCTCGAATATAGGCAATCCGAACACCTTTCTTTTCTAGGGCTTTCCACAAAACCTCTCTTGGCACCCTATCATACGCTTTCTCCAAATCAATGAAGGTCATGTGTAAATCTTTTTGATCCCTTCGATATTGTTCCATCACTCGTCGTAGCAAGTAAATTGCTTCCATGGTCGACCTCCCGTGCATAAAACCAAATTGGTTGGTGGTGATTTTGGTTTCATTTCTTAGTCTCCGTTCAAGCATCATTTCCCATATCTTCATAGTATGACTCATAAGCTTAATCCCTCTATAATTTGCGCAATTTTTTATATCTCTCTTGTTCTTGTAAATCGGAACTAAAGTGCTTCGCCTCCATTTGTTCGGCATTTTCTTTGACCTCATAATCTCGTTAAAAAACTTCGTGAGCCAACTAATGCCTCTATTTCCTAGACTCTTCCATACCTCCACATGTATATTGTCCGGTCCAACTGCCTTACCATTATCCATCCTTCTCCAAGCTTCTTTTACCTCATGCTCTTGGATTCTACGATAAAAAGTGTAATTTTGGTCCTCCTCTCTGATGTCAAGCACCCGCGAGCATTATAAAACTTCAAATCCTTCATTAAATATCTTGTAGAAATAATTCTTCCATCTATCTTTAATATCTTGTTCCTTAACCAAAACTCTACCTTCTTCATCCTTAATATACTTCACTTGATCCAAGTCTCTTGTCTTTCTTTCCCTATTTTTAGCAAGCCTATAAATAGATTTCTCACCATCTTTGGTGCCTAAGGATTGGTACAACCCGTCAAAAGCTTTAGTACTAGCTTCGCTCACTACCTTCTTGGTCTCTTTTTTGGCCACCTTATAATTTTCCCAATTTTCAGCATTTTTACATAAAGACCAAGCTTTAAAACATTCCCTTTTAACCCGAACCTTAGCTTGCACACTTTCATCCCACCACCAGGATTCTTTACCCCTAGGTCCGAATCCTCTTGATTCACCAAGCATCTCTATAGCTACCTTCCTAATCCCCTTGGCCATCTTGTCCCACATATCGTTTTCACTTCCGTATGCCTCCCAAAACCCTCACTCCAAAACCTTGTGCTGGAAGATCCTTTGTTTTTCACCCTTCAGTTGCCACCACTTGATCCTTGAAACCTTTTCATGGCCTCTTCTCTTCACACTCCTCTTAACTCTTACATCCATGACCAAGACTCTATGTTGGGTAGTCAAGCTCTCTCCAGGTATGACTTTACAGTCCAAGCAAATCTTTCTATCCGATCTCCTAATAAGAAAGAAATCTATTTGAGAGCTTGTCACCCCACTTTTGTACGTGATAAGATGCTCCTCACGTTTCCTAAAACACGTATTGGCTATAGTAAGATCGAAAGCAGATGAGAAGTCCAGAATAGACTCACCCTCACCATTTATCTCCCCTAGGCCATATCCCCCATGCAAACCGTCATAACCTTTAGTTGCCCTCCCTACATGCCTATTTAGATCCCCTCCTAAGAAAATCTTTTCACCTAGCGGTATTTCCTAAATTAGGCCTTCTAAATCCTCCCAAAATTTTACCTTGAAGTGTTCTTTTAACCCTACCTGAGGTGCGTAAGCACTAATCACATTAAAGGTATCTTGTTCCACTACAAATTTTAGGGCAATGATCCTATCTCCAACCCTTTTTACATCCACAATATCATTCTTCTAATATTTATCCATAATTATGCCCACCCCATTTCTCGATTTTACTTTACCAGCGTACCAAAGCTTAAAACCCGAAGAGTCTAATTCCTTTGCCTTTTCTCCCACCCACTTAGTTTCTTGTAGGCGCATGAAATTGATCCTCCTCCTAATCATAGTGTCAACTATTTCCATTGATTTACCTGTAAGAGTGCCTATATTCCAAGTTCCAAAGCGAATCCCACTCTCGAAATAGGTTCCTATACTACAAAAATTTGTAACTGGGTCTCCGAACTTTTATAAAGTTTTCAATTGGGTCCCTGAACTAAAAAAGATTCTAATTGGGTCCCTGAACTTATATAAAATTTTCAATTGAGTCCCTGGGGTTGGGTTCCCTGAAGAGGTCTTTAAGTTTGCTGACTTGAAACGTGACCTGAAATTCCCTCCAAATTTGTATTTAGGGTTGGAAGAGCTCAAAATGTTGAACCAGAAAACCAAAACGTGACATGCGATTGCTTCTCCTCTATCTGAACAAATAGTTCATTCCTTCCCCGATTTATGTTTCACGATTGCATATCCCTCTCTCGAAATAATTTAGTCCAAAATTGTTATCCCACTTGCAGCTTACTACATCTCATTTCATCTTGTTACATCTTGCCGCATTTTATTGTGACAATGTCTTAAGGTTTATCTTCCACCCAAATCACTTATAAATGGCTGACATCGTTATCAAACTTGGATGAAATCAATAATATTTTGTCGAATTCAACATATCAATAACGAATTTTTTACTTTAGGGACCCCATCGAAAATTTTATATAAGTTTAGGGACCCAATTAAAAACTTTTTTAGTTCATGGACCCAATTAAAAATTCTATAAAAGTTCGGGAATTCAATTACAAATTTTTTTAGTATATGGACTTATTTGAAAATTATCAAATAGTTTAGGGACCTATTCAACAGTTAAACCTTTTTTAACTGAATAATGTTGGATACACAAATTTTTATAAACATTCCTTTTATCTTTCTGATTACGATTAATCCTACTTTATTTTTCATACATACACATTCTAAATTCTAATACTAAACTACTACACACTTAAATGTAAAGAGGTTTATAATGTTACACAAAAAATAAAAAAGGGATTTATAATGTTCAGCTAGCACATTCTTGTTAATTTGCGCACACAATTAATGTTTGCTTTAGCGTTAGTTGGTATTAGAATGTGCTGTCGTCAGATGATATATCAAACCCGGTGGGCAGGGTGTCCAATTTTTCCAAAACCCCCTAAAAAAATTCCAAGCTTCATTCATTGAATTGAAAAAAAATACACAACGGCCAATCTGCCATGCCAAATGCTTCCATTCTGGGGATATATAATGTAAGATAATATAATATAATATACATATATATATTTATTAATATATGTATTATGTAACTAAAAAAACCCCACGATTGGTTGGTTCTCTTTTCCCTCTCGATGGAACAAACTAGAAAAACTGGAATTGCATCTTCAATAGTCAATATTCAAATTAAATGTTGAGTAGTACCCTAGCCCTAGGTGGTATCATATCCCCCAACCAGTTTCGTTTTCGCCTCTCAATATTAAAATTAAACCTTTGTTAATTCATGTAAGGAAATAATTTGAACCCTCTCCCCATTTTGCAGCGTCGTGAATTGCCCCCTATCAAAATATCAATGTTGAGTAGTACCTCTTCTTCTTCTTACTCTGTGTTTGCTCGCCCCTTTCTTCCAATTAAGGGTTCTGCCCGACCCACATCGCTATACCCTTTTTCTCGGAGCTCTCGGATCTTGGAATCGCATCCTAGGTCTCCAAAGAACGTAAGCAATATGTCCAACTGGTTGAACTACTCGGTCTATGCTACTTTCCTTATTTTTAATCCCCTTTTAGTTATACTTGTGCTATAGTAAATTTTGTTATGTGTTGCTTTTAATTTTATTTTATTTTTCAATTACTGAAAAATGGGTTTAAAAAAGTTTTAACCTTTATCCCAAATGAATCTGAGAGTATGAGACCTCTATAATTCCGTAGTTTTTGATTCCTGCCTTTACTTGAGGGGGTGGTTGGACTAATTGATGAGGTTAAGAGCTCCACATGTGCCGGCCATGGCTGTAATTCAATTGGAGATGGGGTGAGGTATCTGCAAAGACACTCCGACGCAAGAGTCAGTCATATAGTGTGAATGAGGGATAGAAATGCTGGCAGAAAGTAGTGAACATACTTGGGGTGTTTACCTAACTGTGCTTAAATAGAGGAGATGAAGCCCTTAGGGTTTGTGATGGCAACTCAGGCATGCAACATTAGGCTTGAACCCAATAGGGACCTATTGTTCCAGTTTTGTCACGGGTTTACATTCTTTGTTTTTTTTTGGGTCTAAACCCAGTGTATCCCAACACTGGCAACGAATGACTAGTTACTGTTCGCGGGATGTGGCTTCCGTTGGCCAAGCATTATTTTAACACCGCCAGGAATCGAACCCGGGAGCAAACCGAGTCGACCCCTAGAGTGTCCCAGGGCATGCCTTACAACCATTAGGCCAAGAGGCTTGGTTGCGGGTTTACATTCTTGAAGTAAAGTAAATAACTTAAATAACTCAACGAGGCATTTCAGATTTAAGTTCTTGTTACTCTATGTATGTGATTATCAGTGAAAGTGGTGGCGAATGAGTATTTTTATTGTATATATATACATATATACTCGTAGTAATTGGTTGTATTTTTTTGCTTTGCAGAAATTGAGTATTTTGTGCTTTAGGCATGAGCATCATTCTCCAGAAACACCCAAACCTGAAATTGTAGATCACTATCTTTCTGAGGAGTTGGTACAATCTGAATTCAGTAACTCCAGTGTCACCAAAAGAGATAGGAACCCAAGCCTCCAGAAGGTATTATGTCCATTATTTACTTTAACGAATGGAAAACTATGTTGATATAATCTTGTAGTACTTTAAAGACTGGCATTCATAACAATGAAAATATGTGCCACTGAACCAAGTTATTCATAATATGCACATTGATGTACCATCTGTTTTGACTTTTGAGAATGAATAACATTTCTGTTCCATATTCTTCAAATTCTGAGAGTTGCTAATTAAACATGCTTAAATATATGAATATGTTGGTTACTCCTCTGGAGAGGTGATGATAACTAATAAAATGCATTTTTCTTGTAATTTCATGGTATCTAATGCATTTCATTAGGGCCAATCAGATTTTGACCCTTAATCAACCTTAGTATTCTGAAGGCTGAAATAGGTTTACCTGCAGTTTAGTTCATCCAGTCTATTGATGGGCCTCGTCGTGGGCCTCCCATGAGAGTGTATCGCAGAAAGGAGGATTGGAGAGAAGGTACTGGAATGGGGGAAAGAGACATGTATATGAGGGGAATGAGGGATGGTGGAGGGAACAGGAGATCTTTTGGGTAAAATTGGTGTGGCTGAGGCCAAGGGCAGAGAAGGCATTGTCTCTCTGATATTTTTCTTTTCTTTTACTAGGCTGCAGTCTGCACTTATCTTTCTTTCTGTTCTTTTCCATTGTAATAAGAGTTCTGTTCTCTGAATTTTTCTACCCATTTCTATAGAAATATTAGTTCCTATCATCTATCAAAAGAATTACTTCTCCATCATTGGGTATTTGCATTATAGGAAGTCTGTGACCAGACTCTGTCAATCAAGTGCAATTGTAGTTGATCTGAGGATGTGGCTGGCAATGGAATTCTGTGGTGGACAACATATTAATATGTGCTTTTATTTGTCTGTTGTCAAATTGATGTAAAGAAAAGAGAATGTGGTTTCCTCGTCACTCCTAATATTTGATTGTACATACTTCATGTATGTCTTCTATTTGTTTCAAGTGTTCTTGGGATATAGGATAGAGGTGGGGATTTGGGACTTAATAGGTTAGACTGATTGTTTTCTCAGGTGGATTTGTGGTAGATTACTGATGGATTGGAGGTTCAATGGCTTTATGCGAGGATAAGGAAATTTGCAGAGGGATTTTATGATCGCATTGGTACCTGTTTGAGTACTGTGAATGATTCCTGCATTATCAGGATTTTGGTTTTGATTTTAGTCTTGTAGGGCAAATTGAAGGAAGAATTGGTTAGGATTTTGATGTGGTGAACCTTTTATGATGTTTGATAGCACTGAGCACTGGTGATGAACAGAAAAGAAACCTAAGCATCACGGCTAGTGCTATGTAGTCAATCGCGGATTGCGTAGCGTAGCGACCGACCCCTGGAACGCAATAGCGGTGTAGCGGGTAAGCGGTATGGCCGCTACGCCGAAGTATAGGGAAACTATACAAGAAATTTATACCATACACATATGAATGCTAAAAAATAAAATAATACACAAAATTAAAGACATATTCATAACCACTAATCAATGTTCATTGTTACCTAAATATTCAAAGTTCAAACCCATTATAAAGCAAATAAGTTCTAGCCTCCATGGCTCAAAATAAATAAGTTCTGGCCTCCAAGGCTCAAAATAAGTCATCTAAGCATTTAAAATAAATACAAGTGAATCCTTTAATTGGAATCACTATCTCCAAGGTCAGACCTCAATTCTTCTATATCCTCCTCAACTTCTTCTGCCTCTATAGGAGCTTCTTGGTCCCTTCTCCGTATTCTTGTTTGCTGCCTAGTCATTGTTGATGGCTCACCAACTTTAGCCACATTAGCAACATCCCCCCAAGTCAATATATCATCCTCAAAGACCAAGTCATCTTCAACACCTTCTCCATCTTCAACCATTTCTCCAGTCAACCAGTCATTGCAAATATCAATGTCCTTTAAGGTATTGGGGTCGATTAAGTTACGATTGTCAAAGCGTTTCTTAAGTTTTTGGTTATACTTGACAAAAACCAAATCTTGCAACTTTTGATGCTCAAGATTGTTTCTTTTCTTGGAATGAATCTATTTTAAAGTTTGAAAAAAAAAGAATGTTAGTTGCTCTCACAACTACTATATCAATGTTTACAATAAATTAAAACCATTTCACATTGACTTACTTGCTCAAAGGTACTCCAATTACGCTCACAACCCGAAGAAGAACATGTCAAGCTCAATACCAGTGTTGTCGATGGCGGATGGCGGCCGGCCAAAAATCCGCCATACATCATAGCGGATGGCGATGCGGCCATATGGCGGATGTCATGGCGGACAAAAAAAAATTATATATATATATATATATATATATATACACACACATATACATAACAAAAATTACAGAAATAAATATAAAATCCAAAACACTATCAACATAAGTAAAGAACCATAAACTAAATTGATAGAAAATGTCATATAAGTCTCATAATTCAAATAGAAAATGTCATAAACCATCAAGTTCAAGACTTCATAATTCAAAATAACAACAAAATGATAAAAACAACATGACAAACACAAAGTAAATGGCTATTCCTCTTCCTCAACCCCAACATAATCAATTTCTTGGTTATCTAATGGGGCATATCCCTCTTCCTCTTCTCCATCGATTTCTCAAAAACAAGTAACTCTTGTTCATCTTCGATGCCTCGTAATCATCCTAAAATTCTCGATTCTTCACTTGGATCAACTGCTATCTCTTTCCCCTTGCCCTTACTCCCCTTAGAGGTTGAACTAGCACTGACCTTTGTTAGAAGCTTTGGCGCAAAGAATGCAACACTTGATGCTCCTTTTCTTTTCCTTGTTTTCTCGCCTAGTAAGTGTTGTAGGCTCTCCAACCCCCGAAGCCTCATAAACAGCTTCCCAATTTAGTGTGTCATCATCATCAAAACCAACTCATTACCAAAGATCATCATTATTATCATCCATCTCTCCAACTAACCACTCATTACACTCATCAATGTCATTGAGTGTAATTGGGTCAATTTCATCTTTAATACTATGTCTATGATGGAGTTGTTGGTTATATTTGACATAAACCAAATCATGCAACTTCTTATGGTCAAGCCTATTTCTCTTTTTTGAGTGAATCTGAAACATAAATATAATTGAAGTGTTAATACTTAATTAGGCTTGACCACACTTATAAAATAAACTCAAGATACTTGCTCGAATACACTCCAATTGCGCTCACATCCAGATGCGCTACATGTCAAGCTCAAAATCTTGATAGCCAATTGCTGCAAATTTGGAGCCGAGAAGCCATACATTCGCCACCATTGAGCTACAAAATCAGAGTGTATGACTTAGAATTTAAACATTAAACTTAAAAGAATTGAAATAGTGAAATTATTAGAAGATGGGGTCTTAGTTTCTCACCAGGAGCAATGACTTTTCTCTGTGTTATTGCAAATTCAGAACCAAAGAGTCCGCTGACAGTCTTATAAATAGGCAACTCGGCTAGTATCTTAGCTTGCACATCCTTACTTGGCACCAACCTAGAGATGCAAGCATACAACCCATTGTGAACCTCCAAATCAAACTCCAAGCCAGGATTGGAATAGAAGAACTCCGGGTTTAAATAGTGACCAGCTGCGTGCAATGGACAATGAAGCTGACAATTCCATCTATTGTCAATGATTTCAAAAACATCTTTGTATGTGCTTTCATTGTTGTTGAAAGACTTCATAATTGCTTCTTTGGCCTTGTCCATTGCTTCATAAATATATCCCATGGCTGGTTTTCTTTCACCATCAACAAGTCGAAGCACTCGTACAAGAGGAGCCATGACTTTAAGAATATAAACCACATTTTTCCAAAATGAAGGCATAAGAACAACCTTCGATGCTTGTCTCCCCTTAGCTTCCTTGGATAGCTTGTTTTTGCTCCACTCATCGGAAGTAAACATTTTTCTAAGATTGGCTTTTTCTCCATGAAGTCTCTCCAATGATAAAAATGAGGTAGCAAATCGAGTAACCCCATGCCTTACCAATTCCCTCTTGTTTGTGAATTGTCTCAACAAACTCAAGGTACTTGAATGATCAGTAGATAAAACCAACAAGACCAATTCCCCTTTGAATTGTCTTCTTTATCAAAGGAATCTTTCCAATGTCTTCAAGCATTAAGTCCAGGCAATGGGCTGCACAAGGAGTCCAAAGAAAGATTTGGTCTCTTTTCTTCTAACATCTTTCCAAATTAGAACATAGTTGCTTCCATTATCTCGTAATGATCCGAACAACTTTCTCCTCTCCAATCTCCTCTACAATAGAATCAAGCAACTCAAACAGGTTTCTCACCTGGGTCTTCACAAATGCTTGAGCCATCAATTGACTTCACAAACATTGTCCCAATCGGAGAGTTCACCAAGAAATTAATAATGCATCTTTGCTTTCTATCACCCATGCATCCGACATAATAGAGCAACCATGTTTTCTCCACTGCTCCTTGTGATTTTTCAACAAATCTTCAGTGTGTTCCATCTCCATGTGTAAGAGTGGAACTCTAATAGCATGATAAGTAGGAGCTGGTAGATGTTTACCAAAGGCACCAACTGCTTCAAGCATTTCTTGAAAGCTTTCCAACTTAATACAGTTAAATGATAAACCAGCCTGATACCAAAAATGAGCAATTTTTTGATGGACCAGAAGAACTGCTTTCTTTTCACATGCCTCTCTAATGTTAGCTTGCCTCATTTCCTCCTTCTTCCTTTTACCAACTGCAGCTGGTGCAGCTGGTTTCCTGACAAAGAGATTAATAGGCCCCTTTTTAGCAACTTTTTTCTTCCCTGTAGAAGCAGAACTTGCAGCAGCAGCACTAGTAGGTGTCATTTCCATCTCATCTTCACTACTCTCCACATAGAGTAGACTCTCAATTTCAGCTCCAGCTCCAGCACTTGGAACATAAACATAGTTGCTGCCTAGATTCTTCCTCTCTTTGAAAAGTGTCCAAAGCTCTTCTCTAACTTCTTTTGGACACTTGGTACAAGCAGCTACATTCCCCTTCTTGCCCATTAAGTGCTGTTTAGCTCTAGTGATCCCTCCCTTCATGACTTTTGAACAGAAAGTACACACAACCGAGTTTGTGTCTCCTTCTTGCAATGGAAAGTAGTATTTCCATCCAACATCAGCTCTGGAGGAGGCCCTTGAAGCATCAGAAGAAGGTGGTTCGGCTGCCATTTTCGAAAATGGCTGAAAAAAGGAGAAAGGAAGAGATGCTTGCTGGTCGGCGGAGGTCAGTGGTCAGCGGACGGTGGTCGGCCGAAAGTGGGTGTCGCCGGAGAGTGGGTGGCCGTGTGGGAGAAGAACGAAATGGGAGGAAGGGAAGGGTCTGCGTCTGCGATCGCGATCGTGTTTGGAAGGAAAGGGTCTGCGTGCGATAACGTTTTTAGGGTTTATTTGTCATTTGGACCGGGTCGGGTCGGCTAAACGGGTCGGGTTTGCGACAAAAGACCCAAACAGCCCGCCATTTCCGCCGTGACTGCCATGCGCCACGCGGCCGCCACGACCCGCCACGAGGAATCCGCCACGCCACCGCCTCGGGATGACGGTTCCCCCAAATTCCGCCACGGCGCCATGGCGGTTTTTTGACAACACTGCTCAATACTCTAATTGCAATTTTTTGCAAGCTTGGAACATGATGCCCACAAGTCTTCCACCACTCAGCTGTAATGAATAACAAACTAGGATTACTATCAACACAAGCTCATGTGAATCTAGTCAACAATATCAAAATAATGCACCTTAACTTACCGGGAGCCATAGTAGTTCTATTTCTTATTGCAGCGGGTAAGTTAAAGCGTCCTTCAGACCTCCTATAAATCGCCAACTCATTGGTAGCTTTATCCTCTTGTTGTTCATTATCACTTAGCCTCTCAATGCATTTAAGGAGCCCCAAATTAACTTCAGAATTCCGATCAATATCCGGGTTACCATAGAAGAACTCAGGATTAAGGAAATGGCCGGCTGCATGCAATGGATGATGAAGTTGGCATTCCCATCTTCTATCAACGATGGCCCAAATATCTCTATATTTGTCTTCATTTCCATTGAAAGATATCATCATGGCTTCCTTTGTCCTGTCCATCGCCTCATAGATGTAACCCATAGCAGGCTTTTTCTCATTATCAACAAGCCTTAGTATTTCCACAAGAGGTCCCATGGCCTTCAAGCTGTAGAGCACATCATTCCAAAGCGATGGCATTAGTACAACATCCCTTGCCTTCTTCCCTTTAGGGTCCCTAGTTGCCTTTGTCTCAGCCCACTCCTCCGGATGAACATCCTACGAAGGTTGCCTTTATGTTTGTGCAACCTTTGCAATGTGAGGAAGTGAGTAGCAAACCGAGTAACTCTAGCCCTTACCAATTCGATCTTGTTGGTGAACTTTCTCATCAATATAAGGCCATGGTATGATTGTAGATGAAGCTTACAAGAGAGACCCCTCTTTGACACGCCTTTTTGATTCTTGGAATTTTACCGATGTCTTCTAACATCAAATCTATACAATGTGCAGCACATGGTGTCCAAAACAGTTTCTGCCTTCTTGCTTCTAAAGATCGACATATAAGATCAAATCAAATGGACATAATTAAATAAGTAATTATAACTCATCCAATTAGAAAAGTGTCCAATAGGTAGCTAACTTAGCATAAAAAAAAGGCTCTTACCCGCTGAAACATAATTGCTACCATTGTCGGTGACAACTTGCACAACATTGTTTTCTCACAAAAGAGTCCAACAGTTCAAAAAGTTTATGTCCACTCTTCACATACCCAGAAGCATCAACACTCTTGACAAACATTGTCCCAAGTGGACAATTGACCATGAAATTGATCAATGTCCTATTCTTGCAATCTGTCCATGCATTGGACATTATAGAACAACTGCTTTTAACTCGCTCTTCCATTTGTGGCCGCAGCATCTTTTGAGTGATCACTAGTTCCTTTTTCAAGAGTGGAACCCTTATCTTATGGTAGCTTGGAACCTTTAGATTTGGACCATAGTTGCCAACAGCCTCAAGGATGGCCTTGAAGCTTTTGTCACACGCCACATTAAAAGGAATTCCACATTTATAAAAGAACCGAGCAATAAATTGAACCGTCTTAGCCCGTGCTTCTTTATCACAAGCAACATTGACACTTGTTTGCTTCTTAGCATAATGCAAATCCATGGGTTCTTTCACTGTTTTTTCCTCTCTTGGCAGAAGGGGCAGCACCATCAGCAGTAGGTTTTCCGGCTCGAATATTGTAAATTTCTTGAACCTCTTCTTGCTCTTCATCATCTTCGTTAATCTCATGCAAATGTGAAGCATCGGCCTTTTTCTTACCAAACAGTTCTGTCAGCTTCTTCCTTGCATCAGGAGGAGTTTTCTTGCAGTCATTAACATCACCCCTCAAACCCATTTGATGTTTTTTCGCTCTAGTTATGCCATCGGTAGTAGTTTTCCCACAAAAATCACATGTAACAGCCCTCTTGTTATTGATGTCATTGAGGCTATTCCATTCCCAAGCCGGGTCAATATTATCCCCAGTGGGTTTAACCAAACCATAAGCGACAGTAGAGGATGGTGGTACTGTTTGGGACACCATCTAGAAACAGAGAACAGAGGAGATGAGACGAACAGAGGAGGTCGCAGTTGCATAGAGGAAACGGAAGTCGCAGGGAGCTTCGCCGTCAGTCGCAGGGATGGTTGCTGGCGGAAGTCGCAGGGAGGTCGAACAGAGAACAGCAAGGGACAGAGGCATTTTAGGGAAGCCCTATTTCATTCAGAAGAAGTTTAGGACGAAATGACCAAAAGCCCCCAAAAAAAAACCCTAAAACAGCTATAAATCGAGGGCATTTTTGGGTTTCCACCCATTCTTCAGTGTTGCGGCCACAACAGGTGCAATTTCGCTGTGATTCCGCCGCTAACAGAGGCGCAACAGCTGCTACACAAAACCGCAACGCACCATGGTTTTGTGTAGCACCGTGGTTCCGCAACGCAACGCACCGCGCCGCCGCGATAGCAGGTGTAGCGGCCACAATCGACTACACAGGGCTAGTGTTTGGTTTCATCACAACCAAGAATGCAATTTACTGCCATAGTACATAAAAATTAAAAATGATCATTCTATTAAATGCACCTCTTATAACTTGTTCTTCGAGAAATTGGAATAAATTCAAATCCCTAATGATTGAGACTCTACTATTACTAAACCCATAGTCAAAACTTTGACATTAAAACAAAACCAATGGCCACTATTAACTTAAATCTGACCCCAAATTCCACCCAAGACTGGGGAATATGAAAATTCCTTCATTACCCCTAGGATTGAAACTTTAAAATTAGATATCCCTAAAATAATTATGAACGTGTAAAGTTATGGAATTATTCGATGAGCCTAAGTTCAAAATTGAACTAAAATAGTAAAATGTTAAGATGATTTGATATTGAGATGATTTATAGTGCATCTGCATCATCTTGTTTCCTATTTAAAATACATGAAACTTTTGATTTCCTTTGCATCTTTAAAGTTGGAAACATGCATCACTTTCTCAATGGGCGACAGAGTAGGGCTATTACTATGCCATATTTTTTTCATGAAATAAGATTTATATTGTAAATGTTATTTTATCTTGCGTCAATCTGTTTACTGAAAGGCTTGATTTTTTTTCAGGCTGCAAATGAAGTATTCAAGGTATTTGGCTATCGATGGGTTGTACCATGGAATGCAATGACCATATTACAAGTAAGCGCTTTCCAAAATTTGAGCAAGATGTGATTAAATAAAATTTCTCTTTTTGGTTGTAAGTTATAACTTCCTTGAAGCTGAAAATTTATATTACATGTGGTATCAGTATGAGCGGAAATGAGAGGAATGGAGACAGAATAAAAATTGACCCAATTGCTTTAGTTAAAATTTTAAAAATTAAATGTTAACATAGGTTTTAAATGGTGCAACCTTATATGATGCAGGTTATGCTTCTTTGGACAACAGCATTTTGGTTTATAGGATCTTGGATGATTCCTTTTGCAGCCCATATAACTGGTTTTAGCAAGGAATCTTTGACATTTAGAGGACAAGCACTATTTAGTCTGGTTACTGATGTAACTGAAGGAATCGCCGGAATTGCAATTCTTCTTCGATGTCTTTCTCGATTTCGTCCCCTTCCACCTGACTGGTTCAAGTTTAGCCTGAAAGGGAATTGGCAATTAGATGTCATCTTGGGTTGTCTCATGTTTCCTCTTGTAAATCGGCTCTCACAGTTCAACCTGGATCTGCTACCTCTTTTGCCCTCTACACCTGTCACCCTTTCAAGTGTCGAGCAATCAATAAGGGCAAGGGATCCAGTGGCAATGTTGTTGTATGCAATAGTAGTATCAGTCTGTGCTCCTGTGTGGGAGGAGATAGTTTTCCGCGGTTTCCTGCTCCCATCCCTTACCAAATACATGCCGGTGTGGTGTGCGATACTGGTGAGTTCAATTGCCTTTGCACTTGCACATTTTAATATACAGAGGATGCTACCACTTATATTTCTTGGGATGGTGATGGGTGTCATATTCACACGGTCAAGGAATTTACTGCCATCAATGCTATTGCATAGTCTATGGAATGGTTTTGTCTTCTTAGACCTGATGAAATAGCTTCTTGAAATTCATTATACTTTTTAGAAAGCAGGGACCAAATTATTTAGTAGCAAGGCAGGCCAACTAGCACGCGGGTGTATTCTTCAGATCGGATTTGACTTCTCTAAAATAAAGGGTACACTTTAGAGAGTAAAGTGCAAGATGGTAACCCTTGATGAGAAAATTAAGGGAGTAGATTATCACACGTGTATTTGTTATGCCCTTTAAAATCATAAATCCTTGATTTTCTTATCAGCAGGTTGATCTTGTACTTTATTCTCAGAAGGGCACCTCTGACTTTAGAGACCCTGCATGTTCAGAAGCAAATGCTTTCTAGAACAGTGCCTCGTGGTTAAGGTACACCACCCAAGTGCTTGTGCAAGTTGTAAGTTGTAACATGAACTGATGGGATCTTACAATTGTACATTATAGAGATCAGTGCCCTTATGTGTCCATATCTTTGATGAAATGGTATTATTTGAGTGGTATAATTGAAACAATTCATTTGGGTAACATGATGTTGGAGGACAGTTGGACTATATATTCTGAATGAGCTCATCCTTTTTTCTTGAAAAAAAATGTATCTAATAGTTAAAGTTATTGAGTATGTTTTTCATAACGTTGTGCAGAAGATTTATTATTCTGTTCATGACTCACGTTATTAACAAGAAATTCTCTGTTGTAACGTTGCAAAAAAGGCCCCACTGCAATTTTGACTAGAATCTAATTTCTTAGTCAAGAATCAAGATACTATTATTTGGCAACGGTCAAAAAAGTATCTCGATAACAATCCAATGTATGTAGTGACAGTCTTGATGGAAAATTTTCTATCATTGTTAGGTGCCTAAACAGAAAATCTATATTCAGAAATGTCTCACTTTTCCAATGCGGCACCACAATTTAGCAACGTTCATATTTTGATTTAATAAAATGGTTAAAGTAATATTTTGGTCTCTATATTTGACATGAATTATCGATTTGGTCCCTATACATAAAAAATTATTAAAATGGTCCCTATATATATAAAAAGTTGTCATTTGGTTCCTATATATTATCCGTTTGGTCCCTATACGAGTAAAAAATTATTAAATCAGTTTCTAAAATTTTGTACGGCAGGGATCAAATGGGAACTTTTTGTACGTATATGGACCATTTTAATAATTTTTTATGTATAGGGATCAAATCGAGAATTTATATCACATATAAGGACCAAAGTATTACTTTAACCAAATAAAATTTTGTTCATTCTTATTCGCCAGCAACAAAATTGTTGAATTGCTTTTTTTTTTTTCCCTCTCTTTCTCCTTTTTTCCCTCACATTCAAATCAATTTATATTTTGTTGAGAACATTCAATCAAATGAAGTAGTCACAATCAACATGATTCGAGTGGTAAAAAGTTCGGACCCCTAAAACAAGTGGTTGGGGGTTCGATCCTAGTACTTGTGTATAAAAAAAATCTGATTGGGAGGGAACAATTCTTAAATGTCATCCAGATTTTCTGATGAAGATTAATCACTATTTACGATGATGGATATTTTATATCAATGATATGATAACCCCAGAAGAATATATGTAGCACTCATGAAGTGACTTGTTTCGATTTCAACTTCCAAAATTAAGTTATGACTTTATGTTTATTTTTTTAATTTATACTTCATAATGGGTATATGTTATATATTTTTGTAGTTATCCATTAAAATTCAAATATAATAAATACCTCATTTTAAATATTATCTTTAAGCCACCAATTTGATGGAGCCGCACCTATTAGAAAAGTCTTATCAAAGAATTTTTGCTGATAAAATTTCATTCAACTCCTCAAAGAAAATTTCACTTTCAAGCCAGTCGATCCATTTGCTTTAGGAAGAATTATCTGCAGCTCCCAAGCTCTTTTATATAATGGAAGATCTTTCAAAGAAAAAAGAGAAAAAATAAAAAATGTAAACCAAGCATGTCAGCTAATCTTCAAAGCCAAGAAGATGAGATCTTTCGGCTGCGAAGATTAGAGATATCACTAACATGGGCTGATCCGAATGATAACGGGTTTGGGTTCTCACGTAAGTGGTCATGGGTTGGACCTATAACTCTTGTATATGAAAAATTTATATGTTGTAACAAATACACATGGCTCGATGAGAGAATGCTTGTAACATCCCTGACTGCTTTATGGATTGACGACTGTCCCCACAAACCAACACGGGTCTTTTCAGCGTGCTTTGTCCTCACTCACACGCTTCCTGGGAAAACTTCCCAGAAGGTCACCTATCCCAGAATTACTCCAAGTCAAGCACGCTTAACTGTGGAGTTCTTAAGTGATGGGCTACCGCAAAAAAGATGCATCTTGTTAGTATAGGTAGTACCAATCAATTCATATAAGCCTTCCTCAACTGTATAGTCCCATACCTACACAGTCTCGGGATCCCTCTCATTCGGGTGTGTTATTGGTTCATTCATGTGTCCCTCCGCCTAGAAGCCTACCAGGAGCCGCTCCTTGTCCGTGCCTTCTTGCACCGGCGACCACTCCCCGCCCTCGTCGGCACCCGGGTGTTACATGCCCACCAGCTTCCACTTGGTTCGTCCCCGAACCACACCGTACTGGGAGAGGTGCCGCTCTGATACCATTTGTAACATTCCTGGCTGCTTTATGGATTGACGACCGTCCCCACAAACCAACACGGGTCTTTTCAGCGTGCTTTGTCCTCACTCACACGCTTCCTAGGAAAACTTCCCAGGAGGTCACCCATCCCAGAATTGCTCCAAGTCAAGCACGCTTAACTGTGGAGTTCTTAAGTGATGGGCTACCGCAAAGAAGATGCATCTTGTTAGTATAGGTAGTACCAATCAATTCATATAAGTCTTCCTCAACTGTATAGTCCCATACCTACACAGTCTCGGGATCCCTCTCATTCGGGTGTGTTATTGGTTCATTCATGTGTCCCTCCGCCTAGAAGCCTGCCAGGAGCCGCTCCTTGTCCGTGCCTTCTTGCACCGACGACCACTCCCCGCCTTCGTCGGCACCCGGGTGTTACAATGCTAACTAATATCTTTAGAACATTGGTCAAGAGAAAAAAGAAAAAAGAAATCATTGGAAAGTAGTGTATTTAAAATTTTGAGAAGTGATATCTTCAGTTTTCGATGAAAATTTGTTTTTATTGAAATCATTAATCAATGCCCTTAGGGCTTATCTGGGAGTTTGGGAGGAGAAGGCTTTGAGGAGGAAGAGGTGGGGGAAGAGAGGATACTCCCCCACCTTGCATGGGGTTTAATCTACTACCTATTTAATAAAATTTTGTCCATTTTATCACTCGTCACTCTCTTATTCACTCTCATTCACCCATTTTCCCGCTTACAACCTCACCACATGACACACTCACCTCATTTCTCCCCTTTTTTTTCCTCTTATTTCTCTCATTATTTCTTTCCCGGTTCTCAAATTCAGAATATTTCAAAACTAATTCCCCTCATCCATTTCTTCTTCACTGTCATATCTCTCTTCCTCTCCTTCATCTTCTCTTTTCCATCTTCCCTTTCTTCTGCAATTTTTGTGACCTAATTTTTCCTTTATATATTTACTCTCCTATACGTTTTTCAACGTGTTAGTGTCATCGTTGCGTGGTTCCGCCGCCATCAACATGGAATTTGAGGAGGTTTGCATCGCATAGTTCCTCCGTGTCAAGTGCAAAGGTTATGTGGTTCCTCCCTCTCGGGTCTCCCCCTCCCCCTCACTTGCCGCTTCACGCTGATCTGATCGCACACACACACACAACCTGGTTCTAAGTTGTTTCTAAAAGATGCACATGAGGTGTTTGAGAAATTTCCTCTTTATGGATAAGAAGCATTTTAAGCTTTTACACTAAATTTCTTAAGTTTTATCTCATTCATGCTTTGAGTGTGGGACAAAATAGAACATGAGGGCTGCCTTTACTTATTCTTTTGTCAAAATAATATCGTTCATTTTAGAAAGTTGTCTCATGGTTCAAAGGAAATAATTATATGAAAGTGGTCGCATGTTATTTGAATTTTTTTCCATGAACACCTTTGATCTTCTATGATTATTGAAATTTAGTTTGAGGATATTGCAACAAGGATAGAGTTTTTCTAAATCTTTTTTGTTTAGTTCCAATCACTACAAGAATACATGGAATTATTGATGGCCGTTTACCGACGGACATTTTTCCGACGGAAATTTTATTATTGCCGACGGAAAAAACCGTCGGAAATATGGAAGGGAAAAATCAGCATGATTTCCGACAGAAATAGCCGTCGGAAACATTACCGACAGACAAACCGTCGGTAATTCCGTCGAAAAAGTGGCGGGAAATTTGGCGGGAATAACTTACCGACAGAAATTTTCGTCGGTAATGAGTAGGGAAAGTCAGATTTTCGACGGAAATTTCCGTCGGTAATGAGTAGGGAAATTCGGATTTTCGACGGAAATTTCCGTCGGTAAGTTACCGACGGAAATTTCCGTCGGTGATGAGTAGACAAAGGCAGATTTTCGACGGAAATACGTCTCGAAAATCGTAAACGTGTTACCGAAGGAGTTTCCGTCAGAAATGTTTTTGAACCGACAGAAATTTCCGCCGGTAAATTTCCGACGAAAATTCAGGAATATGGGCGGGAAATATATTACCGAAGGATGGGTCCGTCGGAAAGTCGGATCCCACCGTCGGTAACTTGAACTGATTTTTGGGTACCGACGGCTTAGTCCGTCGGTAACCCCATGGTTTTTTTAAAACCGGATCCCCCCCATTCATCTCCCTCGCGTCCCCCCTTCCATACCGACCCCCCCCCCCCCCCCCAACAACCCACATTTCCGATTCCGGACCCCCCCCTCACATTTCCGATTTCGAGCCCCCCACCGGCGGCCCCTTACCGGCCCCTTCCCCTTCCTCTTCTTCTCCCTCTCTTTCCTTTCAGTTTTCTCTCCCCCACCTCCCAACAGTCAGTGCCGCCGCCATATACCGTCGCTCAGCCGCCTGCCCCACCGTACGTCGCCACCCATTCAGGTGAGCTACCTTTTTCTCCAACCCTCTTCTCTCTGTTTGTGCATTATAGCTAGTAACTCAATCTTTGTCTTCTCCAGTGAACAACCACCAGTTTGGAGCACCAGCCACCAGTGCGGTTGTTTCAGGTGAGTTTCCAATTTAATTTTAAATTGTTTTAGATTTTTTTGTTTATTAATTTAAATGTTGAATGGATAGTTGTTGATTATGATGTTGTAGATTGTTAGGACAATGATAAAATGTATTGGAATGTATTGTTGGATCGATTTTTTTTAACTGTGTTGGACAGTTCGGTGTATTGTACTGTTATATTGAAAATTGTTAAGTGTGTTGGACTGTTATATATGTTGGATCAATTTAGTAAATTTTTATCTACTTGTGGTTTGGATTGAAAATGCATATGCTGGTTTTGTTTTATTTATGATATTGTTATTTAGAATTTTATTGTGGTTAGAAACAAGTGTCATTTAATGCTGGTTTATGGTAGTGTAAAATTCACTGTTAGCTTTTGATGTCATATAAAACTTAAATGAATAGTATTTTTTTTTTTTTACAAAACTTAAATTAATACTTAATTTAGGTAAATTATTATATGCCTCTTAAAATGATTACTCCATGCCTTGTCGTTGTGTTAAAAAATCTTGGTATTTGTGTAATTAAATAATATACTTATAATTAAAAAATCTTAGTTTTTAAGTAATTAACTAATATACTGATAATTAATTAAAAAATCTTTATGCAAATTATTTGTGTCACTTGAAGTTTTATTTTATCTGAAGGTATATAGAGTTAATACGTAATTGAGAAAAACCGTAGCTTCCCGTTCAAGGTTCAATATTATTAAGCATGTGTACTCGTGATCATGGCATCGCTCATTTTATTGAATCTTGAATTGTCCAATTGGGACAGTTTGGAAAAAAACTATTTCTCCACTGATATATTAATCACTCGTTGATTCTCATCTGTTATATAGTTGATGAAATTTCGGGTCAAAGCATTTCCTTTTGTTCTCCGGGTCCATGCTTGATTGTGGTATTTTACTGCGGTCAAGTCGTGTACTTGGAGACCAATGGGAAATGCTGCCGAAATTTCGTCAGCTATAAGCATGAGAAGCGGTAAGTAACTAGTATAATACAGTGGTGAAAAAGTTTTTCCTCGAATGAGATAGGGCCACACCTTTGAAGGAAAGGGAGAGATTCAAGGTTATAATAGTATCATGTTTTAAAATACGTCAATTCATCTGGATATGCAGAAGGATGGAATATTATCTCCCGATTCATAGTTGGGTGTATGATAGGAACGAGCCTGAGAGACGACTTCTAAAACAATCATTTGTAGTTGGAGTTGCGGAGTTTATATCGAAAGCCAAACAACATTGTGATTATGCAGAAGAGGGAGGGATTCGATGATCGTGCATAAAGTGAAATTGTATGACAATTTTGAGTGATGATGACGTGAAGGTACACCTATATCGACGTGGGTTCAAGCCTAATTATTGGATATGGACTGATCATGGTGAGGAGTTGCCGGATATTAATCTGAATGATGTCGGTGGTGACGATCTTCACATGGGTGCATCTAGCAGTGGCTTACATGACGACTATGTCGAACAACACCAGTCAATGCATATGATGGTGGACGATTGTCTTGGGCAACGTGGGAACTTCGAGGCGGATGAGTCTGATGACATGGAAGAGCCTCCTAATGAATCGACCCAGAGATTCTACAATCTATTGTTAGAGACAAATAAGCCGTTGTTTGAAGGGGCGTCAGATTCAAAATTATCAATTTGTGTTAGGCTTCTAGCTTGCAAGTCCAATTGGAATGTGCCCGAGTAGTGTTTGGAGTTTTTTTGTAAAATGCTTCAAGATGTGACACCCGTCAAAGACTTGTTGCCAAAAAGTTATTATGATGCGAAGCGGTTGGTGTCGAAACTAGGATTGGGGGCTAAAAGAATAGACTGTTGTCCGAATGGGTGCATGTTGTATTATGACAGTGCTTCGGGTACAGAAGACAGCATGTTGGAAGAATGTAAATTTTGTCAGACACCCAGGTATCGTGTTCAGAGCAGTGACCGTAGTAAGAACAAACCAGTTCCTGCAAAGTCAATGTTCTATCTGCCAATAATTCCAAGGTTGCAAAGACTATTTGCATCATCGCAAACTGCGGGACAGATGAGGTGGCATAATGAAAATAGGAGAAATACAGGCCTTATACGCCACCTTTCTGATGGTGATGCTTGGAAGCACTTCGATCAGGTACATCCTGATTTTGCAGCAGATCCTCGTAATGTCAGACTTGGGTTGTGTTCAGATGGTTTTTCCCCGTACATTCAGGCGTTAGCCTCGCCATATTCATGTTGGCCAGTGATTGTTACGCCGTACAATCTTCCTCCCGAGATGTGCACGTCAAAATCATACATGTTTCTGACCTGTCTCTTTCCGGAACCATCTAATCCGAAGGTCGGGATAGATTTATATTTTCAGCCTCCGATCGATGATCCGAAGAAGTTGTGGGATGGTGTGTTGACGTATGACATCTCAAAGAAGCGAAACTTTATGATGAGGGCGTCACTAATGTGGACTATCAATGATTTTCCTGCATATGGCCTGCTCTCTAGTTGGGGGACACATGGTAGATTGGCATGCCCGTATTGCATGGAACATGGAAAGGCTTTTACCCTGAGATATGGTGGCAAAATTTCCTGGTTTGATTCTCATCGTCGGTTCTTAGATCCTAACCATCCCTTCCGAAGGAATACCCGAGCTTTCAAAAAGAATCAGACAGAAGAGGAAGGTCCACCGCCTTTGTTGACTCCTGAACAAATATGGGGTCGGGTTAGGGATTAATTAAAAAAAAATTTATTAATTAAATTTTTTTTAAATCCGTCGGAAATGCTGGTTACTAAAGGAAAAATCAGTTGGAAACATTACCGACGGAAAAATCCGTCGGTAATTTTCAGAGGGACTCGGCTCGTCCGTTGGAAACCGTTTCCAACGAGCCGGATATCAACAGATTTGGTCCGTTGGAAATTCTGTTGGAAACGTGCATTACCGACGGATTTTTTACTTTTCCGACGGGTTTTGACCGTCGATAATCCCTGATTTTTTTTGTAGTGAATAATTTTGAATAGAATGTTTGATTATAGAATAATTTTTGTGTATTTCTAGTTTGGGGCATTCAAAATATCCAAGGAAGGTTATGTGTTGCTTTGGTTTGCTCCTACAGTTGGTACACTCTAAAGGCCAACCATTTTTACTTTTGCATTGTAAGATTATCAAATGTCTCTTAATCTTTATTTTTTATCTCTTATTAGATGGTCCATGGAAATGGCTTTTGACAGAGTTTGCATCATCATATTATAGGGTATCTGGAATATATACCAAATTGAGGTAATGTGAAGTTGATTAGCTATTTTCTGCTGAAATATTTCATTTTTTAAAATGTGCAGTGGCATCCTTTCATTGTTGTATTGCAGATTGCAAGCACTAAGAAAGAATATGTTAAGTCTCTAAAATGTCTGATGTGCATTTCCCTAAGTTTTGATGAGAACTAAACATTGATTAATTATTTAATTAACCTTCATATTGGTTGCTAACCTGTCTATCTAGTGTGCAGATTAAAACTGTAAGAATCATCTATCCACTAAAGTAACAGAAGCGCTCGTCCACTGAAGTAACAGAAGCGCTCGTCCACTGAAGTAACAGAAACGCTCGTCCATTAAAGTGACAGAAGTGTTCGTCCACTGAAGTGATAGAAGTGCTCGTCCACTAAGGTGACAGAAACGCTCGTCCACACAAGTCTTTGGACTTGCTAAGTCCTTAATGAGAAGCTCCGTCCAATGACATGGCATATGGAGCTCGTCTACTAGCCCGTATGAATGTAAAATCTTAAATTGCTAGATGGACGCGATTATTTTCAAGATGGACGCGCTTATTTTATGAACGCAAATTCTATAAGAATTATCAGAATCTTATTTCAAGAACAAGAATCAAGAAAACATATTATGTTTTCAGAACCAAAGACCAGTTAAAGAATGCTTCCAACATGCTTTATTCCCTAGTACCTCTGGTTCTTACACGAAAAGGGAATCGTACTCAGTAAAATACAAAAAGCTCTCTGCACAACTCTGATATGGCTGTATCACGATGCATAAAGCCATGATCCTTCATGTTATAGTACAACCAACGTTCCTATTGCATTAATGGTTGCCCAGAACGACTCTATTGCATTTAATGAAGTTCTGCTTGAAGCCAACATCTGAGGGGATGTCTCTAACGGATCCTAAATGCTTGAAGACTATAAATACATAAGTCATTGAAGATGAAGCATAGAGAATACACATAGCATTAAAGAGCCATTACTCCGCGCATTAATATCTTCACTCTTTCATTCCGAATTCTTCAATCATTTGAAGTTATTACGTAGACTTTCCTAAGCGTTACATTTAAACCACTCTGAGTGTTAGTGAAAGATCTATCTCTCTGAAGTTGTATTTATTACAAACCAAAGCTCTCAAACAAACCTGAGTGAGCCTGAAGAGGCTAAGTGTGCAAAGAATACTTGTCTTGAGCCTGAAAAGGCTAGGTGTGCAAAGAATACTTGTCTTGGAGCCTGAAGAGGCTAGGTGTTCAAACAATACTTGGAGTCTGTAACCTGATCAGTTATAGTGGATAAATCTTGGTGCTGCCAAGGACTGGACATAGCTCTTTGCTTTGAAGAGTGAACCAGGATAAATAAATGTGTCAATCTCTCTTTCCTTGTAACCTCTTTAGTTGCTTTAGTTTTCTTATACGTTTATCAAGTGGTGTGCTTGCCAAAGTCATTGTTAAAATTTCATCAGACAAGTCACCTGACTGTCCTATATCTCTCCACTCGTCTGAACCTAGATTATGTATGCGAAAAGATTATAACTTTGTTTAAATTCTGATAAACACAATTCAACCCCCCCTTCTCGTGTTTATAGTTGTCTATTTCAGTTGGTATCAGAGCTCAGCCTCTGGGTTGAGCATCTAACAGTGTAGAGGTAAAAGGTCCTGAAGAATTGACATGACTGCTGGAGCTAGTTAAAGTGGAAGTCACCCGGGATCAAGGAGCTTCCATAACCAGACCTCCTTACTTCAATGGAGAAAACTACAACTATTGGAAAGATAGATTTCAATGGTTCATTCTATCTACAAACTCTGATCTTTGGGATGTCATTACAGATGGTCCATTCATTCCCAAGAATGATGATAACACTGACAAACCAAAAGCTTAGTGGACTACTGCAGAAAAGACAAAATGGGAGCTGAACCACAAAGCTAGATATAACATCATTTGTGCTCTCAGTCCTGAGGAGTTTGAGAAGGTATGTGCTTGTGACTCTGCCAAAGAAATACGGGACACTTTAGCTGTCACACATGAAGGAACAACCAAAGTCAAAGAGTCAAAGATTGCCATACTTGTCAGAAAGTATGAACTGTTTGTCATGGAGGAAGGAGAATCTATTGCTCAAATGATAGGAAGATTTCAAACTATAGTCAACAATTTAAAATCTCTTGGCAAAGTCTATACCAATGCTGATAAGGTTGGAAAGATTCTGAGAAGTCTACCTAAACAGTGGAGACCTTTGGTCACTACTATCTCTCAAGCCAAGGATCTCACTACCTTGACTATGGATGAACTTCTTGGTACACTCACTATTCATGAGCAAGAACTTGGAGATGAAGTTGCACCAAAAAAGGGCAAGTCAATTGCTCCGAAAGCTGATCAAAAGTCAGCAAAAGTTTCTAAGGCTCTAAAGGCAGACGAGTCATCCAGGTGATGCTTGACTGTCCCGAACACGAGGATTCTGAGAGTGATGAAGAATTGTCTTTCCTGACCAGGAAGATAAAGCTTCTCCTACAGAAAAAGAAATTCAAGAGGGATAAGCCATTTAGAAGGTTCAACAAGGACAAAAACTTCAAAGAATCCACTCCAACAGACAAAAGTCCAATTGTTTGCTATGAGTGCAAGAAGCCTGGTCACATCAAGGCTGAATGTCCTCAACTCAAGAAGGCCCCTTTTAAGAAATTCTTCAAGAAGAAGAAGAAGAAAGAAATGATGGCTACTTGGGAGGATCTGAGTCAACATCTTCCGATGAAGAAACAGAGGAAGAAGCCGATCTCTGTTTGATGGCCAACACCGACTCACACTCGAGGCGATGAGGTACATCCCGACTATGAGGAATTACTTGATGCCTATGAGGAGTTGCTGGAGGAATCCAACTGCTTACCTAAGGATTTCAAATCCCTCAAGAGAGAGTATGTAAAGCTCACCAGTGAGCATAAACAGAAATCTCAAGAGTGTGAGAAGCTGGCTAAAGAGAACAGTGAGCTGAAGACTGAAAAGTCTAATGAAGCTAAGATCTCAGGTGAAACATCACCATCTGAAGAAGTTGAAAAACTTCAGCAGAAAGTGGAAGAGCTCACTTCTGATCTTGCCAAATTTGTTAATGGTAGAGATAATCTGACTAAGTTACTTGGCTGTCAAAGGCACTCTCTTAACAAAGAAGGTATTGGATATGTCCATCAGACACATCATAAAGTATCAACTAAAGCTTCTACGATGATTCATTAAGTCAACTGTAACCAAATCTACACCTGTCTGCAACTTCTGTGGAAAAACTGGACATGTTATGCCTAAGTGTATCCATAAGAAGAGAAGGAAGTCTTCACAGACTCCTAGAACTAACAAAAGAGGACCCAGAAAAATATGGGTACCTAAAGATCAAATAATTTTGGTTGCAGATGTCCTCAACAGAACAAAGAAAACACCACTGCTGGTACCTGGACAGTGGTTGCTCGCGTCATATGATAGGAGAAAGGTCTATGTTCCTAGACCTCCAACTTAAGAAAGTAGGACATGTTGCCTTCGGAGGGAATCAGAAAGGGAAAGTTATAGGAATTAGTATTATTGGTGGTAAACCCCCTCTTCCCTCTATATCTAATGTTCTTATGGTTAAAGGATTAAGACACAATTTACTTAGCACAAGTCAATTATGTGATAGTGGTTTTGATGTTTCCTTTACCAAGGATGTATGCATAGTTAAAGACTGTTATGGCAAAACCCTCTTTTCAGCTAAAAGGCAACAAAATCTTTATAAGATTGAACTCTCTGGTCTCTCAGATTAAAGTGTAACCTGTCTGATGTCTAAAGAGGATGAGAGATGGTTATGGCATAAGAACCTAGGACATGCTAGTATGAAACTAATTTCTGAATTAAAAAGGAATAATCTCGTGAGAGGATTGCCTGATATTAGTTTTAAGAAAGATGTCGTGTGTGATGCATGTCAGAGAGGTAAACAGATAAAATCAAGTTTCAAATCTAAAAACCAAGTATCAACCTCTAGACCTCTTCAGTTGTTACACATGGATCTGTTTGGACCAGTTAGTGTTGCCAACCTGACTGGAAGAAAATGTGGATTTGTCATAGTTGATGACTATTCTAGATACACTTGGGTACTCTTCCTAACACACAAGGATGAGTCTTTTAAGGCTTTCTAAGTATTCTGTAAAAGAGTATAAAATGAGCAGGGTTTCTGTATTTCTACCCTTAGAAGTGATCATGGGGGAGAATTTGAAAATGAGCAGTTTAGACAGGTTACGTGAGGAGAATGGAATCTCTCACAATTTCTCTGCACCTAGAACTCCACAGCAAAATGGAATGGTTGAGAGAAAGAACATATCTCTACAAGAGATGGCTAGATCTATGCTCAATGAAAATAATCTCCCTAAGTACTTCTGGGCAGAGGCTGTAAACACTGCTTGTGATGTACAAAACAATACTTATTAGGCCTTTTCTAAAAAGGACTCCGTATGAATTGTGGAAAGGAAAATGCCCCAACATATCTTATTTTCATGCTTTTGGATGTGAATGTTTTATTCTGAACACCAGAGATAATCTTGGAAAGTTTGATTCTAAGGTAGATAAATGTATTTTCGTAGGATATTCTGAAATGTCTAAGGCTTTTAGAGTTTAAAATTCAAGAACTTGTATTGTTGAAGAATCTGTTCATGTTAAATTCAATGATGAATTAAAGACTGACAAAGAACTATCAGATCTAGAAGATGATATTGCAGGTCTTGATATAAACAATCCAGAAATTCAACAACCCGATCTAACCAAGACAGAACCTGTGCCTGAGGTTGACAGACAAGTGGAATAGACAAGTCAGCAGACGAGTCAATAAACGAGTCAGCAGACAAGTCAAGATCTTCATGTTGATCTCAAAAGGGATTGGAAGTTCAACACTCATCATCCTAAGGATCTTATTATTGGAAATCCTTCTGAAGGAGTAAGAACCAGATCCATATTAAGAGAACCAAGCAATGTGGCATTTATTTCAGATTTGGAGCCTAAATGCATTGAAGAAGCTCTTGAGGATGAAAGCTGGATTCTTGTTATGCAAGAAGAACTTAACCAGTTCACCAGAAATGATGTCTGGACTCTTGTCTCTAAGCCTAAAAACAAGTCAGTTATTGGAACAAGATGAGTCTTCAGAAACAAATTGGATGAAGATGGTAAAGTTGTCAGAAATAAGGCAAGGTTAGTAGCTCAAGGCTATAACCAACAAGAAGGTATTGATTATACCGAAACCTTTGCAGCTGTAGCTAGAATAGAAGTCATACGCATTTTAATGTCATATGCTTTACAACACCAAATTACCCTGTTTCAAATGGATGTAAAAAGTGTTTTTCTAAATGGTATAATTGAAGAAGAAGTGTATGTTAAACAACCCCCTGGTTTTGAGGATACTGATAAACCAGATCATGTTTTCAAACTTAAAAAGGCATTATATGGTTTGAAACAAGCACCTAGAGCATGGTATAATAGACTCGGTTCTTTTCTCATGCATAATGGTTTTACTAGAGGACAAGTAGACACTACTCTGCTCAAGCAGACGAGTGATGGAATTTACATTCATCAACAAAAATATACCAAGGAGATACTCAAGAAATACAAAATGGAAAATGCAAAGCTCATGAAAACCCCTATGCAACCCAATGCAAAACTAAGCAAAGATGATTGATAGTGTGATTTTACATGATGTTTTCTGTACTCTTTTGCATGCATTTTGCATATAGATTAGGCATTCTTTATTTGGTTTTTATTAGATTTTCCCTTGGAACGGGTGAAGCGGTGTCTTGGTGTTGTTTTGCAGGAATTCAATGTAAAAATGATCAAAATCAGCCATGGTGGAGCTTGGATGAAATAGAGCTTGAAAAGTGAAGAATATGAGCCAAACAGAGCCCATCACGGCCTGGCCGTGATGACCATCACGGCCGTGATCAAGCGAAAGCGAAGGCAAAAGTCGAGATCATCACGGCCTGCCGTGATATACATCACGGCCGTGATAGGCTAAAAATTAAAGGTTCGCGTCGCGAACTCCAGTTCGCCCGCGAGAGCTCAAAAGTTGAGAATACGCCCACTCCGAGCGTGTCACGGCCAGCCCGTGATGGCCATCACGGCCGTGACGCGCAATGACCTATAAATAAGAACGCAGCAGAGACAGAACTTGAGAGCTTTTGGGGTCCATTTGAAGGCATTTGGAAGCTGCAGCTGGGCTAGGGTTTCAACCCTAGAAGGGAGCCAAGAGGGATTGCTTTGAAGAAGAAGGAAAGCTCACATGGAGCCTCTCCTCTCCCTCTTCCTTCCTATTTCTCCTGGTTTGGTTTTCTTTGTTTTATGAGTTGTTAAATCCCTGTGTTGGGATTAGATGTAATCAAACCTATGTTTATGTATTTATCTTGACGGATTATTCTATGTTCATGTCTTCATATTAGTGGTTATTTTTCTGTGCTTAATGCTTGTTGTGGCTAGCACCCCCATGACTTGATTTGTGTTTTGGTATGCAATGGGAACGTTCGTATCATAACCGAACTGAACTTAATCACCTAGTAAGCCTTGTATCTAGGAATGGAACTAGGTTTATTAGTAATCGCGTAATCCCTAATCTTAATGCAAATTCATTAATCTAGGCCACCTAAGGAATTAGGGTCTATTAGTGGATTTAGGCTCTTGCCATCCGAGGAATCGGGGTTTGAGTATTTTAGCGGATTGATTTTAATATCTGAAGCATGAATGGGAGGTATCTAGTCCTGATAGTGCATGAGTTAGAGGTTTGGTGAAGTTTAGTCCCAACATATCCTTTCTGCACTCCAAGTGTTTGTCAAAAGTCCCCAAAAAGACAAAAAGATTTTATTTCTTTTCTTTTGCTTGTTTTGAAGTCTCTGTTTAGTCTAGATAGTTGCTGAGTTTGTGAATTGGTACTTGACATTCAATCCCCGTGGATACGATAACCTTGGTCTTACCATCAGTATTACTTGCACGACCGGGTATACTTGCCCGCATTTCGTCCAACAAGTTTTTGGCGCCGTTGCCGGGGATTGGTTTTGCCAATATCATTACTAACAAAGGAGGCAACTAATTTAGACATTTTTATTCTTTTTTATTTTTCTGTATATATTTGATCTTTTTGTTTTGAGTTTTGTTTGTGCAAGGTGGACTGAAAATCATGGAGACTTATTACTTTCCCACCTTGGACGGTGTTACAAAATACCACTTTGGGCCCAATGTAGTCTTGGGAGACTACGGGCTCTGGGGACGTCACTGCCCTCATGCACAAGCTTATAATGTGATAATGAAGCATGAGGAGGAATGGGAATGGAAGGAGCAAACACCGTTGAAAGCTGCTCTAGAACAGTATTCCCAAGAGCTATCCACCTCTGAGGCCAAGGCAAGAGCCAACCGGATGATGATCAAGCTGTGCAGCAGAACTTCAAAATGCAAGTTGAGGAGATTTGCAAACAGTTAGTACAAAAGTCACCTGAAGCCCAATTTGAGGAAAATCTGGTTTGGGGGATAGTTCAAGATGAAGACGAAGTGGTAGGGGATTCCACCATGCTTGCTGAGCAGTTTGATTTTTCTGCATTGGACAAATATGTCGGCTTGCATGCATGTGTGGACATTGGTAAACTAGTCCCTTCCCCATGTTTTTCAAACTTCCTGGTGCAAATGCCATTTGACCCGCTAGGAAGTAAGTGCATTATTATAATTGCAAAGGTCAATGGAATTTCCACCCAATGGCTGGGTGGAATTGAGAATAAAGTTATATTACTGTTGCAATCACCACCCCAATTTCCATTTGATCCGGGAGGAGGATCCAGGTAGATGCTTTTTAATAAGTCAAGCTAGTGACATTAAAGAAGCGTTCATTGGGAGGCAACCCAATTTTTATTTTCCTTTTCCTTTTTCCTTTTTGTTTAGTTAGATTTGATTTTAGATTTTAAACTCTTGAATAATTTGAGAAGATCAAGAGTTTTCTTTTACTAATAAAATTACCAAGTGATTCCAGGGTAAGAAGGAAGGAGGGAAGAGCAAGAAGACAAGAAAAAGCAACCCAACTTTCAAGCAGTTTCTGACTGAAATGAAAGCCAACACCCGCTACCGCCTCGGTAAGCCGTTCCAATATTTTTTGTGTTTTATTTAATTTTTCTCCTCCCTCCATCTTGATTGTTTACATTGGGGACAATGTAAATTCTTAAGCTTGGGGTAGGGGTATTTTTGCATTCGCATTTGTGCATGTTGCATTCATATAGTTTTGCATGATAGTTTGCATGATCACACATTAGATTGCCCTTGCTTAGATTTTGCATCCAATTGTGAGAGCCAAGTGCCCAATAATTTGAGATAGTGAATTGTTGAACCCAATTTTTTCATTCTTGTGATATGGCTGCAAATGAAAATGTTTGAGATAATCTTGGATAGTTGATAATTAGCATATGGTTCTAGGATTTGTGTCTTTCATTGATTCTGAACTAAAATGTGAGATTTTGAGCCAAAGGGGTACTCACTAAAATTTTACCCCATTCCTTGTGTTAGAGTGTTATTCCTCTAGGTTTATTTTCTCTAGAACTTGACTTGAAACCATTTTGAAGCTTAAAAAAAAAAAAAAAAAATTTGAAAACATTTTTGAAAATGATTGAGGCAATAGGTATTTTTCTAGCCTTCTGAGCTTTGAATGATGAAATGCTACCCCTTAGTTGCCCAATTTTGAGCTTGAAAGAATGAAATACTTTTCTTGGTGCCTTTAAATGTTTTGATGAATATGCTTGATAGGACCTTCTAAAGTATTACAAAAGGGTAAAAAGGTAGTTGAAAAAAAAAAAATATTCTGGGATGAAAAGAATCAATATTTCTCTTGAGTTGAAAAATCTCCCCTTCTCCAAACAAAAAGAAAAACAAAAGAAAAAGAAAAATATATAGAGAAGGGGATGACAAAAAGAAAATGAGAAATAAAAGCAAAGAAAAGAAAGGTGGAAAAATGAATTGAAAACCCAAGAAGGTATTCTAGAAGGTCATGTTTGCAATGCTTGATGTTTATGTAGCCTTTTGAAATTTCCTTTTCTTGTTATCCCCACCTAACGATTAATCCCATGGCCATGTTACAACCAAATAAAAGACCTCTTGATTCTAAACTGTTTTCATTAATAAAGTAGAGATTTGGTTGATAGTCAAGCCTATGGTAGGATTCATTCCTTGAGGAAATTTGAGTGAAATGTCTTATCCCCTAAATACGGAGTGGTGAGGAAAGAGAACCAAGCAAATAAACAAGCTTGGGGTGAGCTTCGAGTGAGAAAGAGTGCCCAAATCAGTGAGAATATGAATCTAAGGAACCTAAGCCTCTAATTGGACTTGAATTGATTGTCTCTTGCTGAATTGTTTGAAATGCCTATTACTTGGATTAGTATGTACTCGGGTTCTTTATTCACTATCCATGCTTTGATTATTTTGATCTTCTGGCCTTAGTGATTGCTTGAGGACAAGCAATTGAATAAGCTTGGGGTGATTTGATAGTGTGATTTTACATGATGTTTTCTGTACTCTTTTGCATGCATTTTGCATATAGATTAGGCATTCTTTATTTGGTTTTTATTAGATTTTCCCTTGGAACGGGTGAAGCGGTGTCTTGGTGTTGTTTTGCAGGAATTCAATGTAAAAATGATCAAAATCAGCCATGGTGGAGCTTGGATGAAATAGAGCTTGAAAAGTGAAGAATATGAGCCAAACAGAGCCCATCACGGCCTGGCCGTGATGACCATCACTACCGTGATCAAGCGGAGCGTAAGGCAAAAGTCGAGATCGTCACGGCCTGCCGTGATATACATCACGGCCGTGATAGGCTAAAAATTAAAGGTTCGCGTCGCGAACTCCAGTTCGCCCGCGAGAGCTCAAAAAGTTGAGAATACGCCCACTCCGAGCGTGTCACGGCCAGCCCGTGATGGCCATCACGGCCGTGACGCGCAATGCACCTATAAATCAGCACGCAGCAGACATAACTTGAGAGCTTTTGGGTTCCATTTGAAGGCATTTGGAGGCTGCATCTGGGCTAGGGTTTCAAACCTAGAAGGGAGACAAGAGGGATTGCTTTGAAGAAGAAGGAAAGCTCACATGGAGACTCTCCTCTCCTCTTCCTTCCTATTTCTCTGGTTTGGTTTTCTTTGTTTTATGAGTTGTTAAATCCTGTGTTGGGATTAGATGTAATCAAACCTATGTTTATGTATTTATCTTGACGGATTATTCTATGTTCATGTCTTCATATTAGTGGTTATTTTTCTGTGCTTAATGCTTGTTGTGGCTAGCACCCCCATGACTTGATTTGTGTTTTGGTATGCAATGGGAACGTTCGTATCATAACCGAATCTGAACTTAATCACCTAGTAAGCCTTGTATCTAGGAATGGAACTAGGTTTATTAGTAATCGCGTAATCCCTAATCTTAATGCAAATTCATTAATCTAGGCCACCTAAGGAATTAGGGTCTATTAGTGGATTTAGGCTCTTGCCATCCGAGGAATCGGGGTTTGAGTATTTTAGCGGATTGATTTTAATATCTGAAGCATGAATGGGAGGTATCTAGTCCTGATAGTGCATGAGTTAGAGGTTTGGTGAAGTTTAGTCCCAACATATCCTTTCTGCACTCCAAGTGTTTGTCAAAAGTCCCCAAAAAGACAAAAAGATTTTATTTCTTTTCTTTTGCTTGTTTTGAAGTCTCTGTTTAGTCTAGATAGTTGCTGAGTTTGTGAATTGGTACTTGACATTCAATCCCCGTGGATACGATAACCGGTCTTACCACCGTATTACTTGCACGACTGGGTATACTTGCCCAGATTTCGTCCAACAATGATGAAGGTAAAAAGGTAGATCAAACTGTCTACAGAGGTATGATTGGCTCTCTACTGTACTTAACTTCAAGTAGACCTGACATTCAATTTAGTGTCTATATGTGTGCTAGATTCCAATCTGATCCTAGAGAATCTCATCTTAAGGCTGTTAAAAGAATATTTAGATATTTACTTGGAACTACTAATCTTGGTTTGCTGTATTTAAGATCAAAAGAATACAGATTAGTGGGATATTGTGATGTTGATTTTCCTAGAGACAGAATAGAAAGAAAAAGCACCAGTGGAGGATGTCACTTCATTGGATCAAGTTTAGTCTCATGGTCAAGCAAGAGGCAGACAACCATTGCCCTGTCTCTCTCTACGCCGGCGAATACATCTCTGCTGCTAGTTGCTGCTCTCAACTCTTATGGGTAAAACATCAACTTGAGGATTACTCTATTTATGAACATAACATATCTGTATGGTGTGATAGTTCCAGTGCTATATGCTTAACTAAAAATCCAATTCAGCATTCTAAGGTTAAGCATATTGAAATCAAACATCATTTTATTAGAGATTATGTTCAGAAAGGCATCTTAGATATTAATTTGTTAAAACTGAAAATCAATAGGCTGATATTTTAACTAAACCCCTCGCAGAAGAAAGGTTTTTATTTGTGAGAGATAATCTAAACATGCATTGCATGGTTGAATGACATGTCTGAATGTTAACCTGTCTGTGCTTTATCACCTGTCTATGCTTACCTGTCTGACTCTGCTGAGTCACTATGCTAGAACTCATCAGTTTTGTTGAAGTGGTTATTATTTAATTAATGTCATTCCCTTATCTGAAGCTAATCGTGTGCACGATGGTTTTCATATCTCGAAAATATGTTTTCATTATGTCTTAAGTGGGCGTTGCAGTTCCCCATACAAATCGTGCCATTTTGACTTAAAAATGTCGTTTTTCTCTCCCCTACCTTTATGACTATAAAAGACAATAGATCAGAAAGGTTGAACCTTTACGTTTCAATATTCCAAAATCTCTTTGTCTTCTCATCTTTCAAACCTTCTTCTCTCTCGAAACCCTAGAATCGTTTTCTCTCAAAAAAATGGCATCATCCAAGTATCTCTGTACAAAAGAAATCGTTGAGAAATACAATCTCAAGATTACTGAGATAGAAAAGATCATTCCGGGAAAGACTGTTGATCTTCAACAGATGAAGAAAGTAGGAATGGATGTCACTGAAGAGTTGGAGTACTCCAAGGGGACTCCTTTCTTTGACATCAAGGAGCTTGTTCACCCTAAGCTCTTTCAAACGTTCTGGAGAAATGTTGTGGTTGCCACCAACAGACTCAACGGAATCACAAAATGTCCGAGAATCGGAGATGGCTACACACCCAACTGGGAAGATGAAGTGGGAGCTGACAATGTCAACATTGCCATCTATGGTGTTCCCAAACCAGTGAACCCTAAGCCTGTCAACATGGTGGTCAAGTGCAGATTCCTGTACAAATTGTTGTTGGAGTGCGTGATGCCAAGGAAAGGCTCACAAGACAGTGTGACCAAGATGGACAGATTTGCTCTGTACCACTTGATACACAAAATCAAGGTTGACATCAACGACCTTATCTACATGTACCTTGAGGTTCTGATCAAGAGAACCAACATGCAGACCTATCCTTATGGGATGTTGCTGACAAAGGTATTCAGGAACATGTTGTTTGTTCCTAGTGATGTTCACTTTGTGGACATGTCACTGTCCATAAACAAGAAGATACTGTCTATGATGGACATAAAGGGAATCCCTCTTGCTGATGAGGAGGAAGATAGCAAGAAGAAGAAGCAGAAGAAGAAGAAGAAGAAGAAGAAGAAGAAGAAGCCTGCTGTTGAGCAGAAGGAGGAAGAACCAGTGGTTTCCACTGACGAATCAGAAGTTCCCATTTCTGAAATATTGCTCAAACCGTTTGGAAAGGTGGCCAGACAAGACCAAATTCTAGAGCTGCAACTCTCAGTATCTGAAGATTCTGCTGAAACGGTTGAGCCCTTGAGGTTCAGGCTGAGGAGACCCTTTCCCAAGAGGAAGACTAGTGAAGCTGAGGAACTAGTGGATGTTCCTGCTCATCCCAGCAAGAAAAGGAAGCTGGTGAAGACCTTTACCAAGTTCAGACAAGTTGAGTCTGATCCTAGCTAAGAGGAAGCATCTGCTCAGGGGGAGCAGACAGAGCAAGTCCTGGAAGAACCAAAGAAGACTTTCATTTTGAAAATTATTCCCAAAAAGAGAAGATCTGGTTACCCAGTACCTGCAAAAGCTAACACTGCGCAGAAGACACATGCGGGAGGAGCTCGGATGAGTTGTACCCAAGGAGGTCCAAGTGTCTCCTCTCACAAGAAGTTGAAGATATCTGAAGAGCAGACATCTCATTCATTCTCTTCCCCTTATCATCAAGGTATCATAAACCCATCTGTCTCTTCTCCATCTGCCCTTTTTGTTCAACCTCTTTTTGTTGCATCTCCTATTTCTTCACATGTCTCTTCCTTTCAAACTCAAAAATCTTCTTTCACTATTGTACCTGATGACTGTCAGTACACAATTGTTCATAGGGACTCTGCTCCCAAAGAACAAACTGGCATATCATCGAGACTCTTTGTGTCTGATCTGCAATCTCTTTTATTTGCAAGTATCTCACATGTCTCTTTCATCCCTTCTCCACCACCTCATATTCTTAACCCCTGTAGAGAACTTTTTTTCTACCCACCTATTATTATCTTCATTAGAACATTAGCTGGAACTCACTATCCTGCTTCTGTTGTAATGCTACCACATAGGTCTAGGTATTTCTTTATGTTAGTCACATGATCTAATTCTTTTTTCTGTCATATTGATTCGTTATTACCTATCCCTCCCTCTGTTTTAGCTCAAACACCTCTTTCCCCACCTATTCAAATAACAATCATCAGACTGTCTCTGTGCGAGACTTTCCTGTGTGTATCCTTCACTTGATACTGACTATGTCAGAATCAGTCTTATCTTCAAATTCGTCTTTCTTCCTTTCTATGCCCTTCAAACTCTCCATGAACTTTTCTTCCCTTCCATCACCTCTCCCCTATCTCTACCTAAGGCACCCCCTGTTTTAGCCTTACCCTGGCACTCTTCTCTGTCTGTCTCTTCTCAAACAGTGGCCTTACAAGACTTTCATCTGCTTCAAGGACAAGTAGAAGACTTAAGAAGATAGCTAGATGAAGAAAGGTGAGGTAGGATACTCTTAAAGCAAAGGGTTGCTGCTTTATTTTTGTTAATTAGTCAACCTAGGTAGTTTTTAGGTATCTAGACAACCTTGTACTTGTAAACGTTCATGATGAATAAAATAAATTTCTCCTTTATTTCTCTGATACTTGCATAGTTTATTCGTTTTTGATGTTGACAAAAGGGGGATAATAGGAGAAATGTGATATAGAAAAATGGGAGAATGAATATGATATGATCTTAAATAATACATGGGCATGAGTATGTTCTGATAGTTGCTATAATTGCTCAGATAAATCTTAAGTAATATTGCTATGATAATAATTTCAAAGTTAAACAAGTCGAACTTATGTGTGACTAAGTTAAATGGATTATATGATTAATCTTAATGTCTGATCAAGCATCTGCATGACCCGTCCGCTTAAGAAAATTTCAACCTGTCTGATATATGCTATTTTCTTTGTTGATATTTTCTGAGGTTCATTAAATCATCTCAATGTTTGTCATCATCAAAATGGGGAAGATTGTTAAGTCTCTAAAATTTCTGATGTACATTTCCCTAAGTTTTGATGAGAACTAAACATGGGTTAATGATTTAATTAACCTTCATATTGGTTGCTAACCTGTCTATCTAGTGTGCAGATTAAAACTGTAAGAATCAACTATCCACTAAAGTAACAGAAGCGCTCGTCCACTGAAGTAACAGAAACCCTCATCCACTAAAGTAACAGAAGCACTCGTCCACTGAAGTAACAGAAGCGCTCGTCCACTAAAGTAACAGAAGTGCTCGTCCACTGAAGTGATAGAAGTGCTCGTACACTAAGGAGAGAGAAGCGATCGTCCACACAAGTCTTTGGACTTGCTAAGTCCTTAATTAGAAGATCCGTCTAATGACATGGCATATGGAGCATGTCTACTAGCCCGTCCGAATGTAAAATCTTAAATGGCTAGATGGACGGGGTTATTTTCAAGATGGACGCGCTTATTTTATGAACGCGAATTCTATAAGAAATATCAGAATCTTATTTCAAGAACTAGAATCAAGAAAACAGATTATGTTATCAGAAACAAAGACCAGTTAAAGAAGGCTTCCAACACGCTTTATTCCCCAGTACCTCTGGTCCTTACACGAAAAGGGAATTGTACTCAGCAAAGTACAAAAAGCTCTCTGCACAACTTTGATATGGCTGTATCACAATGCATAAAGCCATGATCCTTCATGTTAGAGTACAACCAACGTTCCTAATGCATTAATGGCTGCCCAAAATGACTCTATTGCATTTAATGAAGTTCTGCTTGAAGCCAACATCTGATGGAATGTCTCTAACGGATCCTAAATGCTTGAAGACTATAAATACAGAAGTCATTGAAGATGAAGCATAGAGAATACACATAGCATTAAAGAGCCATTACTTTGCGCATTAATTTCTTCACTCTTTCATTCTGTATTCTTCAATCATTTGAAGTAATTACGCAGACTTTCCTAAACTTTACATTTAAACCACTCTATGAGTGTTAGTGAAAGATCTATCTGTCTGAAGTTGTATTTATTACAAACCAAATCTCTCAAACAAACCTGAGTGAGCCTAAAGAGGCTAAGTATGAAAAGAATACTTGTCTTGAGCCTGAAGAGGCTAGGTGTACAAAGAATACTTGTCTTGGAGCCTGAAGAGGCTAGGTATGCAAACAATACTTGGAGTCTGTAACCTGATTAGTTATAGTGGATAAATCTTGGTGCTGCCAAGGACTGGACGTAGCTCTTTGCTTTGAAGAGTGAACCAGGATAAATAACTGTGTCAATCTCTCTTTCCTTATAACCTCTTTAGTTACTTTAGTTTTCTTATACGTTTATCAAGTGGTGTGCTTGCCAAAGTTACTGTTAAAATTTCATCAGACAAGTCACCTGACTGTCCTGTATCTTTCCACTCGTCTGAACCTAGCTTCTGTATGCGAAAAGATTTCAACTTTGTTTAAATTCCGATAAACACAATTCAACCCCCCCTATCGTGTTTATAGTTGTCTATTTCAGAATACACTGAAGATTAAGGAAGAATAAAAACAGAACAACTAGAACAAGGAAGTTTCCTGAAAAAGGGAAGAAGATTAAATAAAGAAAATGTTTCTACAGATTTTCTGAAGTTGCTTTGTCTTAGAGTTCTAGAGTCTGGACATGATAAATGAAATTCCATTTTTCATTGAGAATGAGCTTGGTTATTGATCATTAGCTTAATTTTCTGTTTCAATATTTAGCATATTGCCTGTTTGATACAATGTATGAACTATTAGCTTCTTTGGATGAAATTGAAATTTAATCATTGAAATCATGTATGTATCAACTGAACAATATGGTCGATAATTTAAGGAGGATCATTGTAACATCCTCTTGGCGCTACATGTTGAAACTAAAGGACTGAAAATAATTACACTGGTTGCTTTCGGAAAAATATAATTTTCTCTATTTCGTAACTTCCTTGAAAATTAGTGATAAATTTTTTTCTTTTTCTTTTCCTCAAACGATACAACCCAAACCGTTATAATTAACAAACAACCGAATACATACATACATACATATATATATATATATATATATATATATATATATATATATATATATATATATATATAAGCATAGTAGAAACCCAACATGAAAATAAATAAAGCAAGGGTGAGATACCATCATTGAGTTTTCATCATGATAACTAAATGCACGACACTCAAACAAACATCATGTATACATATTATAAATATTTCCTACCAATGGGATTTATACCCGATCATCCAATCGTAATTTTTAAAAAATGCATGACACTTCAATATCCATTCCTGTGATTTTTGACCTTTATTCTCCGGAGATTCCTAACTTCCCTTCTTCGAGCAATGATTAGGCTGCGATACCCTTAACACAATTGTCTCATGAGATCGGCCTCTAAATTTAGGTTCGGCTCCAATTGTTTAGGGAATATCACGATGGAGCACCTAAAATAATATTGGAATAGTTCCATATTGAGTACATTCGTGCGGGGTAACCGAATTCCACAACCTGAGGTTGCAAGGCCCCAAGTATTCGCTGGATTTTCGAAGCCCGAATGTCCCTAAGACCTAAAGACCCTAGAATTTATCTTTGGTCCGTAACTAACCAATTTACCCAATTCGCCCTTTGTGAAATTGTAGCTCGATACCCAAGACATGTCTGCCCAAATATGGCATGTTTTCCAGACTATGCATGTAAAATCCTTTGTTATCGTAATTGTTCTTTGTCGTTTATTTTTCCTCTGTCGAGGCTTAAAGCTCCCAACTACCCTTCCTTAGGTATTCCAATTCCTTTCCTTTCCAAGTGCAATTTCCTTTTAGGAACACTAGCCCGACATCTCGGCAATCTAGGTCCTTATCCTTTCCTTGATTTTTCCCCAAAGAATTTTCGTTCAGTGAAACACAAATACCAAAAACAAAACTCCGAAAACTTATCCAAGTTTGTCGAAAATTTCCGCTGTTCTTAAATCCTTTTCCAACAAAATCCTTTTCCGATGAAATTCGTTTTAAAACGTAACGAAAATCATTTTCCCCTTAAATCCTTTATTTTTATTTTTGAAAATGTGTTAATTCTTTTTAAAATCATTTCTAACACATATATTCATTTTTCTCATGTAAAAAGAGCGTTTTTCCTCATACTGCCGTTAGGTAAGCAAAAACCCTTATTTCTTGAAAAATTATTTATTATCAATCTCAAAACACTTTTTAAAATACATTTTCTTAAAATTAAGATTTTATTTCCATTTTTCCCGATGTTTTCGAAACAAGTGCAAAAGTGAAATTTTTTCACTTGCGATTCACGTCTGTGTGATTTGCTCATTAACTTATTCTTTTATTAAAACTCATTAAAATATTATTATTTTTAACTTAAAAGTTAAATCCACCAATTTTCAAAAACATAATATTTCCCTTAAATTTTCTTAACATTTTATCCTTAATTTTCAATAAGCACGATCGTGTCAGAGCTTCCACCAATCATAAAAATCAACAAAAAATTTCATATAACACAATTTATCACATGCTTTCACAACCAACAATAAATTCACACATCGTAATTTATAGCATGCTTTCACAGATAAATCATGCATCACAGAATATTACGCAATAATTTTAAAACAAACACCACAAACTATAACCATTAATTACAGACACACCAAACAATTTATACACATAGTTATCGAAGCTCCTTAGGTAAACTCCCCTTACCTTTGAAGATTCAAGTTCTGATTCAACGAAGTCTCGGTTTTCAAATCCGGTTTCCTTCACGAACTCCGAACAACAACTACTAACACAATCCTTCACAAAACAACACATAACTAATTAAACTTTGAAAAAAAAAATCTATTATTTCCTATGGATATGGTTTCTGCCCAAGCTAAGAAAATAGGTTCAAGGTTTCAAAATTCCACATACTCTTAGATCTATAACCTTAGAGTAGTGTAGAGTTAAGACAAGTTATCATAAGTTGAAAAATGAAACAAAATCTTTCAACTCCTCAAGAAAATAATTTCGGCCATGAATAAAATAATGGCTTAGAGATTTGATTTTGATTCAAAAATCATGGACTAAACATATATATGAATTATAAGATTGAATCAAGCAAGACTAGTTAACAAAATGAACAAAGTCCTCCCCCACTAGAAACTAGGGTTCGGCCTTGACAAAATAAAAGGGCACGAAATTTTTGTTTGATGTATCCTCTTGGATCTTAAATATAGAGAGGATAATAAGATCATAGAAATTGGTTTCACTTTAAAAGGATTTTTCTATGATTTTCTATGAATTTTCAAAGTTTCTAGATCTAGGAATTGAAAAATATGATCAAGACTTCAAATCACAAAAATCAATGAAGAACATGATGATGATTGAGTGATAGAAGCATGGTATACCTCTTGGAAATGAAAAATGGGCAAGGAATCACCCACTTCCTTCACAAAATCAAGTTATGGTACTTAGAGCTTTAATGGCAAAAATGGCAAAGCTTGATGGAGAAGATGAAGATGGACTTTTATAGAAGTGAAAATGGGCCTTTTGGCTGCCTAAGGTCACCTTTGAGGGGTAAAAGGGTCCAACACATAAAATTTCAAGTACAAAGTAGTAATCTCACAAAATGGCATTTTTGTGGTATTATGACAACATAAGGACAAAATGATCATTTGCCAAAAAGCAATCATGATCAACATGTGGTGAGAAATGAGTGAGGATGTGACTGATTTGTGTCTACAAATTGTGGGGCAAACTTGTCATTTCGATGAAAGTTCAAGGGTAAAATCGTCTAAGGGCAAAACAGTCTTTACACTAGTTTAAAGAAATATCTAGATATTTTGAAATTTAATCATGACAAAGGTGAGTCATAAGTGGTGACTCACCCTACTCACCACAACCATGTGACATGTGTCCCTCGGTGGCCGGTTCAGTCTGTGTAGTTCCGTTTCCGACTCCATTATACTCCCGATTTAGGTTTTATGTCCGAATCGAGTATAATAACATATTTATTTTGAAAATTTTAAAAATAACCTATATCGTTGGAAATGATATATAGACGCTATCCATTTCGTTCCCGGGTCAAAATTAAGTTTTCTGATCAGTATAATCTTACTGTCAGTGAAAACGCAGACCGGGTTCTGTCTGAATTTTCAACCAAAAATTTCACGTATACTAATAAAAATAAGTATGATTTGAATATGACTTTGGTTTTCCCAAAATCATTTTCTAAGTTTCAGATAAAAAAAAATATAAACAATGTTTGTTTATCGATACAGAAAACATCAGAAACAGCAGAAATCGGGGTGTTACAATCATCATGCACATCAACCTGTCTTTGTTCAATCAATTATGCAGAAATGGTTTGTTCAAAGATTGCATACACCTCCACGGCTCCACTCATAAAATAATTGCACACAACCTGACATTATTTTTAGAGATTCAATATTGTGTTTATTTTGACAGTTTTGCCTATGATGAGTGTGCAAAACTTTTATCAAAGAAGCAAAATAGAAAAAATGAGAGAGATGTGAGGCAAGTTATGCAAGGCATGGAGATGTGAGGTAACTTGAGTCAATCCTCTCATTCCTTTTTTGTAAGTTCTATATCAATTTTTAATGTTATGGATTGATTTTGAATTTTTGATATATATGGTTTGGCTGCCCGAATAGTTCATTATTTACATAGACCTGGTCCTACCCTACAGATCTTGGATTCTTCATTCTTCGAGTTTGTAATAGTCATTTCCTTCACTTCCTTATTTCTCTCTTTGCTGATAAATCCATCTTACATAGGCATGCCTTTTGAATTTTTAAATCTTGGTGGTGCTACAAGAGCTTGGGTAAGACAAAGCTTACCTAAGTAAAACTCTATTTACAGTTCTCATCTGCGACAAGTATTGTAGTTCTTATCAAGTTTAATGATGTATTCTAACATGTGCCTTTGCAGTGGACATTTCACCCTTTCATATTCAATAACAAAAAGATCTGCACAGTTCTAATATGGTGCCGAGTTCTTTCATTCTTAGTTGTAAGTGTTTTCTGCATGTGTTTGTTCAAGTATTATCTAACTTTTAAGAACTCTATTTAAATGATGAGTGCTTAGAGTGATAGGTAATGGTATTTTACTGTGTTGCCAACTAAACACACAAAACAGAGCATGATAGAACAACCTACCGTATTTGTTGAATCATATACATTAGTTTGATCACAGGAGTGTATACTATGTGACCAAGACAATCCAAAGCTGCACCCAATATGTGTTAACATTTACATACTATTACATTTCCACTTTTTTGAATTTTGATTCCTGCTGTGATAATATTTATCATTGCATACTATTACATACTATTCTTAACTTTTTATAAACCCTTCTTTTTATAAAATGAAGGTAGTTATTTTATTCTATGTGGCTCATCATAGTTCAAACTTCAGAAAATAATGCATGATCCTCAAGTTGCAGCAGACGGATTTACTTATGAAGGGGAGGCCATAAGTTAATGGTTGGAAAATAGGCACGAAACTTCTCCCATGATTGGGTTACCTTGCATCTTACTCCCACCACACTAATTTTAATACTCTTCTTCCATTACTTATTTAATTTAAATTTTTTTTTTGTTTAAAGTTATTTATTTAATTTTAATACTCTTCTTCCATCATATAGAGCATGTTTGTATCTCATTTCTTTTTTCCCCAGTTGCTACTAATCTACTCCAGTTTCAGCTCCTTTGCAGACCTTTGGTAACTCACACAGTATGATGATGTGAGAAGTTTTTATCTTCTTTCTACTTAGCCCAATTACAATAATACATTACTATGTACATAAAAGGTTGGTGTGTCATTTTTGCATATTCATTGATTTAGGTTGTGCTCTAATATGTCATTTGTGCACCTTCAATTACTTTTAATATTTGCTCTTTCTTTTACATTTTGTATGAGTATTCTCCTTTAATTGGTTTTTGTTTGATATGTTTATTGCTTTCCATATATGTCACATATTATATCCTATTAATTAGAAGAAGAAAAATTGTCACCAAGGAAAACAAAAGAATGTCAGTCTCTTTTAAATCTAGTTTTGGCTTTACAAACAAGGACTGCAACACTGAAGTCCCTTGTGACAGGGCAATCTAATGATTGTAAACTGTCTACATGTTCAACTTGAAGGCCTAACATTAATAGCTTGGTCTTATCTTTTGTGTCCTGTAAGAATAGTTATTAATTTACATTAGAAGTCATGTCATAGGCTTTTATAGAAATTTTGATTTGAAAGCAGAGGTTGCAGAGTGCAAATGCAGTGTGCTGTTACAGTCCTTGGATATCCCAGAGTGGGAGTGGGATAGTATAGCGATGGACTTTGTAGTTGGATTACCACAAACTCCGAAGAGGTTTGATGCGATTTGGGTTATCGTTGATAGGTTGACGAAGTGGGCTCACTTCATACCTATCGATGAGAGTTATAGTCTTGAGAAGTTGACCAGATCTACATCAAGGAAGTTGTGAGGTTGCACGGTGTACCATCGAGTATTGTCTCCGACCGAGATCCTGGATTTACATCTAGATTTTGGAGAAAATTACATAATGCCTTGGGAACCAAGTTGAGGATGAATTCTGCTTATCATCCTTAGACGGATGGACAGTCAGAGAGAACAATTCAATCATTGGAGGATCTCGTAAGAGTTTGTGTATTGGAACATGTGGGTAGTTGGGATGAGTTCCTACCTTTGATTGAGTTCACATACAATAACAGTTTCCACGGCAGTATCGGGATGGCACCGTATGAGACTCTGTATGGGAGAAAATGCAGGACTCCATTGTGTTGGTATGAGACTAGCGAGAGCCAAGTGTTGGGTCCTGATGTGGTACAACAAACAACGGAACAAGTCAGGAAAATAAGAGAGAAGATGAAGGAAGCGCAGGATAGGCAAAGGAGCTACAGTAACAAGAGGAGGAGACCCTTAGAGTTCTAAGAAGGTGATCATGTGTTCTTGAGAGTCACCCCGAAGACTGGAATTGGCAGAGCTATAAAGTCTAGAAAGCTTACTCCCCGATTCATTGGACCATTTCAGATTCTTCGACGAATTGGTCCAGTAGCTTATCAAATAGCCTTACCCCCTTACCTTTCCAACCTTCATGATGTCTTCTATGTTTCCCAGTTGAGAAAATATTACCCCGATCCTTCTAATGTTATTGAGCTTGAGTCCATACAACTCCGAGAGAATCTAGAATATGAGGATTTATCGCCTAAGATTGCAGATTAAAGGATTAAAGAACTCCGTGGTAAACAGATTCCCTTGGTCAAGGTCATAGAGGATAGTGTTACTGGAGATGCTATTTGGGAACGTGAGGCAGACATTCAGTAGCAGTACCCCCATTGTTAAGTCTCTAAAATGTCTGATGTGCATTTCCCTAAGTTTTGATGAGAACTAAACATTGGTTAATGATTTAATTAACCTTCATATTGGTTGCTAACCTGTCAATCTAGTATGCAGATTAAAACTGTAAGAATCATCCGTCCAATGCAAATAATAGAATCATCCGTCCAACTCAAGTAATAGAATCATCCGTCCAACGCAAGTGATTGACACGTGCGTCCAACACTATAGTGATAGAAGCTCACGTCCAACACTGAAGTGATGGAAGCTCACGTCCAACTCAAGTGATAGAATCTCACGTCCAATACTAAAGCGATAAAAGCCAGCATCCACTAAAGTGATAAAAGCCAGCGTCCACTAAAGTGATAAAAGCCAGTGTCCACTAAAGTAACAGAAGCGCTCGTCTACTGAAGCGATAGAAGCGCTCGTCTACTGAAGCGATAGAAGCGCTCGTTTACTGAAGTGTTAGAAGTGCTCGTCCACTAAGGTAACAGAAGTGCACGTCTCCACAAGTCTTTAGACTTGCTGAGTCCTTAATATGGAGCTCGTCTACTAGGTTACGTTCAACCAGTTAAAGGAGTATCCGTCCAATGCCATAGCATTTGGAGCTCGTCTAGTAGCCCGAATGTAAAATCTTAAATGGTTAGATGGACGTAGCTATTTTCAAGATGGACGCGCTTATCCTATGAACACGAATTTTCTTAGAATTATCAGAATCTTATTTCAAGAACCAGAATCAAGAAAAGTCAGAAGTTACTCTCTTAAGCAACCTCGGATATCAGTCTTTCAACATGCTTTATTCCCTAGTACCTCTGGTCCTTACACGAAAAGGGAATTGTACTCAGCAAAGTACAAAAAGGTCTCTGCACAACTCTGATATGGATGTATCACGATGCATAAAGCCATGATCCTTCATGTTTGAGTACAACCAACGTTCTTATTGCATTAATGGCTGCCCAGAACGACTCTATTGCATTTAATGAAGTTCTGCTATAAGCCAACATCTGAGGGAATGTCTCTAACGGATCCTAAATGCTTGAAGACCATAAATACAGAAGTCATTGAAGATGAAGAACGGATAAGAGAGAGAATACACATAGCATTAAAGAGCCATTACTCTGCGCATTAATATCTTCACTCTTTCATTCTGTATTCTTCAATCATTTGAAGTTATCACGCAGACTTTCCTAAGCTTTACATTTAAACAACTCTCTGAGTGTTAGTGAAAGATCTGTCTGTGTGAAGTTGTACTTATTACAAACCAAATCTCTCAAACAAACCTGAGTGAGCCTGAAGAGGCTAAGTGTGCAAAGAATACTTGTCTTGAGCCTGAAGAGGCTAGGTGTGCAAACAATACTTGAGTCTGTAACCTGATCAGTTATAGTGGATAAATCTTGGTGTTGCCAAGGACTGGACGTAGCTTTTTGCTTTGAAGAGTGAACCAGGATAAATAACCATGTCAATCTCTCTTTCCTTAAACTCTTTAGTTGCTTTAGTTTTCTTACGTCTATCAAGTGGTGTGTTTGCCAAAAGTCACCCGTCCATCCTGTATCCTTCCACTCGTTCAAACCTAGCTTCTGTTTACGAAAAGATTTCAACTTTGCTTAAATTCTGATAAACACAATTCAACCCCCTTCTCGTGTTTAGTTGTCTATTTCAGTTGGTATTAGAGATCAGGTTCTTGGTTGAGCATCTAACAGTGTAGGGGTAAAAGGTCCTGAAGAATAGACATGACTGCTGGAGCTAGTTCAAGTGGAAGTCACCAGACTGAAGGAGCTTCCCTAACCAGACCTCCTTACTTCAATGGAGAAAACTACGACTATTGGAAAGATAGATTTCAATGGTTCATTCTATCTACATACTTTGATCTTTGGGATGTCATTACAGATGGTCCATTCATTCCCAAGAATGATGATAACATTGACAAACCAAAAGCTCAGTGGACTACTGCAGAAAAGACAAAATGGGAGCTGAACCATAAAGCTAGATATAACATCATTTGTGCTCTCAGTCCTGGGGAGTTTGAGAAGGTATGTGCTTGTGACTCTGCCAAAGAAATATGGGGTACTTTAGTTGTCACACATGAAGAAACAGAGGAAGAAGCCAATCTCTGTTTGATGGCCAACACTGACTCAAACTCAGATGATGAGGTACATCCTGACTATGAGGAATTACTTGATGCCTATGAGGAGTTGATGGAGGAATCCAACTGCTTATCTAAAGCCTTCAAATCCCTCAAGAGAGAGTATGTAAAGCTCACCAGTGAGCATAAAAAGAAATCTCAACAGTGCGAGAAGTCTAAAAAAAGAGAACAGTGAGCTGAGGATTGAAAAGTCTAATGAAGCTAAGATCTCAAGTGAAACATTACCATCTGAAGAATTTGAAAAACTTCAACAGAAAGTGGAAGAGCTCACTTCTGATCTTGCCAAATTTGTTAATGGTAGAAATAATCTGACTAAGCTACTTGGCTGTTAGAGGCACTCTCTTAATAAAGAAGGTATTGGATATGTCCATCAGACACATCATAAAGTATAAACTAAAGCTTCTACATTATCTGTTAAGTCAACTGTAACCAAGTCTACACTTGTCTATAACTTCTGTGGAAAAACTGGACATGTTATGTCTAAGTGTATCCATAAGAAGAGAAGGAAGTCTTCACAGATTTCTAGAATTAACAGAAAAGGACCCAGAAAAATATGGGTACCTAAAGATCAAATAATTTTTGTTGCATATGTCCTCAACAGGACAAAGAAAACACCACTGCGGTACTGACTGACAAAGTGCTCGCGTCATATATGATGAGGGTGAAAGGTCTATGTTCCTAGACCTCCAACTTAAGAAAGGAGAACACGTTGCCTTCGAAGGGAATCAGAAAGGGAAAGTTATAGGGATTGGTACTATTGGTGGTAAACCCCCTCTTCCTTCTATATCTAATGTTCTTATGGTTAAAGAATTAAGACACAATTTGCTTAGCATAAGTCAATTATGTGATAGTGGTTTTGATGTTTCCTTTACCAAGGATGTATGCATAGTTAAAGATTGTTGTAACAAAACCCTCTTTTCAGCTAAAAGGCAACAAAATATTTATAAGATTGAACTCTTAGATAGATCAAAGTGTAACCTGTATGATGTCTAAAGAGGATGAGAGATGGTTATGGCATAAGAAACTAGGACATGCTAGTATGAAACTGATTTCTGAATTAAAAAGGAATAATCTCGTGAGAAGATTGCCTGATATTAGTTTTAAGAAAGATGTCTTGTGTGATGCATGTCAGAGAGGTAAACAGATAAAATCAAGTTTCAAATCTAAAAACCAAATATCAACCTCTAGACCTCTTCAGTTGTTACACATGGATCTGTTTGGACTAATTAGTGTTGCCAGGCTGGCTGGAAGAAAATATGGATTTGTCATAGTTGATGACTATTCTAGATACACATGGGTACTCTTCCTAACACACAAGGATGAGTCTTTTAAGGCTTTCTCAGTATTATGCAAAAGAGTACAAAATGAGCAGGGTTTCTGTATTTCTATGCTTAGAAGTGATCGTGTGAGAGAATTTGAAAATGAGCAGTTTAGACAGTTCTTTGAGGAGAATGAAATCTCTCACAATTTCTCTGCACCTAGAACTCCACGCAAAATAGAGTGGTTGAGAGAAAGAACAGATCTCTGCAAGAGATGGCTAGATCTATGCTCAATGAAAATAATCTCCCTAAGTACTTCTGGGCAGAAGCTGTAAACACTGCTTGTTATGTACAAAACAGAATACTTATTAGGCCTTTTCTAAAAAAGGACTCCTTATGAATTGTGGAAAAGAAAAAGCCCCAACATATCTTATTTTCATGCTTTTGTAGGATATTTTAAAGGTATTTTTGTAGGATATTATGAAAAGTCCAAGGCCTTTAGAGTATACAATTCAAGAACTTGTATTATTGAAGAATTTGTTCATGTTAAATTCAATGATGGATTAAAGACTGATAAAGAACTATCAGATCTAGAAGATGATCTTGCAGGTCTTGATATAATAAACAAGCCAGAAAGTCAACAACCCGATTTAACCAAAACAGAACCTGTGCCTGAGGCTGAAAGACAAGTGAAACAGACGAATCAGCAGACAAGTCAAGATCTTCATGATGAAAGCTGGATTCTTGTTATGCAAGAAGAACTTAACTATCTCCAGAAATGATGTCTGGACTCTTGTTTCTAAGCCTAAAAACAAGTCGGTTATTGGAACAAGATGGGTTTTCAGAAACAAATTGGATGAAGATGGTAAAGTTGTCAGAAATAAGGCAAAGTTAGTAGCCCAAGGCTATAACCAACAAGAAGGTATTGATTATACTGAAACCTTTGCACCTGTAGTTAGAATAGAAGCCATACGCATTTTAATGTCATATACTGCACAAAACCAAATTACCCTGTTCCAAATGGATGTAAAAAGTGCTTTTCTAAATGGTTTAATTGAAGAAGAAGTGCATGTTAAACAACCCCCTGGTTTTGAGGATACTGATAAACCAGATCACGTTTTCAAACTTAAAAAGGCATTATATGGTTTGAAACAAGCACCTAGAGCATGGTATAATAGACTCAGTTCTTTTCTCATGCATAATGGTTTTACTAGAGGACAAGTAGACACTACTCTGTTCAAGAAATGCTCTAAAAAGGACTTTATTACAAATATATGTTGATGATATTATTTTGGAGCAACTAATGAAAAGCTGTGCAAGGATTTTTTAAATCTAATGCAAGCTGAAATTGAGATGAGCATTATGGAAGAATTGAAGTTCTTCCTTAGATTACAAATCAAGCAGACAAGTGATGAAATTTATATTCATCAACAAAAATATACCAAGGAGATACTCAAGAAATACAAAATGAAAAATGCAAAGCTCATTAAAACCCCTATGCAACCCAATGCAAAACTAAGCAAAGATGATGAAGGTAAAAAGGTAGATTAAATTGTCTACAGAGGTATGATTGGCTCTCTACCGTACTTAACTTCAAGCAGACCTGACATTCAATTTAGTGTCTATATGTGTGCTAGATTCCAATCTGATCCTAGAGAATCTCATCTTAAGACTGTTAAAATAATATTTAGATATTTGCTTGGAACTACTAATCTTGGTTTGCTATATTTAAGATCAAAAGAATACATATTAGTGGGATATTGTGATGCTGATTTTGCTGGAGATAGAATGGAAAGAAAAAGCACTAGTGGAAGATGTCACTTCATTGGAGCAAGTTTAGTCTCATGGTCAAGCAAGAGGCAGACAATCATTGCCTTGTCTACTGCTGAAGCAGAATACATTTCTGCTGCTAGTTGTTGTTCTCAACTCTTATGGGTAAAACATAAACTTGAGGATTACTCTATTTATGGACATAACATATCTGTATGGTGTGATAATTCCAGTGCTATATGCCTAACTAAAAATCCAATTCAGCATTCTAAGGCTTAGCATATTTAAATCAAACATCATTTCATTAGGGATTATGTTCAGAAAGGCATCTTTGATATTAAGTTTGTTAAAACTGAAAATCAATGGGCTGATATTTTCACTAAACCCCTCACAGAAGAAAGGTTTTTACTTATTAGAGATAATCTAAACATGCATTGCATTATTGAATGACATGTCTGAATGTTAACCTGTATGTGCTAAATCTGTCATTACTCCTATATACATGTTCTTTTAACTAAGCATTAGTTCAGGGGGAGTGATGATACAATAGTTTAAGTGGAGTATGTCTCATATGATTGCTGCATTACTATGATTTTCTTAACATGTTATCTTTCCCTTAAACATATCTCATAAATAAAACTTGATAACCCTTTTTTATGTTGACAAAAGGGGGAGAATGGGAGAAATGAGAATGGTGAAATAGACAACTATAAACACGAGAAGGGGGGATTGAATTGTGTTTATCAGAATTTAGGCAAAGTTGAAATCTTTTCAAAAATAGAAGCTAGGTTTGGACGAGTGGAAGGATACAGGATGGACGGGTGACTTTTGGCAAACACACCACTTGATAGACGTAAGAAAACTAAAGCAACTAAAGAGTTTAAGGAAAGAGAGATTGACACAATTATTTATCCTGGTTCACTCTTCAAAGCAAAGAGTTATGTCCAGTCCTTGGCAGCACCAAGATTTATCCACTATAACTGATCAGGTTACAGACTCAAGTATTGTTTGCACACCTAGCCTCTTCAGGCTCCAAGACAAGTATTCATTTCACACCTAGCCTCTTCAGGCTCAAGACAAGTATTCTTTGCACACTTAGCCTCTTTAGGCTCACTCAGGTTTTTTTGAGAGATTTTGTTTGTAATAAATACAACTTCTCACAGACAGATCTTTCACTAACACTCAGAGAGTGGTTTAAATGTAAAGCTTAGGAAAGTTTGCGTAATAACTTCAAATGATTGAAGAATACATATTGAAAGAATTAGTGAAGAAATTAATGCTCAGAGTAATGGCTCTTTGATGCTATGTGTATTCTCACTACTTTTCATCTTCAACGACTTCTGTATTTATGGTCTTCAAGCATTTAGGATCCGTTAGAGACATTCCCTCAGATGTTGGCTTCTAGCAGAACTTCATTAAATGCAATAGAGTCATTCTGGGTAGCCATTAATGCAATAGGAACGTTGGTTGTACTCTAACATGAAGGGTCATGGCTTTATGCATCGTGATACAGCCATATCAGAGTTGTGCAGAGAGCTTTTTGTACTTTGCTGAGTACAATTCCCTTTTCGTGTAAGGACCGGAGGTACTAGGGAATAAAGCATGTTGGAGGCATTCTTTAACTGGTCTTTGGTTCTGATATCCGACGTTACTCGAGAGAGTAACTTCTGACTTTTCTTGATTCTGGTTCTTGAAATAAGATTTTGATAATTCTAAGAGAATTCGCGTTCATAGGATAAGCGCGTCCATCTACCTATTTAAGATTTTACATACGGACGGACTAGTAGACGAGCTTCACATGCCATGTCATTGGACGGATACTCTCATTAAGGTTTTATCAAGTCCAAAGAACGCAATCCTAGTAGACGAGTTCCATATGCCATGTAGTAGACGAGCTCCATATGCCACTTTAGTGGATGAGCGCTTCTGTTACCTTAATGGACGAGAGCTTTTGTTACTCCAATGGACGAGCACTTCTATCACTCCAGTGGACGAGCGCTTCTGTTACTTTAGTGGACGAGCGCTTCTGTCACTTTAGTAGACGAGCGCTTGTGTTACTTTAGTAGATGCTGGCTTTCTCACTTTAGTGGACGCTGGCTTTTACTTTAGTGGATGCTGGCTTTCATCACTTTAGTGGACGTTGGCTTTCATCACTTAAGTGGATGCTATCTTTTATCACTTAAGTGTTGGACGTGCGTTTCAATCACTTGCATTGGACGGATGATTCTATCATTTGCGTTGGACGGATGATTCTATTATTTAATCTGCACACTCGATAGACAGGTTAGCAACCAATATGAAGGTTAATTAAATCATTAACCAATGTTTAGTTCTCATCAAAACTTAGGAAAATGCACATCAGACATTTTAGAGACTTAACAAATGGGAGAAATGAGAAATGTGATAGAAATGTGTTATAGAAGAATGAATATGAATGAATATTGTAACAACCCGTTTTTAGTTACGCTGTTTAACCGATTAAAATATAATTACATATGATTAATTATTTTATTTGGATGTTTATGTTAATTTTGTTATGTGGTTTAGTTTGAGTAATTAAATTACTCTCTTCAAATTATTTTATTGGGTGCGTTAGCACTGACTTATTTCAGTGAATGCACTTACTAGATAATAAGTTACATTATTGTCACTATTACTACCAGTACAGAAAAATATTTTAAATAATATGTTTAAGAGAAAAGCTTTTTCATATTTTCATTCAATTTAATTTTAGAGTTGAAAATAAACTGGTTTGACCTTAATCGGAAATTAAATTTTGGACCGAGTATTTTCTTAGTTGATCAGTCCAACTATTAATCTTTACTCTAATTTGAATTTCGAAATCATATATTTATCAATCTTTATTTTTAGATTCCAAAAAGTAAAAACATGTTTATTTTAGGCTTAATATTTTATCACTCATTTTGTACCTATTACTAATTAATTAACTTAAAAACTTAACTTTCTCTTTCCTCTCTCTCTTTCTCGACGCACTCCCCTTCACCTCCTTCTTTTCTTCTCTGCTTTCTACTTTTTCTTTCTTTCTTGTCTTCTTTTTCTCTTTCTTTTTCTTTCTTTCTTCGGTCTCCTTTCTTCTTTCTCTCCTTTTCTCTTTCTTTCTTTCTTTCTTTTACTTTTTCTTTTCTTCTTCATTCAGCCTTCTCCTCCTCTCTCTATCTTTCAGATTTCCCACTCCCTTCTCTCTTACCCAGAGGCGCGTCCAGCCACCTCCAGGAACCTCCTCCACGCCAGCCGTCGAGGGCCATCGTCGGTCATGCTGAGGGGAGGACGATCGCACGTCCGAACCTCTTCCTCCATTGTACCGTCATGATTTCCGCTGTGGGTGAGTTTTCAGCCACCGCGTAAGAGCCATCGGATCACGTCCTGCCGCCTTGGAGCACCGTCAACCACCGCATGGAGTGGAGAGGACGACGTTCGCCCGTTCTGGCAGTCCGTCATGGCTGCTACAGGAACGTTGCTGCTGTTGCCGCTGCGGAAACGGAGCTCCGCCACTGTTTTCGGACTTCCGGTCACCAACCCGCCACCATATGGAGAGGAAGACCCAACCACACATCTCTACTCGTTGTCCCGCACGTGTTGGTCCCTCTGTTTAACATCGCCACCATCGCGAACCACTATATACCGCCGTCCGCCGTCGTCGACAGCCACGCCGGAGGTCCTGGTAGCCACCACCTCTTTCCTCTTCTTCCTTGGGTAAGTGATTTTCTCACTTCCTTTGCTCAGATTCAAAAACCCCAAATTGATTTTGAAAACCCTAACCCTAGGTTTTGATTTTAATTCTCAAAATCTGAAATTAATTGGTGTTTTCTGAAATTGAGAGCATGATTAAGTGTCTCCCTAAATCAATTTTGTCAATCTCTTGTTAAACTGATTTTTCTCAATTTTCACCTTGAGCCTAAAACCCTAAATCTGTTTTCATTTAAATCAATGATGTTTTTGAGGAAGTAAGTATATTATTGAATTATATTTATATTGTGATTGTTGAGAAATTAATTTCGTGAATTGTCTGGTTGTTTCTATGTTTAAATTGACTCTCTGGGTTGTCGTTCATGCTCGTGCTTGCTTGCAAGAAGAAGAAATTACTTTCTGGGAACTGTTTGGAGCTAACTGCATCGCTGCCAAGTGCTTTTAAAAACTCTGAACATCTTTAAGGTGGGGGAAAGAATCAACCTATCATCGGAATCGATAAGTAGTAAATTATGTAGTAATTATGTAGGGCGACCTAAACCCTACTAGAAGTCGAATAATCGACAAGACCAAAATCGCTTTAAATTGCTTTTATAAAACATCCATGGTGATTCGGGGATTGTAGGTTGATCGATATTAGGTTGATGTTTATACTGTTGATGGTTGATTTGAGTTTTATTACCTTTGTTGAACTGATTTAGTGCTATGTTGATGTTTTGAAATATCTTTGATTGACTTGATGTTATGCATGATCTGTGTGGTATTTACTTTATGCTTAGTGGATTAAGAGAAGATATATATGTGGTATAAGAGATGAGTTGTTTTGGGCGTGAGGATCATGATGATTTTTAGAGGTGCCTAACCTACATGAAATATGTTAAAGAGGTGTTGTTACATAGAGCATGTGTTGAGGTCTTGATGAGAAGTTAAGGCGCTAGGTTATGACCATAGGAGTCTGCGAGGTTCATGAGTTGTGTTGTTTCTATAACCGTATGTGAGACACATACAAGACCCGAAGTCCTCGTGGGACCGTCCAAATGGTAAACTTTATTGTGCAGCTACGAGTGTCATGCTTTGCATGAGCACCTCTGTGAGTGGATGAGGTGTGCACCGGAATCATCGTGTAGCTGTAGTGTCACGCTTTGCGTGAGCATTCTTACCATGGTGAAAGTGTGCACCGGGATAATCGTGCAGCTATAGTGTCATTGCTTTGAATGAGCACCCACGGTCCGGGGTGTGCACCGGGTTTATTGTGCAGCTATAGTGTCATTGCTTTGCATGAGCATTCTCACCAAGACTAAGGATGTGCATCGGGAATAGGACGTGTCGCTTGGACGCCTGACAAACTTAACTTGTGCAGCTACGAGTGTCATGCTTTGCATGAGCACCTCTACGAGTGGATGAGGTGTGCACCGGGATCATCGTGCGGCTGTAGTGTCACGCTTTGCGTGAGCGTTCTTACCATGGTGAAGGTGTGCACCGGGATAATCGTGCAACTATAGTGTCATTGCTTTGCATGAGCACCCACGGTCCGGGGTGTGCACCAGGTTTATTGTGCAGCTATAGTGTCATTGCTTTGCATGAGCATTATCACCATGACTAAGGATGTGCACCGGGAATGGGACGTGTCGCTTGGACGATTGACAAACTTTATTATGCAGCTACGAGTGTCATGCTTTGCATGAGCACCTCTGAGTGGATGAGGTGTGCACCGGGATCATCGTGCAGCTGTAGTGTCACGCTTTGCGTGAGCGTTCTTACCATGGTGAAGGTGTGCACCGGGATAATCGTGCAGCTATAGTGTCATTGCTTTGCATGAGCACCCACGGTCCGGGGTGTGCACCGGGTTTATTGTGCAGCTATAGTGTCATTGCTTTGCATGAGCATTCTCACCATGACTAAGGATGTGCACCGGGAATGGGATGTGTCACTTGGACTATTGACCGATAACCATAACTATGATGAGGAAACCATAGCCATGTTCAGTATCGAGTTTTAGTTGTAGGAGTGAGGGTAGGATGAATATAAGAATTTTATGGAAGATGGATGAATTGACTGATGTTGTGTCTATGATAATTACTGTATAGTTTACTATGACTCTTTTCCGTTTTTGATGGTAGAACTGTTTCTTATCCCCTACATCTTTCTGCATGTTGTATTTTGTTTTATGATGAAATCGTACTAGAAGACCTGGTGGACAAACTTAATGATGAGGGATTGGACGGGATTCCCTATGAGTCGGATGCCAGAGCTCGAGTCTTGACCCATGGTGATTAGGGTCCGGGTAGTATATGGCCAGTGCGTCTTGTGAGACGTTTTAGATGTTTTCAGTTGTTTAGTATTCTTGTCTAAGTCTATGCCTGTGAGGGCTCCTACCGAGAGGATACCCTCAACAGTGTTTTGGTAATGTAATAGATAAATTTGGAGTATTTATATATTATAATCTTGCGAATATTTTATGTTATTAATGAAAACTGTTTATGTGTATAAAAAACCAATTTGGGATTACTGTATCTATTTATCTCCTAAGTCTTTATCACGACTGGAGTTTGTGTATTTATTCTTCCGCTCCTGGCAATTGATGTAAGACCAGAGACCATTTATGGTTGGATTGAATTTTGAAGTTATAAAACTGTCTATCAGGTGTTTTTCCGACGTCATACAAAACTCCGATTTTTAAAGGGGACATTTCGAAAATGATTTGTGAAAATCTTTAACGCTAAACGCGCGCTTAAGGAACTAATAATTGTGGTTTTAAAGTAAATGTCACAAAGGGGCACAACGGGGTATCTCAAATATGATATGAATCTTAAATAATACATGGACATGAGTATGCTCTGATAGTTACCATAATTGCTAAGATAAATCTTAAGTAAGATTGCTCTGATAAATTTCAAAGTAAAACAAGTCAAACTTAATGTCTGATCTAGCATCTGCATGACCTGTCCACTTAAGAAATTTTCAACCTATCTGATATATGCTATTTTCTTTGTTGATATTTTCTGAGGTTCATTAAATCATCTCAATGTTTGTCATCTTTAAAAAGGGGGAGATTGTTAAGTCTCTAAAATGTCTGATATGCATTTCCCTAAGTTTTGATGAGAACTAAACATTGGTTAATGATTTAATTAACCTTCATATTGGTTGCTAACCTGTCAACGCAAGTAATAGAATCATCCGTCCAATGCAAGTGATTGAAACGCACGTCCAACACTGTAGTGATAGAATCTCACGTCCAACACAAGTGATAAAAGCTCACGTCCAACACTGAAGTGATTGAAGCTCACGTCCAATGCAAGTGATAGAATCTCACGTCCAATACTAAAAGCGTCCACTAAAGTGATAAAAGCCAACATCCACTAAAGTGATAAAAGTCAGCGTCCACTAAAGTGACAGAAGTGCTCGTCTACTGAAGCGATAGAAGCGCTCGTCTACTGAAGTGATAGAAGTGCTCGTCCACTAAGGTAACAGAAGTGCTCGTCCACACAAGTCTTTGGACTTGCTGAGTCCTTAATATGGAGCTCGTCTACTAGGTTACGTTCAACCGGTTAAAGGATTATCCGTCCAATGACATAGAATTTGGAGCTCGTCTACTAGCCCGAATGTAAAATCTTAAATGGCTAGATGGACGCAGCTATTTTCAATATGGACGCGCTTATCCTATGAACGCGAATTTTCTTAGAATTATCATAATCTTATTTCAAGAACCAGAATCAAGAAAAGTACAACCAACGTTCCTATTGCATTAATGGCTGCCCAGAACGACTTTATTGCATTTAATGAAGTTCTGCTAGAAGCCAACATCTGAGGGAATGTCTCTAACGGATCCCAAATGCTTGAAGACCATAAATACAGAAGTCATTGAAGATGAAGCACAGATAAGAGAGAATACACATAGCATTAAAGAGCCATTACTCTGTGCATTAATATCTTTACTCTTTCATTCTGTATTCTTCAATCATTTGAAGTTATTACGCAGACATTCCTAAGCTTTACATTTAAACCACTCCCTGAGTGTTAGTGAAAGATCTGTCTGTGTGAAGTTGTATTTATTACAAACCAAATCTCTCAAACAAACCTGAGTGAGCCTAAAGAGGCTAAGTGTGCAAAGAATACTTGTCTTGAGCCTGAAGATGCTAGGTGTGCAATGAATACTTGTCTTTGAGCCTGAAGAGGCTAGGTGTGCAAACAATACTTGAGTCTGTAACCTGATCAGTTATAGTGGACAAATCTTGGTGCTGCTAAGGATTGGACGTAGCTCTTTGCTTTGAAGAGTGAACCAGGATAAATAACTCTGTCAATCTCTTTTTCCTTAAACTCTTTAGATGCTTTAGTTTTCTTACGTCTATCAAGTGGTGTGTTTGCCAAAAGTCACCCATCCATCATGTATCCTTCCACTCGTCCAAACCTAGCTTCTGTTTGCGAAAAGATTTCAACTTTGCTTAAATTCTGATAAACACAATTCAACCCCCCTTCTCGTGTTTATAGTTGTCTATTTCACCCATTTGTTTTCAGGTATATAAATTCCGAGAACGGGATTTCTTTTAAGGGGGGTAAAAATGTAACATTCGTTATTTTATGTGTGGTTTATGTAGGAGGATTAGGTTTAGGACTTGGATTACATATTTGAGATTTTGTTCGAGGCGTAGAGACCTTTTCATGTCAAGTACGCAACCTTTTCAGGTGAGTTTGAACGTGGGAACAAAATTAGGGCTTTCCAGGTTATCGTCTTTGATATATCTCAGTGTGAAATAAGAAATTTGAAGTCAGAAATGAGATTAGTAATTTTTGATGGTTTGAGGTTGTTTATTAGGTCTTAATGAGCCTATATCTCAAATTTGAGCTCAATCGGACGTCGAACGGACTCAGAACGCAAAGAGTTGACTTCTGATCAAAAGTCAACACTCGAGCGTGCATACACCAGCGCTCGGGCGCTCCAGTCAACCAGACCAGCTTTGGCATTGACTTGCCAAGTGTCAATCAGGGCTAACGTGGCATACCAACCCTCCAACGCTCAAGCGTGGAAAAGCCAACACTCAAGCGTTGGAACACTCGAGCGCTAGGTTTCCAACGCTCGAGCGCTAGCGCGCATTTCAGCAAAAATAAAAAGGGTCTTAAATGGCTTAAGTCACTAAGTCCCAAACGTAAAAACAGACACAAAGCAACTGAGAGCAGAGAAGAGAGTTTAGAGAGAGGAAGATAGAAACTTAGAGAGAGTGTGAGCTTCCGGTTTAATTTTCGACTTGATCAATTGTCCCTTTGCGAATCCGAGTACACCGTTGCGTTCGTGGCAACGTTCTCTTCGCTTTTCTCTTCTCCTTTTCTTTGAAAGTGAAGGTAAAATATCACTCTCCTTATGTTGAATTGTTATTCATTATGATACTTGAAGTATCTTTCATTTCGTTTATCGGAATTCAATTCCGTCTTCGATTTTGAACTCGTGGTAACGTGTGCTTCGCAATGTGATGCTTAGGTGAATTTTTGGAAGCTCGGAGACCCTAGTACTGTGCCGGGTAGAATTGAGGAGTTTCTAGGACACTTCGTTTTGTCTCGTTTCATTTAGCGCACGACTCTACAGGTGGGGGAAAGAAATCATTTAACGTTGGAAACGACGCAGTCACATTTAATTCGATAATGGCGTAGGGTGACCTAAACACTACATGACAGCAAGTAACGGACAATGTCCATATCACATTGGGGACTACCTAGTGGTACCAATGGTGATATTGAAATTATGCGTTTATTGTCTTTACGATAAAAATATATAATTTTACTATTTAATGATTGCCTGTTTGACGGTTTGACTGTTTGACTACCATTGATATGATGTGTGATAAATGTTGTGGACTGGCTTATGAAATGTGCATATATATTATGATTGTTTTATTATTATAAATTGGTAATGATTATTTTGGAAATGATAACATGATTGTAATGATGGTATGATGACCTGATAACATGATGATATGATGAGTGTTATGATTATGCTTAGAGGTTGAGTAAGTGATAAGTTATGTTGAGACATGATGATGTATTGGGGAATTCATACTATATGTGTTAGTAGTGCCTAACCGAGATAATTACTGTGACATCGTTTACCTGAAACATGGTCTTTGGGGTCTATTCCTCGGAAGGAGAATTCTCGGGGTTTAGGCTAACGGCAGACCGTCCCAGACATTATTTTATTTTAGTTGTAGCTATAGTTCATGCTTTGCATGAGCACCCTGGCCGTGGTTCATAGGTGTGCATCGGATTGTGCAACTATAATGCCATTGCTTTGCATGGGCATCCTCCATCCGCGAACGAGGGTGTGCATCGAGGCCTCTGGTGACGTGTCGTTATGGATATCTGAATATGTGGCCGATACCTGATGAGAGGATTCATACAGCATTTGCATTGCATCATGATGTAGGGTAGAGGACGAATCTTAGATGTGGATTGAGGATGGTTGTGTCTCCCTTTCCAAGTTTGACGTTATATTATTTCTTATCCTATTTCTTTTGCTGTGTGTTTTGTGCATATATATATCTGGTACCTCAAACCAGACAGGACGGATGACGCATTAGGATCATCCCTGGTTGACCCAGGATCCGGGGTTTCCCCTCTCGAGGACCTTCAAGGTTGAGTACGTTGACCCTAACGGGTGGCTAGTGGACCCAGTCACTCGTTTTGTTGTATATACGGGTCCGATGTCCATCACTTCCGGACTTGGGCAGGGAGCTCCCATAGGTTTTGTCGGCACTTTCCGAGCTGGAATGACCTTTCATTTCCCTATCGGACATCCAGATGGACATATACTGCCGATGCCGGGCATGGCTCCCGTTCCCTTTGTGGTTCCCTTTGAGATACTTGTACCATGACTCGCACTAGAGCCAAAGTTAGCACCTATACATGAGGAGGATGCTATTGCTCCAGCTCAGGACCCGATAACCCTTCTAGAGGTGCCAGCACCTCCAGAGGTCAGAGACACGGTTTCGGAGTCTTCTCGTATATCTTCCAGACAGTTACATCCCAGAGATAGCAGGTTATACAGGCAGATGTTCCAGAGGCAGTCATATAGGAGCTCTTCCAGTGGGAGCGGAGGAGTGTCAAGACCATAAGGACCACGGGATGCTGGCGAGGGTGGTAGTAGATGATGGCTCGGGACAGTGCCATCAGTTTAGGTTTGAGTGGGGTTTTTACTGTATTTTGAGAGGGGGTTGGGTGTGGAGAGAAGCGGCGAGGCATCTTTCTTTTGTCTTTTGATGTATTTTGATGATATCACTAGTTTGTATATATTGGGATCCTACTGATGGAATCCCTTGACAGTACTGTATCAGCATGTATGTACATATATGGTTATGTTTCTGTATGAATGTTTATACATGTTGTTTTATTTTTTTAAGTTTTATTTTTTCGTTGTTTTTAATATATCCGCTTAACAATAATAAATAAATTAGGTCTTAATATTTTGAGTTTTCTTTAATGGGACGTCGGGGCGTCTCATTTGATGGTATTACAACAGTTCGGTTCTGAAACGGACTGTGAGGACTGTGATTTAGATGAACTAGCCATTTAGTTGAATCCACATCGGATAACGATTATACTTAGAAGTTGGGTAGTGAGTCCAAACGGGACATTTCTATGACATATAGTATTTATATTCCAGTTTTATGTAGTATTATATGTCATATTGATGTGGGCTAATGATTTCTTTTAACATAATCATGGCTCGAGGCAGAGGACGAGGACGTGGCAGACGTGGTGGTAGAGCTATAGAGGGTGTTGAGGATGAGTTTCATCCGCCAGAGGCAGGAGTTGGAGGTGGAGGAGAGTCCTCTGAGACTCTTCGGACTATCCGCGAGTTAGCATCCGTTCTATTGCAGCAGGCACAACAGAATGCTCAGGGGGTGCAGAGAGAGGCAGAGTTGCAGGAGCGGCAGGATAGGGGGAGAGCCGCTGAGGCTGAGGATGCAGGATTGTCTACCTTTCTAAAAGTTAAGCCACCACAGTTTGGAGGAGAGTAAGACCCAGAACGAGCAGAGTGGTGGATACAAGAGCTTGAGAAGATCTTTGACACCATGAGATGCAGAGATGACAGGAAGGTGACTTCTGCCGCCTTCATGCTGACCAGAGGGGCCGAGTCATGGTGGAGAGGCAAGAGGAGATTGCTTGAGGCCGAGGGCAGGTTGATCAGTTGGGAGATGTTCAGAGAGTGTTTCTTTGAGAAGTACTTCCCGCGGTTAGTCAGACGCGAGAAGGAGAGAGAGTTCATGAGTCTTCAGCAGGGAGACAGGTCTGTTAGTGATTATGCAGCTAGGTTTGAGGCCCTGATTCATTTTTATGAGTTTTACCAGAGGTTTCCATACGAGGATTGGATGTGCCGGAGATTTGAGGAAGGATTACGGCACGAGCTGAGGAGGGCTATAGTGCCCTTGGATATTTTGAGTTTCCCAGAGCTTGTAGAGAGGTGCAGTGCCATTGAGAGTATGGATTAGAGGTAGGCTGCAGAGGAGAGACAACAGCGTAGTGGGTGTCCTACTCGAGCAGGTCATCATAGGAGAGGGGACAGAGGTTCTCAGTGGAGGAGAGGACCATACATTAGACCCGGGCAGAGCGCTCAGACATCTGCACCACCAGCACCAGTTAGCAGAGAGGGCCAGTAGTAGAGGGGCCCAATATGTTTCAGATGCGGAGGTCCGTACTATATCAGAGATTGTACAGACAGATCTGGTTGCTACATCTGTGGCAAGCCATGTCATTTTGCTAGGGATTGCCGACAGAGAGCAGTACAGCAGCAGTCAACTGCCGGCAGAGGAGCTAGTATTTCTAGAGGTGGAGCTGGGAGAGGAGTTTCAGTGGCAGGACGACATAAGGCCAGACCTCAGGCCACCGGGGGTGGGGGTGGGGTATTTACAGTGAGAGGATCTGAGTCCTCTCAATCTGCAGATCTTATTCAAGGTATGTGTCTAATATCTGGAAGACTCTCGTCTGTGTTGTTTGACTTAGGTGCTACACATTCGTTTGTTTCACATGAGTGTGTGGATAATTTACATTTTCCCGTTTCTCAACTACCATATACTTTGACAGTATCTACCCCTACCGGTTATCCTTTGATCACTATGTCTGTTTGCCTACAGTGTCCTATAGTTGTTGAAAATATGACATTTCTTGTAGATCTCATCTGTTTACCTATGCAATAGATAGATGTTATCCTTGGCATGGATTGGCTTTCGGCTAACCATGTAGTGTTGGACTGTGCCCAAAAGACCTTATCTTTTCTTGAGCCTTGTAGCATAGAATCTGCCAAAGAAGGAGCAGCTGTGAGGAGTGACGATTCTCAGCAGTATGTGATGTTTTTCTCTTTGGAAGCTAAGGAGACTCCGAGTATAGATTCTTTGCCTATTGTGAGGGAGTTTCCTAAGGTTTTCCCTCCTGATGTTCCAGGTTTGCCACCAGAAAGGGAAGTGGAGTTCGCTATAGATCTCATACCAGGGACCGGACCTATATCAGTAGCTCATTATCGAATGTCACCCGTGGAGTTGGCAGAGTTAAAGAAACAATTGGATGATATGATGAAGAAGGAATTCATCAGACCGAGTGTGTCAACTTGGGGAGCACCAGTTTTGTTTGTGAAGAAGAATGATGGAAGTTCTAGGCTGTGTACAGATTATAGGCAGTTTAACATTGTTACAATCAAGAACAAATATCCGTTGCCTAGGATAGATGATTTGATGGATCGGTTGAAGGGAGCTTCAGTGTTTTCTAAGATAGATTTAAGATCATGATACCATCAAATTAGGGTGAAGAAGGAGGATATACCTAAGATAGCTTTCAGAACGAGGTATGGACACTATGAGTACCTAGTTATGCCTTTTGGTGTAACTAATGCTCCAGCGGTGTTCATGGATTACATGAACAGGATCTTTAGATCTTTCCTTGACAAGTTTGTTGTGGTGTTTATAGATGATATTCTTATAAATTCCCGTAGCTGGGAAGAACATGAGGAACATCTAAGAGTTGTGTTACAGGTGCTGAGAGATAACCAGTTGTATGCTAAGCTATCCAAGTATGAGTTTTGGTTAGAGGAAGTGCAGTTCCTAGGTCATATAATCAACAAGGAAGGGATAGCAGTGGATCCAGTTAAGGTAGAGGCAGTGATTAAGTGAGAGAGGCCTAAGTCGGTGAGTGAGGTGAGGAGTTTCCTAGGTTTAGCTGGTTACTACAGGAGGTTCATCGAGGGTTTCTAGAAGATTGCATTGCCTATGACGCAGTTAACGAGAAAAGGTACGACGTTTGTTTGGACGGAGAAGTGTGAGGAGAGCTTTCAAAAGCTAAAGGAGAAGTTGACTACAACTCCAGTGCTGACGTTACCAGATCCTTTAGGACAGTTTGACATGTATGTGATGCGTCATATCACAGTTTGGGTTGTGTTTTGATGCAAGAGGGAAGAGTTGTGGTTTATGCTTCCCGATAGTTGCGGGTTCATGAAAGGAATTACCCAACCCATGATCTGGAGTTGGCAGCCATAGTGTTCGCGTTGAAGATATGTCGACACTATCTTTATGGAGCTAAGTTCAATGTGTTCAGTGATCACAAGAGTCTAAAGTATTTTTTTGACTAGAAGGAGTTGAACATGAGGCAGCGCAGATGGATGGAATTCAATACCATCCGGGGAAGCCTAATGTTGTGGCGGATGCACTGAGTCGGAAATCATTGCTTGTGTCAACAATGATGGTGAAAGAGATGGAGTTGCTTGAACAGTTTAGAGATATGAACCTAGGTATGGATTTGATTGAGGATAGAATATGCTTAGTATGATCACCATCAGCAGTGAGTTTCTGAGAGATCTTAAGTCAAAACAGGTTCAGGATGAATACTTGCTAGAGGTGAGTTGAGGCATAGATGAGGGAAAGGTTTCAAAGTTTAGGAAAGGATCTGATGGTGTGTTGAGGTTTAGAGATCGGATATGTGTGCCAGAGGACTTGGATATTAGGAAGATGATCTTAGAGGAGGCACATAAAAGTAAGTTGAGTTTTCACCCAGGAGCCACCAAGATGTATCAAGATTTGAAGAGGATGTTTTGGTGGCCAAAGATGAAGAAAGAAATGGCAGAGTTTGTTCTATCATGTTTGGTGTGTCAGAAAGCTAAGATAGAGCATCAAAAGCCAGCAAGGTTGTTACAGTCCTTGGATATCCCAGAGCGGAAGTGGGATAGTATAGTGATGGACTTTGTGGTTGGATGACCACGAACTCAGAAGAGGTTTGATGCGATTTGGGTTATCATTGATAGGTTGACGAAGTGTGCTCACTTTTTACCTATCAGTGAGAGTATAGTCTTGAGAAGTTGATCCAGATCTACATCAAGGAAGTTGTGAGGTTGCACGGTGTACCGTCAAGAATTGTCCCCGAACAAGATCCTAGATTTTGTAGACAGTTACACAATGCCTTGGGAACCAAGTTGAGGATGAGTTCTGCTTATCATCCTCAAACGGGTGAACAGTCGGAGAGAACAATTAAATCATTGGAGGATCTCTTAAGAGCTTGTGTGTTGGAACATGTGGGTAGTTGGGATGAATTCCTACCTTTGATTGACTTCACATACATTAACAGTTTCCACAGCAGTATCGGGATGGCACCGTATGAGGCTCTGTATGGGAGAAAATGCAGGACTCCGTTGTGTTGGTATGAGACTGGCAAGAGCCAAGTGTTGGGTCCTGATGTGGTACAACAAACAACGGAACAAGTCAGGAAAATAAGAGAGAAGATGAAGGAAGCGCATGATAGGCAAAGGAGCTACAGTAACAAGAGGAGGAGACCCTTAGAGTTCCAAGAAAGTGATCACGTGTTCTTGAGAGTCACTCCAAAGACTGGAATTGGCAGACCTATAAAGTCTAGAAAGCTTACTCCCCGATTCATTGGACCATTTCAGATTCTTCGACGAATTGGTCCAGTAGCTTATCAGATAGCCTTACCCCCTTACCTTTCCAACTTTCATGATGTCTCCCATGTTTCCCAGTTGAGAAAATATTACCCTGATCCTTCTCATGCTATTGAGCCTGAGTCCATACAACTCCGAGAGAATCTAGAATATAAGGCTTTACCGTCTAAGATTGCATATAAAAGGATTAAAGAACTCTGTGGTAAACAGATTCCCCTAGTCAAGGTCATATGGGATAGTGTTCCTGGAGATGCTACTTGGGAACGTGAGGCAGATATTCAGCAGCAGTACCCCCATTTGTTTTCAGGTATGTAAATTCCAAGGACGGAATTTCTTTTAACGGTGGTATAAATGTAACATCCATTATTTTATGTGTGGTTTATGTAGGAGGATTAGTTTTAGGACTTGGATTACATAGTTGAGATGTTGTTCGAGGCGTAGAGACCTTTGCATGTCAAGTACGCAACCTTTTTGGGTGAGTTTGAACGTAGGAACAAAATTAGGGTTTTCCAGGTTATCGTCTTTGAGACGTCTCAGTGTGAAATAAGAAATTTGGAGTCAGAAATGAGATTAGAAATTTTTGATGGTTTGAGGTTGTTTATTAGGTCTTAATGAGCCTATATCTCAAATTTGAGCTCAATCGGACGTCGAACGAACCCAGAACGCAAAGAGTTGACTTCTGGTCAAAAGTCAACACTCGAGCATGGATACACCAGCGCTCAAGCGCTCCAGTCAACCAGACCAGCTTTGGCGTTGACTTGCCACGTGTCAATCAGGGCTTACGTGGTTGGTTGCATGGCGCAATGGCGTACCAACCCTCCAACGTTCGAGCGTTGGAACACTCGAGCGCTAGGTTTCCAACGCTCGAGCGCTGGCACGAATTTCAACAAAAATAAAAAGGGACTTAAGTGACTTAAGTCAGTAAGTCCCAAACGTAAAACAGACACATAAAGCAACTGAGAGCAGAGAAGAGAGTTTAGAGAGAGGAAGAGAGAAACTTAGAGAGAGTGTGAGCTTCCGGTTCAATTTTTGACTTGATCAATCGTCCCTTTGCGAATCCGAGTACACCGTTGCGTTCGTGGCAACGTTCTTTTCGCTTTTCTCTTCTCCTTTTCTTCGAAAGTGAAGGTAAAATATCACTCTCCTTATGTCAAATTGTTTTTTGTTATGATACTTGAAGTATCTTTCGTTTCTTTTATCGGAATTCAATTCCGTCTTCGATTTTGAACTCGTGGTAACGTGTGCTTCGCAATGTGATGCTTAGGTGAATTTTTGGAAGCTCGGAGACCCTTGTACTGTGCAGGGCAGAATTGAGGAGTTTCGAGGATGCTTCGTTTTGTCTCGTTTCGTTTAGCGCACGACTCTCCATGTGGGGGAAAGGAACCATTTAACGTTGGAAACGGCGCAGTCACATTTAATTCGATAATGGCGTAGGGCGACCTAAACCCTACATGAGAGCGAGTAACGAACAATGTCCATATCACATCGGGGACTACCTAGTGGTACCAATGATAAAATTTAAATTTTGCGCTTATCATCGTTACGATAAAAATATATTATTTTACTATTTAATGATTGCCTATTTGACGGTTTGACTGTTTGACGGTTTGACTACCATTGATATGATGTGTGATAAATGTTGTGGACTAGCTTATGAAATGTGGATATATATTATGATTTTTTATTATTATAAATTGGTAATGATTATTTTGGAAATGATAACATGATTGTAATGATGGTATGATGACCTGATAACATGATGATATGATGAGTGTTATGATTATGCTTACAGGTTGAGTAAGTGATAAGTAATGTTGAGACATGATGATGTATTGGGGAATTCACACTATGTGTTAGTAGTGCCTAACCAAGATAATTACTGTGATATGATGACGAGATTGATGAGGCGAGATTATTATTGAGGTTATCTATGAGATTGGGATGAGCGGTTATGGCACTAGGGGGTGACCTGAAACATGGTATGTGATATGGTTGACATGAAACATGGTCTGTGACATGGTTGACCTAAAACATGGTATTTGGGGTCTATTCCTCGGAGGGAGAATTCTCGGGGTTTAGGCTAACGGCAGACCGTCCCAGACATTATTTCATTTTAGTTGCAGCTATAGTTCATGCTTTGCATGAGAACCCTGGTCGTGGTTCAGAGGTGTGCACCGGATTGTGCAACTATAGTGTCATTGCTTTGCATGGACATCCCTCATCCGCGGACGAGGGTGTGCGCCGGGGCCTCTGGTGACGTGTCGTGATAGATATCCGGATATGTGGTCGATACCTGATGAGAGGATTCATACATCATTTGCATTGCATCATGATGGAGGGTAGAGGAAGAATCTTAGATGTGGATTGAGGATGGTTGTGTTATATATATATATGTATGTATGTATGTATGTATGTATTTGGAGGCAGATGTTTAGTGTACTGTTATAGAATTAAATGTTACTAAATCCTTTCCACGTTTGACATTATATTGTTTCTTATCTCCTTTCTTTTGCTGTGTGTTTTGTGCATATATATATCTGGTACCTCAAACCAGACAAGACGGATGGCGCATTGGGATCATCCCTGGATGACCCAGGATCCGGGGTTTCCCCTCTCGGGGACCTTTGAGGTCGAGTGCGTTGACCCTTACGGGTGGCTAGTGGACCCAGTCACTCGTTTTGCTGTATATACGGATCCGATGTCCATCACTTCCGGACTTGGGCAGGGAGCTCCCATAGGTTTTGTCGGCACTTTCAGAGCTGGCATGACCTTTCCATTCCCTATCGGACAGCCAGATGGGCATATACCATCGATGCTGCCGATGCCGGGCATGGCTCCCGTTCGCTTTATGGTACCCTTTGAGGTTCTTGTACCAGGACTCTCACCTGCACCCGCACCCGCACCATCTCTAGAGCCAGAGTTAGCACCAATACATGAGGAGGACCCTATTGCTCCAGCTCAGGACCCGATATCCCTTCCAGAGGTACCAGCACCTCCAGAGGTCAGAGCCACTGTTTTGGAGTCTTCTCGTGTATCTTCCAGACAGTTACATCCCATAGACACCAGGTTATACAGGCAGATGTTCCAGAGGCAGATAGATAGGAGCTCTTCCAGTGGGAGCGGAGGAGTGTCTGGACCATCAGGACCACGGGATGCTGGCGAGGGTGGTAGTAGATGATGGCTCGGGCCAGTGTCATCAGTTTAGGTGTGAGTGAGGTTTTTACTGTATTTTGAGAGGGTACTGGGTGTGGAGAGAAGCGGCGAGGCATCTTTCTTTTGTCTTTTGATATATTTTGATGATATCACTAGTTTGTATATATTGGGATCCTCTTGATGGGAATCCCTTGACAGTACTGTATCAGCATGTATGTACATATATGGTTATGTTTCTGTATGTATGTTTATACATGTTTATTTTTTTAAATTTTAATTTTCCGCTATTTTTAATATATCCGCTTAACGATAATAACGAAATTATGTCTTAATATTTTGGGTTTTCTTTAATGGGACGTCGAGGCGTCTCATTAGGGGTCCCTTTGTATGCTTGATTATGCTTATTTTCTCAAGAGGCTTAATCAACTTTACACAGTTTTCCCCTATTAGGCTTTTGTATACAGGTTGGAATACCCCAAGTGCTCCATATTAATACATTTTTTGCTTATAACAAAAAAAAAAACTTCATGTATTTGTTATTATTCTTGAAGTATTGTGGTTCGCAGGGTATCAGTACTATGAAATTCACTCCCTAAGGTCGTTGGGTAGTTTATGGTGGATTTGATGATTAATGTTGTGAAGGTAACAATGAGAATATTCTTAGGGGTATAGCTTGCAATTTTAGCAAGTAATGGAGGTCCTTGGCAAATAATGTGTTGTTACCATTCACAACCCTTCTTTGGAAATTATATATATATATATATATATATATATATATATATATATATATATATATATATATATATATAGTTATGAAATGTTTTATCCATTCGTAGCGACAAATATATATAATATATACAGTAGCAAATTATTGTTTGTACACATGATAATGTTCCATGTGTTTTCAAGTCTGCACGGGAATGTTTGGGCTTGAATACATACACTTGAGAAGCATTGTCACGAAGATATATACTCTTAGGAAGCATGCTTTGGCTTGAATTGAATTTGTCGATATAGCTTCATTGTATTTGAGCAAATAACAATTTTATGTTGTCATAAAAATACTATAGTTGTTGATGCCGAGTTGCCTTTTAGTGTCCGAGTAACTTTTTTGATGTTCAATTTTATCATGGTCTCAATGTTCTCAAATGCCAAATCCAGTGAGATTCATTTATATTTTCCAAGTCAAATGACTTTGTCATTATTAATACTTAAAGCATTTTTTTCTTTCGGCGTCGGGATGAAGTAACATTGGTGGACACTCCTAGTGTCATATTCAGAGAGAAACAATGGACTCAATAAAGCTATGACTTCACCGTTTTTGTAATAATTTAAAAATCAAACCAAGTTTAAGAACCATGGTTAGAAAGATCAAACTTTTAAATCAACTGTATTGAATAGTTAGTTTTCTAATTTTGCTCATTTGATTAATCAAAACAATAAAAATATTAAAATTATACTTATAAAGTTTTTTTTTTTAACTTTGACCGGAGGAAGATAAATGAAAAGTGGGCAATGTATCTAGAAAAATATTGTGCCACTCACTATAAGGGAAAAACATATATCGTATCAATATATTTTAAAATTTGATATCATCTTTCACACTTTCTCTTATTTTATAATAAATAAATAATGTTTTTCTTTAAGTGTCAAAACTCCAAAATAATATTTTCATTTTGGTAGTTTTATTTTCAAATTTCTTTTGTCTATTTGAGTAACTCAAAACCCAACGTTAATATATACAAGTAAAAACGTACACAAATATCACACACAAAAAAAAGTGTAAATAGATTTAAGCCCCTATATGTTTAATTATCATAAATACCTTGAATATTTAAATCACATGAAATTCCTTATGTTTTATTATCATAAATACTTTGAATATTTAAATCAACTAAAATTCCTAAATTTAATAAGATGGCATACAAACATGCATTTTTAAACACTTGAAAAAATATGGTTTTTCCTCTCTAGCCGTTGAATGTCTATTTAAACTATTAAATTATTTTAATTAAATGATTTAATCAATTATTACATAATTAATTTACATTAATTTTTTTCATCACATGGGGGCACGTAACCTATTTAAATTAGTCTCAAAAAATAAACTATTTCAATTAAATGATTTAATAGATTATTATAGAGTTGATTCTATATTAATTTTTGTTACCAAATACCTAAAACAATCCAAACCATCATCAAATTACTCATAGAACAACTCTAAAATATCATGCTTTTATATATACTAGATGACTATTGTTATTATGTTAATTATAATGCTCACAAGTAAGCAAGCTTAATTCAATACAGATCAGTTTTGAACATGCGTAAAAATGAAAGTGACCCGTACGAATGCACGGGTACCTTACTAGTTTTTAACAAAAGATTCAAAACTCTCCAAAACCCTTCAATTTGGGAAAACTTAAAAAAAGAACTAGATGAGGGGTTTTGGAGTGCTATTCTCCTTTCTCCATTCCTTTCCCCCTCACCTTCTTATCAAACCCTTCCCCTTCCTACTCCCAAACAATACTCGTTTGCAAGATCCAAATTATATTTATAAACAAATCATTTATATTTAAATATTTTTAAATAGTTTATAATTTTTATTGGTCTTTCTCTAATTTTAATTATTGGACTTTTCTTCTCCCGATCCTTCCACAATACCTTTTTTTGATTCTGTATCATACACCATTTCTAAATCGATGAAATTCATTTGTAATTCTTCTTTATTCCTCTGATATCTCTCAACCAATCTCCATGGCAAGTATATTGCTTCCATGGCTGGCCTTCTTCGCATAAAACCAAATTGATTCTCTCATGTGAATATTTTGTCTTAACCTCCGCTCAATTACCTGCTCTCATGGCTCAGTAGGACTTTTGAGCTTAATTCTCATATAATTTGCACAATTTTATATATGTTTCTGTTACTCTTGTAAATAGGGATTAAAGTATTTTTCCTTCATTTGTCTAACATTTTCTTAGACCTCATATAGTAATTAGCATCTGCTAGGTCATATCTCACGTGCAAACCTATGTATCCTCTAGATGCACTTTCCACATGACCCTTTAGATCCCCTCCTAGGAAAATATTTTCTCTCAATGATATTTCCTGAACTACATACCTTCTAAATCTTTCTATAATTTTACCTTATGGTGCTCTTTTAACCTTATATGAGGTTTATAAGCACTAACCACATTAAATGTGTCATGTTCTACTGCAAACTTTAAAGCTATATATGAAACCCTTTTTTTTATAACAATATATGAAACCCTTTTATATCTACAATATCTTTCTTCCTATGCTTATCTAAAATTATGCCTATCCCTTTTGTTGATTTTGCCTTAATGGTATAACAAAGTTTAAAATTTGAGATGTCTAATTCATATATTCATCTTTATCTATCCACTTAATTTCTTTTAGGCACATAAAAATAATCCCCCTTCTAATCATGGTGTCTACTATTTTCACTGATTTGCCTATAAGTATGTTTACATTCTTAGAAAATATGGTAACCCTTGGGTAACCCTTAAGCCCTGTTTGCAAGTTTGGAGGGGAAGAAAATGGATGGGATCGGAGGGAAAGGAAAGGGGGAGGGGAGGAGAAGGAAGTATATCTCTCTCCTTGTTTGGGAGTGCATATTGTATGATGGGAAGGAAATAGAGAGTTTATGACATGTTTTTGCAATTTGAGGAGGAGATGGGGGATTAATTAAAATACACCAAAAACTTTCCCTCCAATTAATAGAACTCACAAACAAGGAGGAAGAAAATTAACCTCTTCTTTCCATCCCTTCCCTTCCCCTCCAAAAAACAACTCACAAACATAGCCTAATAGCCTAAGGTATTTTAAAAATCATGGTGATAGGAAACCCTTAGGTATTTTACTACACCTAGGTATTTTAAAAATCATGGTGAACTAGATTTTTTAGAAAATATGGTAGCCCTTAGGTATATTACTACACCAATTATGTTTTTTAAACACGTTTATGGTGTCCCTTTATTTTTTATGGTACTATCAAAATATGTGTATATAAAGATGATAAAAAGTGAGAGATAGAAACAAACATATACGATATCATACGGTGTCTAAATTTTGTGTTCAAATAACACAACTCATCTAATATTAATATTATCACATAATTTATCCATATCATCAAGTTTTAACAAAGTTTTATATTGGCTATCGATGGTCTAATTCACCGCTTCTATTTTATTTTTTTTATTTTTTTAAGGATTCACCACCTCTATTATTAAAAAAAAAGTTTTTAAGAAAAAAAACATTTAAAAAAAATCAGGCGTGGACAAGTTGTGCTTAAAAGAAATTTTTACAACAACTTGAGACTTGAGTACTAGACTTGAAAGTAAAGAAAAGAAAGAAGAAGTTTATCCAAAAACCAGAAAAAAATAAATAAAAACTGTCAAGCCGTCAAATAAACCGCCAAAACAGTGACACGTAACACAGTGCACGCATGAGTCACCATTCTCCCTCTCTCCGCTCTCTTTAAAAACTCAAAACTCCAATTCCAAGAACCATTACAAAAACAAAAAGCACTTCCATGCATTGAATCCGCCGTTAACAACCACTTTCACTCACCCAAACAACTTGAGGCCTAAAACAACAATATTGCACTGTGTCTAGATCCGTTTATAGTACTATAATAGTTACTTAGGCCCCCATAACACACAAACACCAATAACACAGAGTTCAGTGTGTGTGTGTGTGTGCCACAAGAGAAAGAAAGAAAAAAGGCTTAAAAGTTCAAACCTTATATATTAACTCCTTTTGTTAAGGGAAGAAGTCTCATTATTAAGTGTGAAGTGATGGAACAGAAAAGCATTCTGATATCAGCACTGAGTGTTGGGGTGGGAGTGGGAGTAGGGATTGGATTGGCTTCTGGACAAAGCATAACCAAATGGGGTGCTAATACTTCTTCTTCAAACGCCATTACTGCTGAGAAGATGGAGCAGGAAATGTTGAGACAAGTTGTTGATGGAAGAGAAAGCAACATCACTTTTGATAAATTCCCTTATTACCTAAGGCATCATATCCTACAACTAACCTTTGCCCTTTATTTCTTTTGCTCTTTCTTTTCCTAATTTTCACTATTTCTATCCATCCAAATCAGCATGGTTATATTATTTTATACTTAACCATACATGATACATGTATGTGTTTCTGTATTGTATCCAAATTTGATTCTTTTCCTGTGATTATGGAAAATTATAGCATGATTAATTAAACGAATTAATCAGTTAGAACTAAGAAATTTAATAGTCTACTAGGGTAATTTGTGTTTATACTTTGGAACATCTTACTCTCCAGATTATAGTATGATTTTGTTAGTATGAACTTTTCAGTTTTCTATTTTGAAATCATGATTAGTGATTTTTCCTTCCTTGTTCTGGATTGACTGCAACAATCTATTTTCTGTTAGCCAACAAATTACATGTATCACAGATAGGCTTAGATGATTTTCCAGATTGAAGTTGCATAATCTTGTATGGTGATAATATATGTCAAACATAAATTTGTTAAGTAAATTGAAACTTTCATCTAAGGAATGTGTATTACTATAGATGGTTGAAACAGAAGAGCTTATATGATACTAATACATGTGCTCGATGAAGGCTTGATTTGACCACATATCTGAAGTGTTATCCATGTTAAGTTATTTCAATCTCTGTTCTGATACAACCCTTCCTATCCTTTATGTGATGACAGTGAGCAGACACGAGCCTTGCTGACAAGTGCTGCTTATGTCCATTTAAAACATGCTGAGGTTTCTAAATATACGCGTAATCTTGCTCCTGCAAGCCAGACTATTCTGCTTTCAGGGCCAGCAGGTTTTAGTCACTTCACTTGGAATCTGTTATTTTTCTGATAAGCTGATACATCTACAAATAATGGAGACATCAACCCAATTAGCTTGCCTTGTATCATATTGCTCCTTGCTGTCCAACTTGGCTAATTGGGTTGATGTCTCCATTATCATATGCTTTATTGCTTTGATGTTTCCAACAATCAAACTAACTACATATTCCTTCTCCTTCCCCTTCCATATTTTCATGTCTTAATAGAACTTTACCAACAAATGCTTGCCAAGGCTTTAGCTCATTACTTTGAGGCGAAGTTGCTTCTGTTAGATTTAACTGATTTTTCCTTAAAGGTAAGTATGAGAAGTTTTGGTGTTGTTTCCACTTTGTCCAGTACTTATGGGCATCATGGTTGCTGTGTCATTTATGCAGATTCAGAGTAAATACGGTTCTTCCAACAAAGAATCTGTAAGCTTTTCCTAGTTTATCTTTAATTGCTTTTACCTTGTGTATTCTGCTCTAAGCATCTGCATAAAACTGATCTTCCTTCTTAACCTAACATTTGGCGTCCGGTGTTCTTTTCTTTGTTTCCAATTTCAGTCTTTCAAAAGATCCACTTCAGAGACAACTTTGGAGCGATTATCTGACCTATTTGGGTCATTTTCAATCTTTCAACAGAGGGAGGAACCTAAAGGTACAAACTGATTAACATATTCTGATCCATGGTGAAAAACCAAATTTATAATCGACAAAAGCTTTTTCATTCTTTAATAAAAGATTTTGCAGCCTTGTTTTGGTTCAAGAATAAGTTTTACTTTTCATGTGGACAAAACTAATAACAATGATAACTTGTAATTAATAAGACATGCTAAAGGTTGGATTGGTATGGTTATGCAAATAGCTTTAACTGTTTTTTGTTTCCTATTTGTCAACCATGATAGCTAGTGGTTTATTCTCTTGTACTTCTCTATTTATCGGCACATTATCAGTAGAAATGCGTAGTCTGTAATAGACAATTTATTTGAAAGACCATGAGAAGTAGTTTTAGTTGCAGGCAAAATACACAGGCAAAGCAGTGGGGTGGACCTTCAATCAATGTAAGTAGAGTGGATGAATTCGGTTCTGACTTTGAGAACAAAGAAAACTTTCATGTTAGTTATTTAATATTATAGCTGAGTATTTGCCTTTCTGTTTGTAGGGGGACTGAAGCATCTTGTAATCCTCCAAAGCTCTGTAGAAATGCTTCTTCCTCTTCAAATATTAGCAACCTTGGTTTGCAAAGCAATAATATAAGTTCAGGTTAGTTCAAGAAATTTTGTAAAAAGATTAATGATGATAATTGGTCTTACTTGATTTACTTGTTACAATCTTCTGAAGATTTATTTGTGAGTAGAGATCTAATAAAGGAATGCTACAAATGCCACAAGTATCACCGTAAGAAAAAGATAAAAATGATGAGGGATACATTTTCATCATGTTTTCTTGAATCAGTTACAAAACCGAACCCATTTTGCTCAGTTAATTTACACATAAATCATCAATTTGGACTTAAAATATGTATCATTCATAGAATTGGTTCTGTGAATTAGATTAAAAAACTTTTTTGAGTGAGAACTAGTACAAGTAACAGTTAAGCCATTTTCATATTCATTGTGAAGGTGGAACTGTCAAATTTCTCTTTAGGCCATTGTTTTCTCTCTTATGATTTCTTATATCCTTTAATCTCCCTTCAGCTCCTCTGAAACGCACAACTAGTTGGTCTTTTGACGAAAAGCTTCTTATACAGTCTCTATACAAGGTAATGCTACTTTGATTATGTTGAGATTTCAGCATCAGAAAATTTCAATGTTTTTTGGAACCCAACAAAGTTTTATATCATTTCCTCTACAGAGACATTGATTGGATAAGTGGATGTTTCACTTGCAGGTTCTGGCTTTTGTGACCAAAACCTATCCCATTGTGCTATATCTGCGGGATGTGGATAGGTTATTATATAGATCACAAAGGATATACAATTTGTTCCGGAAAATGTTGGAGAGACTATCTGGTCCAATTTTGATTCTTGGTTCACGAGTTGTAGATTCTGATAATGACTATGGAGAGGTGGATGAGAGACTTGCTTCGCTCTTTCCGTACAACATAGAAATCAGGCCCCCAGATGATAAATCACATCTTGTCAGCTGGAAGTCTCAGTTGGAAGAGGATATGAAAAGGATACAAGTTCAGGATAACAGGAACCATATCATGGAAGTGCTTGCAGCCAACGATCTTGATTGTGATGACCTGGTTTCCATCTGTGTGGATGACACAATGGTTCTCAGTAACTATATAGAAGAGATTATTGTGTCTGCAATTTCTTATCATTTGATGAAAAACAAAGACCTTGAATACAGAAATGGGAAACTTATTATTTCAGGCAATAGGTGAGACTTGTTGCAACCTTAATTGCGAACTATCTAAATTTGATGCACTTACTTTATTGTATGTGAAACAGTTTGTCCCATGCATTGAGTATATTCCGCGAAGAGAAATTCAGTGGAAGAGATACATCAAAATTGGAAGATCAAGCAGTAAAATCTGAGGTTTGCACTACTTGTCATGTTTGTAGATTAAGTAAGAATAATGCCTACCAGGTACTAATATGCTTTTGATGTTCTTCTCTCTCTCTCTCTCTCTCTCTGTCTTGTGTCATCTGGACATATAAAGATGCAAAGAGGAGAAGGAACAGTTGTGAAACCAGAAGCAAAGTCTGAAAATGCTGCTCCTGTAAAGAAGACTGAAGCAGAAATATCAACATCAGTGGGAAAGGAAGACAGTGAAAAGTCAGTTCCAGCATCCAAAGCTGCTGTAAGACTCGCCCTTTGTTTCTAATTAAAATTTCTTTACAATAATATTGCAAATATAGCGGCTTATTCAGACACTGCTATCTCTCCCTTGGTGGTGCCACTAGATTGGTATTGGGGTCGGCCTCTTTGGAACACCCGTCTCTATTCTGTTGACTCACACGTTGTCTGTTCTGTAAATTTCATTTCACAAAGTTACTTTCCATCCATCACTTGCAGGAAGTCCCTCCTGATAATGAGTTTGAGAAGCGAATAAGGCCTGAGGTAATACCAGCAAATGAGATTAATGTCACATTCGCTGATATCGGTGCCTTAGATGAGACAAAAGAATCGCTTCAAGAACTAGTAATGCTTCCTCTTCGAAGACCAGACCTTTTCACTGGAGGCCTTCTAAAGCCTTGCAGAGGAATATTGCTATTCGGGCCACCTGGTACTGGGAAGACAATGCTGGCAAAGGCCATTGCAAAGGAGGCTGGAGCAAGTTTCATCAATGTGTCCATGTCTACCATCACTTCTAAATGGTTTGGTGAAGATGAGAAGAACGTTCGTGCTTTATTCACACTTGCAGCCAAGGTTGCCCCAACTATTATATTTGTGGATGAGGTCGATAGCATGCTTGGACAAAGGACCAGAGTTGGGGAGCATGAAGCCATGAGGAAAATAAAGAATGAATTCATGTCTCATTGGGATGGCCTTATGACAAAACCAGGAGAGCGCATCCTTGTTCTTGCTGCAACCAATAGGCCCTTTGACTTGGATGAAGCTATTATTAGGCGATTTGAAAGGAGGTACCTCTACTAGTTCTTGACTTCTCCCTCCTTTATCTTGCCACTAGTTTTATACCTATGAAGTACTGATACCTCAAAGTAGTTACAGTTCTGGTATTGGTTTCGGATACTTTTGAATACTTGTAATTTACATCTTTCAATTAGGTTTTGAATTTTTAGTCCATTAAAAGTTTACCATGATTATATATACGACAACATTTTATTGTGCCGATGTCGATTAAATCTGACTTATGAAACATTGATGTCTTTAATTAGTTTAGGAATTGTGTTTTTGTGTCAATATTGTAGCTATCTATAATATATGTCTATAAAAATTACCCTGAGGCTGAGTAATATTTTGGTAATTTATAATGCAGAATTATGGTTGGACTACCATCTGTGGAGAACAGGGAAAAGATTTTGCGGACTCTCTTGGCGAAAGAGAAGGTGGATGAGGAAATTGATTTTAAGCAACTTGCAACTATGACAGAAGGATATACTGGAAGTGATCTGAAGGTTATTACTAATTTATGATACTATTCACTGTGGAATTAACTATTTTGTTACAAGTGCTTGTTATATTTTCACTTCTGCTGCCTATCCCACTTGTTCATTCTCACAAACTTTGAATGCAGAACTTGTGCACAACTGCTGCTTATCGACCTGTTAGGGAGTTAATCCAGCAAGAGAGGCTAAAAAAAGAGGTAACTGTACAATTTGTTTTTAAGATCTTGTATAATCCTGATTATGGATTGATCATGCCTGACCTCGGATGCTGTTTTGGTTTTCTTGGCAGGATAAAAAGCAGAAAACTAAAGCTGCCAAGGGACAAGGAGAACAATGCACAGTAGAAAACACCCAAGATGCTGTGGATGCAGAAGAGGAAGTTAAACAGGAAAGGGTTATTACCCTTAGGCCATTGAATATGCAGGATTTCAAAGAGGCAAAGAATCAGGTAACACTGCTCTAACCAATAAAGGAATGATGTTTCTAATTGTCATTTGAGGTTATATACCATGACGTAAGAATTGGTTTAATGAAGTGACATGGTAAAAAGTCTGGGGTCTGTTTGTTTCGGTTTCTTTTTCAGCTGTCACATTGTTTTCATTATGTAATTGAAAACAAAACAAACAGGCCACCTTATTGTATCGGCTGACCTACTTCTTGTTCTTGGACTGCAGGTTGCTGCAAGCTTTGCAGCTGAGGGGGCTGGAATGAGTGAGTTGAAGCAGTGGAACGATTTGTACGGCGAAGGCGGTTCAAGGAAACAACGGCAGCTGTCTTACTTCCTATGAAAATTACTGAGGTAGAAGAGAAGAAACGAAATCTGTAGCTGCACTCTTCTAACTTCAAGTCTCCCCTTCTTAGAAATGAGGTGTGGGAACATTTTCCACTGAGCAAACATCCATCAGGGAATCAAGAGTTTGCCATGCTGCTTCCAATTCCTTCAGCCCACGAATAAGCTATAGTGATATTTGCTCAATGCTCATAATTATAAGCCATGAGTATAATTATAATTATCTATAGTGTAGCTTATGTTATGTATGAAGTGGTGTGTTCAAAGTTTGCTATAGATCACTAAAAGCAGAATGAGGCATTATTTATTAGCATCATATAATAAACTTATCCATGTATAATACAAAAAAAGAGACGCGTGTTATTATTCAGTGTTGTTTTGGCACCTTTAATTTTGATGATAATGGAAGGGTTTGGCTACTTCATTACAATCTTTCTATGAAAACTCACATATGGCCTGATCAAGTGACCCATGACCATTCACGATTTGTGTAAAAGAGTTGCAACACGTGGAATTTGTATGGACAATGGATACTAATAAAATAAAGGAATACGGATCACCTGTTCCTATTTTGGTATTTCAGACCCTGTTATCATAATAATATCTTGTAACATATTCTGTCTTTTTAATATTACAAAAGTTTTTAACTTATGTGATAAGATATTATTGATTTGGACAAGATATGATACATCAAAATAGAACAAGTGATCTCTATCCCTATACTTGGCGACGATTAGTATTTTTCATATTGGAAATCACATATTATTTGATCGACGAACATACAATATTGTTAGAAAAAACAGAACAGAGAAGAGAGGTTTTGTAAAACTGAAGCAGAGAAGTTATGCAGGAGCAGTAGAGAACAAAAATGGAAGAAGGTATGTTAATTGCAATTCATTCACGTACAAAGTTCTTACATATACAAGCAGAAAAAAATGTAAACAAAAGGCTAAGATAGCCACCCTATAGAAAGTACAAAAAAATGATACAAATCTCCATAAATCAATGAGTATCTCTCCTTTTCACCTAACCAAAATACTTTAACAATAAACTAACATTAACTTAAAGTATATAGAAAAATCTCAATTTCTAACGGTCCTCCTTGAAATTTTTCTTGGATACTCCAAGCTTTGATCTCAAAACTTCAAACTAGCCCTTGGAAAGGGCTTTTGTCATTATGTCTGCAATATGACTTTCTGAGTTGCAATGCTCCAAGCTTACTTCCTTTGATTTTTCTACTTCTCTAATGGCATGATATCTCACCTTGATGTGCTTGGTTCTTCCATGCTGGACAGGATTCTTTGCTATAGCAATAGCTGACTTGTTGTCCACATAAATGATAGTAGCTTCACCTTGAAACTGCCCCACATCTGATAAAATATTCCTCAGCCAAATAGCTTGATTTGTTGCTGCTGCGGCTGAAATATATTCAGCTTCGACTGAGGATTGGGCCACCACATCTTGTTTCTTTGAATTCCATGAGAAAACAACACTGTCAAATGAGAAAATATAACCAGAGGTACTCTTGGCATCATCTACACTTCCTGCCTAATCACTATCTGCATAACCTAGGAGGTCTCCACTTTCTTTTTTCAGAAAACACAAGCCATAATCAATTGTACCTCTAACATATCTCAAAACTCTTTTTGTTGCATTATAATGAGCTTGACTAGGAGAATGCATGAATCTGGATAGCGAGACTTGCGGCAAAACATTATGTCGGTCTTGTGGGTGAAAGATACAATAAGCTACCAATCATGCTTCGTACATAGAAGCATCTATTTTCTTTGTTAGTATCATTAATTGACAGACTTCTCATTTACAACAAGGGGTATGTCCACGAGGTTTACATTTCTCCATATGAAACTTCTTTAATATCTCGAAAGCATACTTTCTTTGTGAAATGAACATTCCAAAGATCTGATTGATCAATCTCCATTCCAAGAAAATACTTCATTTCTCCCAAATCAATCATTTCAAATTCATTCTCCATATCATGCTTAAATTGTTTTAGGTAGATTGAATTTTTACCTATAACAAGTAGATCATCAACATACAATGACACAATCAGCTGCACTTCATTCCTTGACCTTTGCACATACAAAGTAGCTTCACTTTCACTTCTTTTAAAGCCTTTCTGCATAAGATAGCTATCAATTCTGCTGTACCAAGCCCTTGGTGCTTGTTTCAAGCCATAGAGAGCTTTATGAAGTTTGTAGACTTTATCTTTACTTCCTGAAACCTGAAAACCTTCAGGTTGATCAACATAAATCTCCTCCTCAAGTAAACCATTTAAGAATGCAGACTTCACATCAAAATGATAAATTTTCCAGCTCAATTTTGTTGCCAATGCAACTAACAACCTGATTATATCATGTCTTGCTACAGGAGCAAATGTATCTGAAAAATTAACACCATGTTGCTGAAAATAGCCTTTTACCACCAATCTTGCCTTAAGTTTGTTTACAGAACCATCAGCATTGAGTTTAGTTCTGTAAACCCACTTAACACCAATTACCTTTTGATTGCTTGGTCTATCCACAAGCTGCCATGTTTTGTTTTTCTCTATCATATTCATCTCCTCCTTCATGGAAGCTCTCCAACCTTCTATTTCAGCAGTTTCACTATATCTTGTTGGTTCTAATACAGCAACATTACATCTTTCATAAATATCTTCCAAGGTTCTAGTGCCTCTAACTGGAAAATCAGCATCACTATCATAATCTTCTTCTTCATTTTCAGAATTATTTCCTTGGAGATTGCCTTCTCCAGGTTGATCTTTACTTGAGGCTTCTACTTTGCAATTCTCCCAATTCCATTTGGAAAGCTCATCAAACTTTACATTTCTGCTAACAAGAATCTTTTTGGTATTTAAATTGTATATTCTGTAGCCTTTAGAGTTGTTGCTATATCCCACAAAAATACCAACTTCTGACTTCTTATCTAGTTTATCTCTTTTCACTTCTGGAACAAGAGCATAGCACACACATCCAAATAATTTGAGATGCTCCACTGAAGGCTTCCTTCCAAACCATGCTTCAAAGGGTGTTTTGCCATTTAAGGCTTTTGTAGGCAACAAATTCAACAAGTACACTGAGGTGTTTACAGCCTCAGCCCAAAAGGTTTTAGGAAGACCTTTTTCAAAGAGCAAACATCGATCCATCTCCATAACTGTCCTGTTCTTCCTTTCACTCACTCCATTTTGTTGAGGAGTGTAAGGAATAGTCAATTGATGCTGGATTCCAGCTTGTTCACAAAACTTTTTAAATTCCCCTGCTGTATACTCAATTCCATTATCAGATCTGAGCCTTTTAATTTGACATTCAGCTTCATTTTCAACTATAAGCTTGAACCTCTGAAATGCAGCAAAAACTTCTGATTTTTTCCTTAGAAAAAACACCCAGCTCATTCTTGCAAAATCATCTATAAACAGCAGAAAATACTTGCTGCCATTTAAAGATATTGTACTCATTGGACCACACACATCAGTGTGTATAAGTTGTAATTTTTCAACAGCTCTCCATGTTACTACAGCAGGAAATGGCAATCTACTTTGTTTTCCAAATTGACATACATCACACACATCAACATCATCTTGAATGGTTGGTAAATTTTCGACTAAATCATTTGAGCTCATTTGCTTCAAAGTTGAATAACTAAAATGACCAAGTCTTTTATGCCACAAAGAAGAATCATCTTCAACACTTGGAAAAGCATGCATAGCAGTTTGTTTCCACTCTATTGGAAAGCTTTTGCCTCTCATTTTAATAGACATTAGCTCACACCCGGAAGGATCAAATATGGTGCATCTCATATCTTCAAAATGCAAGGAATAATTTATTTCTAGCATTTGTCCCACACTCAAAAGACTTTGATTTATCTCGGGCACAAATAAGACATCAGAAATATATTTGATACCTGAGGGAGTTTCAACAGCAACAACTCCTTTGCCTTTGACATCAACACACTCTCCATTGCCAATGGTGACTTTGGAGTAGTAGGACTGGTCAAACTCCTTGAAAATGCTAGCATTATGTGTCATATGATTAGTGCATCCATTATCTATTAGCCATGCTTCTTTGCTACTGCTTGCTGAATAACAAGTAGCAACAAACAGCTGCTCCTCATCTTGTTGATGCTCAACAACTTGAGCTTGTTGTCCCTGTTGGTTTGCTTTATTTTTGCAAACCTTCTCCACATGACCAAGTTGATTGCAGGTCCTACATTTAACTCCTGGCCTGTACCAACAATATTTTTCTGTACGGTTGTCCTTCTTACAGTGGGGGCAAGGTGAAAACTTTGTTTTCCAACCCCCTCCTTTGTTGCTTTCTACTTCTTTTTTTCCTTTTACTTTCTTCCCTCCAACTGGCTTTTTCCTATGACTACTAGAGCCTTGGACTTTGCCTTTGTTGCTAGCCACAAGAGCACCTTCTACATTTTCTTCCATTCTCAAAGATCTTCTATGTTCAATAGCTTGCAAAGCATTCACAAGCTCTGCAACTGAAATTTGAGAAAAATCTTTATTTTCTTCAAGAGAGGAGATTTTTTACTCAAACCTCTCTTGAAGACACACCAGAATTTTCTCCACCATCCGTTGATCACTAAGCTCCTCACCTAGCAATCTGATTTGTGTGACTACATTTAAAAGTCTATCTGAAAACTCCTTAATAGTTTCAGTTTCTTTCATCTTCAATGCTTCAAATTCTCTTCTCAAGTTCAGCACCTGCATCCTCTTTGTTCTTTCACTCCCTTGAAACTCCTCCTTCAGCTTCTCCCAAGCTTCTTTTGCAGCTTCAAGATTCAAGATCTTGATAAATACATCATCATTTAGTGCAGCATGTATGATGGCAAGTGCTCTGCCTTCCTTTGCCACTTCATCATTATGATTCCTCATTTGAGCTACTGTTGGGTTGTTTGATAAAGGAGGTGGATTGCTGCCATTTTCCACCACATCCCATAAACTCTGAGCTCTGAGGTAGGTTCTCATTTTTGCTGCTCACAAATGATAGTTTTCTCCTACAAATATAGGAGATGGAGGTAAAGAACTATTGCTGGAAGCCATTTTGGTGTTTGAAGTTTTTTTTTTTTTTTGAGGATTTCTTGCTGGTTTTCTCTCAGACACTGTCTTGCCCACTGGTTTTTTTTTCTCACATACCCTTTAAGATCAATAAGTCTCTTGATACCAGGTTTTGTAAAACTGAAGCAGAGAAGTTATGCAGGAGCAACAGAGAACAAAAATGGAAGAAGGTATGTTAATTGCAATTCATTCACGTACAAAGTTCTTACATATACAAGCAGAAAAAAATGTAAACAAAAGGCTAAGATAGCCACCCTATAGAAAGTACAAAAAAATAATACAAATCTCCATAAATCAATGACTATCTCTCCTTTTCACCTAACCAAAATACTTGAATAATAAACTAACATTAACTTAAAGTATATAGAAAAATCTTAATTGCTAACAAATATAATGGACAGCAATTTCTGCAACAGAGAAAACAGAAATTATGTTGTTAGAGACTGAATTCTCACGAAGTAGGACCTTCAACATTCCTCTCCCGTTACTGATCCTAGTTCCATGGACAATTGTTTTCCTTTTTATTCATTAAGCTTTACATTTTGTTCATGTGAGTAACGCCATTCATAACGAAGAATCCTTACCTACCAATTGACAGAACATAGAACAAACTAAAATGAAAAGTGGGTGCTTTTATGCATTGCAATTAGATTAAGCTCCACACAAACGTTTTGTATTTCACAACTTCACTGCCTACTTTGTTTGATGGGTTAAGTCTTGGCTCTCCTCCTCTTTTCTGGTGTTACTTCTTCGTCAGGCCTGCTTCTGGTTTGTAGCTATTTTGTTGTCTGCGTTTGGCTGAATTGGTTTTTTTTTTTTTTATCTTCTCTCTTCGGCTTCCTGTGGTTGACGCTTCTGGCTGTATTTGTTTCTTTCCTTTTGATTCTCTCGGTGTATTTGTTTAGATGTCTTTCTGTACTCTTTTATTTTCTCTTTTCTTGTTAGTTCTAACTTTGGGACGTTAGCTTTTGTAAAGATAATACTATCCTCTCTTTGGTGTAGTCTTTTATTTACATTAGGTGGTGTCCTTTTTGATTGCTTGTATACGGGTTGGAATATACCTAGGGGTGTGTTTGGATAAACAACTTAATTAAGTGCTTATCACATAAGACCTTATCGCATGAGAGCTTATGCCATAAGCGCTTAAAGAAAAAAAGGAGCACGAGAGGATTCGAACAGTGAAAAACATGGAGATGGTATTTAGTGCATAAGCTCTTATGATAATTCCATAAGCTTCTCCCAGTGACTTTTGAAAATAAGTCAAAAGCTCCTTATGGGATGACATAAGTTATTTTTATAAGCTCTGCCAAACACACTGCATAAGAGCTAATGTCATCAGATAAGTCAAAAGGAGCTTAAATAAGCTCTTCCAAACGTCACCCTAGTACCCCTCTTAATATAATCTTTGCTTATTAAAAAAAATTAGCAAGATGCAATTCATTATTCAACACAGATAGCAAATGCCAATTGGGGCTAGAATTTGTGATGAAGCAAGGTGGGGAAAAAAGATAGAGGGACAAGCTAGTTAACAAAAACATAAAAGAAACGTATACAAGTGGAAGTTTAGAAACAAAACCAACTTGAAGGAATTGTGAACAGAACAGTTTGGGGGGAAAAACCCAACAAAAGTAATGAACTTGGCGTCTTCAGCTGTATCACGTTTTAACATAAAAACAGTGATGGCTAGTTGCTCGCGTCAGTATCATAAGGCTATCATCTCAAAGTGGATGGAAACGGACGTCTCATATAGACCGTTTCAATGATAATCAGTATATAATCGTGTACAAAAAACGATGAAACAATCTAGGTTTAATAAACTTTTTGGTCCCTATATTTTAGGTGAGTTTTGATTTTAGTCCTTAACATTTTTTTGCAAAGGTTTTGGTCGCTGGCATATTCAAAACGTTGGTTTTAATCCCTGTGTTATTTCAAAACGTTGATTTTGATCCCCATTACTTACTCCTCACATCCTTGATATCTTCCAACAACTCTAAGTCTCCAAGAACCACCTTCGATCATCTGAGTACCTCTCAACTGCATGCTATCAGTAGCTATCCTCCTCCCTTACTTTGTCTTTAGGTGGCAGCTATCAACCCCGACGAATGACCTACAATCAGCTATAAAATCCTTTTTGCAGCCTTCAGACATATATATATATATATATAAACCTTCAAACCAAAATTACAAATTAGGACTAGGCCTATCTAACTTTAGGGACTAAAACCAATATTTTGAAATTATCAAGGACCAAAACCGTTGTAAAAAAAATGTTAGGGACCAAAATTAATACTAACCTAAAATATAGGATCAAAAAGTTCATTAAACCAATAATCTATGATAAAGTAACAATTTTTACATATATAAAATAATAGTGTTAAATATGTTTTTGATCCTTACAAAATGAGTGAATTTTTATTTTGGTCCCTCAGAAAAAAATTTCTTTCGTTTTCCTTGTAAAATCTAAAGTCATCATTTTTTGTCCCTTTCATCCAAAATGACACCCAATAACCTATGTGATATCATGTTAGCATATCATTTTCCTGAAACTTTCCTTGAACCCTAAAATGAATTACATTTATCTTTCCTAAAATAAATGCTAGGGACTAAATACGGTGATATCAAATTTTAGAGGACGAAAATCAAAGAAAAAAAATTTGTAATTTCATATTTCAGAGGGATGAAACAACAACAACAACCAAGCCTTATCCCACTAGGTGGGATCGGCTACATGGATCATACGGCACCATAATGTTCTATCATGAAATTTTAGAGGTATGAAAACCAAATAAAAAATTTTATGGGGACCACATACAAAATCCACTCATATTCTAGAAACTAAAAACATATTTAACCCACTAATAAAAAACTGATATATTAAATAATGTATTCAGTTTCTTAATGAAAACTTTCTTCTCCTTTTATCTCTTTCTTTTTAAACTGGAACTAATCTTCTGGGGGGACAGGAGAGAAATACGAGGGGAAATGACCGGTGCCAATGTTGGATACCAATCAGGGAAGGTCAGGTACCTGGAAGTGGGAAGTGGGAAGTGGGAACAGGGAACTTGTCCAAAAACAGCTTCGAGATTGCATCAGCTGCGAAACATAATTACCACCACACAATCAACAAAATGAAAAGTCGGAAACAAGAATTTTTCCAAATTCACAGAGCATGTATTCATTACGTAAATACAACACCAAAACAAGTCATCCATAGCATATACTAGGACTCTTTGAGACGTACATGTACGCAGCAAAACAAAACAAGGGACCTAAAAAAACAATTATAACATGATAGGGTTTTAGCTGAGGATGAATCCGAAAATAACAGGACATGGATAAAACCCAACTACTACATATTTGTCAGCACTTCAATCTTTCTTTTTATCTTTCAAAGGCCCTCTGGGAATCTTGCTCAAAACCTTGGTATCAAATACCGCATATTGCTTCTTAATCTCAGCAGTTGCCTTCTCAGCAAAAGAGTCCACCTGAACTTCATATTTCTCATAAAGCACAGGCACGGTGTGAAGCAAAACAAAAGCTGTTTCACAAAATTACGGAAACACATCACATCACATTATAAACAATTCAAAACTATAATTAAACTTTCAACACAGTAAATGTGAATGGATAAAAATGCACTTCATTACCTATGTAGAACAATGTCAAGAAGTTGCAGCAACTCCCCAGAATAGAGAAAGCCCATAATCCAGCAATCACCTAATTAATCACAAAACAAGAAATCATATTCAATATCAGTGAAGAAGATAGAAATTAACATAACAATCTGCAACGTTGCAAGATACATAGCCTGTTGTTCTCCCCCTAATCACTATTAGAAAACAGCACAGATGTTATACTACAACAAAGATACCAACAGTGTAAACAACCTCAGACACGCCAGACCTCCCGTCCCTTAATCACCACTAATTTCTGATTGGATGAAGAAAATGCAACAAATGACTACAAAACAAAGCGTGATAAAAGGAAATCAACATACCGAGAGAAACTTCTTGAGATCCCTTCCTGATGCAATATCCCTTAATACAGCAAAAGCCCGATTGATCTCAAGTCTAAGAGCAGAGGCAAACTGCAAAACAGGTTCCTCTGGAATGTGCACCTGTGGGATCTTAGGTGGACTCCTAATCAAAATCAAGACAAGTAAATTAATCAACTAATACAGAGGGCAGATTATCAGAAACCAAAATCGAATCACAGTATTAGCACTTTACTTGTTGATAAAAGCGGAAGCATTGGACCACAAGAACAATACCGCCAGCCCAAGTATCATGAGGTGACAAACCAAAGTGAGAAGGTGGTATTCAAGCAATTCAAACAGAACCCATACAGCTGTAGCAACTCCAAGTACCGTTGCTGATATCTTCTTGTTTCTCCAAAGAAACACATCAGCCTCTGTTGCACAACAAGCAAATCAATGGAAAAACAAACACATCAAGCAAAACAACTAAAAAAAATCTGATAAAACCCATGTAATTATTTGAAATTAATATTAGGATTAATGGTATTGTAAGAAAAATTAAGATGTAGGAATGCAGTATTAAAAAGACAAGCTCAGTCATCAATGTTTGTCTTGACAATTCATTCAAATTCAAATGCAGTAAAAATGCAAACTTTATCCAAACACAAATTTCACTGATGATTGCAGCTTGGAAACTCGATCTTCTAGCAAGTGCAGATCTAGATCCAAATGTTATCTGCTCAAATCGATTATTATTGTATTTTAAATAGAACCAATTAAACAAACGGAAAAAAAAAAAACACGATGAGGACGACATAACCTTACATCGTTCAAGATCTGACTTGAAACTCATAAACCCCAATCGAATCAGTTGAGAGAAACAAACAAATTTCATCATTCAAAATTAAAATCAGAGAAAGATAAAAAAAAAAAAATGCAAACAGAATTCTAGCATAGATTACTTTATATCAGACAGAACACACAGAGCTATAAAAGAAAAATAAAGTAGAACAAACAAATAATAATTAATAAAATAATAAATATAAAAAAGGAAATCGCATACGTTTTCCGCCACCGAGGACGTGATGAACAGGCTTTTCCCTTCCGAAAAGCCTGAAAACCTTGGCCTTGATGGAAGAAGGAGAAGAAGGACTGTTTTTCTTCTCGTTATCTGAATCGGAAGAAGAAGATGAATCATGGTCATGGATCTTCCCTGAAATCTTCTCCAACAGCGATTCACCCTTCGCTTCCTCGTGTTCGTGATGTTCCGCCATCGCTCTCTTTCTCACAAATTCTTAGGTTCACAATCTCTGATCTTCAAAACCCTAAATCCTCGATTCGAAACGTCTGGAAGGAATAAGAAACTTCCCTTTTGAAGCGTAGTGTGCAAAGCAAAAGTAACGCTAAATAGCGAAGCGAGAGTGAGTTATCATGTGTGTGACCCGAAATCTTGTGGTTCTGATCCGGGTCCTGAAATGGTTGCCCAACCCGACTAGCCATGATCCGAGCCCAAATGAATGGTGCGGTTCAAGCAAGTCGTTTTCATTTTCGCAAGCGCCAAGGGGCCCATACATTTTTTAAATTTAATTTAATTTAAATGACTTCGAATTGGCCACGTGGAATGAAGAGGATCATCGGTGCTTCAAAGTCACACATTTAGTTCAACGGTTTACATAAAAAAAAATATATATCATGGATGTTGCAGCACACAGAACTCCAACACGTAGGGTGGGGGGGGACCCAATACTAAATTTCTCGTATAATTTAGAATTTTATGTAAACTAAAAATTACATGTAAAATTTTGAATTTTATCTATAAAAAATACTTATAAACTTAGCTCTTAAGGATGTGGACTATTGTGGAGCGAGCTTCCGCGGTGACGCGCACAAATTGAATAAGAATTTAAGTTAAGCTTAGCTCTTAAGGATGTGGACTATTGTGGAGCGAGCTTCCGCGGTGACGCACAAATTGAATAAGAATTTAAGTTAAGCTTAAGAGTTAGAGTGTATTTGGGCAAACAATTTAATTAAGAACTTATCACATAAGATCTTAACGTATGAGAGTTTATGCCATAAGCGCTTAAAGAAAGAAAAATAAATAAAGGGATACGAGAGAATTCGAATAGTGAAAAACATGGAGAGGATGTTTAATGCATCAGCTCTTATGATAATTCCATAAGCGTCTCCCAGTGACTTTTGAAAATAAGTCAAAAACTCATTTTGAGGTGATATAAGTTATTTTTATAAGATTTGTCAAACACATTATATAAAAACTTATATCATCAAATAAATTAAAAGAAACTTAAATAAACTCTTCCAAAAACATCATATAAGATAATTAACATGCCCAGCCACAACACAATGAAAGAGAAGATTCTAGTATACTTTGGTTTCATGGTTTGCATGTCTTGTTCTGTTAAAAAACAGAATCCTGGCGGTGCAGGCTATGAGAAAGTGGGACCTGCATGCGGGATACGTGTCCCACTTTGATGTGATTCACTTCATTGATTTATTATTTATTGACATGATGAAGCAGGGACTGGGCCGACCTACCTCAATTAAGTGGAAAACAAAATTTTATATTCAGACACAACACTTTACATGAACATGATTAAATTAATTTTTGATGTTTATAGTTTTAATAAATTTTTAGCTAATTTTGTTTAGTCTAGATTTTTTAACTATCATTTGTATTTTAAAAAATTAAATATGTTTTTTTAAATAAATTAAAATAAATATGTTTCTACTATATATATTTTAAGAATTTGATTACAAATTTTATAATTAGTGAGAATTTAATTAAAAATATATTTGAATATAAGTCTTAAGAATCAAGCAACAAGTAAAAATTATGCATAAAAACAATGAATGAGGCAATATAGAGAATTGTATTATACTGCATTCATTGAAAAATACATCAGGCTAAGGCCTGCTATTTATATGAGAAAGGAAAGAGCCGAAAAAGAGAAAAAGGTAGCACTGCTATGTGATATTTTTGGATCATTCGGTTGAGGTTGTTAAGAATGGAGAGAATAAAGGTGGATGGATGGTTCTGGATGGGAAAGTTTGTTACTGAACTTGCTGAGCTGGCATTCTCAATGATTCTCCCATTTGTCCCTTTCTGCTCATGACAGTATTTGCATCATTTATCATTTGTTGAGCATTTGCATCAGTATTTGCATCATTTGTCATTTGTTGAGCATTTGCATCATTTGTATTCTCATTTATTTGATATTTTGACATCCCCCCACAAGCTGGAGCATGGTAAATGTCAATCATGCCCAGCTTGGAAATAAATGGAACAAAAGATGGAGGAGGTAATGCCTTGGTGAAAAAGTCAGCTAGTTGCTCTTTGGATGAAATTGGCAACAAGCGAAGTACACCCTCTTGGATCTTATTTCGAACAAAGTGACAGTCTATCTCTAGATGCTTAGTCCTTTCATGAAACACCGGGTTGGTAGCTATGTGCAAAGCACTTTGATTATCACAATATAGGACAGGTGCTCTTGTACAAGTAATGTGTAAATCATGTAGCAGATATAATAACCATTGTAGTTCACAAGCAGTAGTAGAGAGTGCCCTGTATTCTGCCTCGGAGGAAGATCTTGAGATCTGCTTTCTTTGCTTCTTAGCTCTCCAAGAGATCAAAGATGCACCCAAGAAGAAGCAATATCCTGAAATGGACCTCCTTGAATCTAAGCAACCAGCCCAATCCGCATCGAGAAAATCCTAGCAGCTGGATTTCCGGCTTTCTTGGAAGAACAGGCCTCGATCCGGGACTGCCTTTGAGGTATCTAACAACCTGCTGGCAGCGACATTGTAGTGTGTCATAGTAGGTTTACTTAAGAATTGATTGAGCTGTTGAGTGGCAAATGTGATGTCGGGCCTAGTGTTGTTCAAGTACGAAGTTTCCCAATCAGGTCTTACGTAGGATGCTACATCTTCATATGGTTTCCCTTCATCTTGATGCAGCCTAATTGAATGGTCAAGTGGTGTTTTGGCGAGGCTTAGACCCAAGCGGACCAGATTCATGCAACAAATCCAAGCAATACTTTCTTTGACAGATTGAGATTCCTGACTTGGAATGTGCAACTTCCAACCCAAGAAAATACTTCAATGTTCCCAAATCCTTAATCTTAAAATTAGAATCCAGAATGCTCTTCATTCTAGTGAATTCTTCAATGGAGTTTCCTGCTAGAATCACATCATCCACATAGATGAGAAGAGTCATGGAAACTTTTACCATTCTGAAATGTAAATAATGAGTGATCTGCATTGGATTGTTGATACCCTTGACTTATTAGCAATGAAGTGAGCTTTTCATACCACTTTCTGCTTGCTTGCTTGAGACCATACAAAGACTTAAGCAATTTGCATACTTGATTAGATTTGGAGCACTTGACACCTTGAGGAATAACCATGTAGACATCTTCATGTAAATCACCATGCAAGAAGGCATTGTTGACATCTAGTTGATGCAAATGCCAACTGTGAGCAGAAGCTATGGCCAGCAGAGTCCTTCTTGTGGTGAGTTTAGCTACTTGGTGAAAAAGTGTCAAAGAAATCTAGGCCTTCAACTTGATTGTAGCCCTTAGCCACCAACCTAGCCTTATATCTTTCTATAGATCCATCTGCTCTATATTTCACTTTATATACCCACTTGTTACCAATTGGCTTTACATTTTCTGCGGATCAACTAGTATCCATGTACCATTCCTCTCAAGAGCACCCAATTCAAACCTCATGGCATTATTCCAGCATTCATGCTTACTAGCTTCCAAGTATGTGCGTGGTTCGTGTGTGTGTGTGACGATGAAGTAAGTATGATGTGAAGGTGATAAGTTTGAAAAAGAATGAAAGGATGAGATAGGATAGGAGATACCCGAGGCAATTGTATCTCTTGAACTGCTTGAAAGGCTACACACATACTCACTCAAATGTTGTGGTGGATGCCTCTGCCTCTGTGATTTCCTTATACGTTCGATGGCAAGCACTTGTCATATCCGGAGCGGCGAGGATTCGGGACAGTTCGAGATCGGAGATTCCAGGCTTCAGCGGGTTACGTATGGATGGTGGTAGGTGATGTAGGTTCTGTTGCAGGAGTGGATGGTGGTGTAGGTTGATGAATAGGTAGTGGAATGTTATTTTGGTGATGTAGAGTGGATGGTGTGGAATGATAAGTCCAGGTGGACAAAGGTGAGGAAGATTTATATGGTAATATATGTTCATGGTGAGTGATATTTCTAGAAATGAAAATTTCCCTATTGCTGAGATCCAACAAGACAGCTCATTTCACACCAGGCTTACAACCAAGAAAAATACACTTCCTAGCTCTAGGTGCAAGTTTTGTTCTGTGTGACTGCAGTGTGGATGCATAGCATAAGGAACCAAAAACTTTCAAATCATGTAAATTAGGTGTATGCTTATGCAGAAGATAATAAGGTGGTTTATTTTTGAGAAGGGTGCTAGGCACCCTATTTATTATGTAAGTAGCATGAAGAATGGCATAGGACCAGAATTGCTTTGGTAATTTTGATTGAAAAAGAAGTGCCCTTCCCACATTGAGCACATGTTGATGCTTTCTCTCAACCCTTCCATTCTGTTGTGGGGATTCCACACAACTTGTTTGATGAACTATGCCTTTTGAGGCATAAAACTGAGGCATTGTAAATTCGGGACCATTATCGGTCCTTATAGCCTTAACTCTTGCATTGTGTTGATTTTCAATTAATTTGATGAAATCCTGGATATCTTGCCTCACTTCCCCTTTCGATTTCAACAAAATGATCCATGTAAAAACGACTAAAATCATCAACTTGCAGTCAAGAAATAAGAGTGGCCATGAATAGATTGTATGGAGATAGGTCCCCAAATGTCAAAATGAAGAAGTTCATAAGGTGAATCTGCTTTGTTTAAACTAGCATTATATGGTAATTTCTTGTGTCTAGCATAATGGCATACATCACAAACTGCCTTTGGATCAACAACAATAAAAGGAAATTCTGAATTCATAGAAATCATCCTAGAGATTGACAAGTGTCCTAGTCTAAAATGCCATAAGGCTTCTTCTGGTAGAGTCTGTATATCAGTTGCTTGAACATTGGAACAAGAGGCATGCTTGGCATCAAAAACTAAGTGATATAGCCCTTCAAACCTTTCAATGAGAACCAATCATCCTCTCGAGATTTCCGGTCTCGAATGAGACAGATTGAATCATTAAAAGAGACAACACATTTTAAGGTAGATGACAATTTTGACACTGAAATCGGGTTTAAAGAAAAATTAGGTACATACAATACATTTGTAATGAAGAAGCCAGGGGAAAAAATGACAGATTACCAGGATGTTTTGCAACTGGAAACCCGACCATTAGGCAATCTTATGCTAATTGGTTTTATCTCATGAAAAGTCCGAAAGCTCTTTAATGAAGCACATATATGATCACTAGCACCGAATCTATGATCCAAGAGCTAAGAGAGAAACTATTAAAAGAGGAAGAGATGTAGATTTTACCGATTTGTGATTTTCAATGATGAATGACCAACTTTGAGTAATCGTGCTAACTTGGTTAGCTATGGTAGCAGAATCTTTGATTAATGCCGAAACCACTGAATCAGACTAAGCAATTTCTCATATTGCTCATGAGTGAAACTAGGAGGAGCCGTATGTATTTCTCCATTAGTTGAGAAATCTCCATTCGGATCTGCAGGATCATTGCAAGCATTGTTTGCCACTGAGGCATTTCCCTTTTGAAGGTGAGGAGGGAATCCATGCTTCCTATAGCAAGTCTCCACTGTGTGACCATTCCTTCCACAATAAGTACAAATTCTCCTTGATCCTGAGTTTTGTATTGAACCTCTCCCTCTTCCTTGTGGCTTCTTATAATCAACAGCATTTATAAGAGCCCTCGAGTCATCTCCAACTGCAAAGTTCCCTTGTCTTTCATGTTGAATGACCATAGAAAAAATTATGTTCATGCTAGGCAGTGGATCCATTAGTAGGATCTGAGATTTTACTACTGAAAAATTCTCATTCAAACCAGTCAAAAATCTTATAGCATAATTAAGAGTATGAAAATGCCTGGCATTTCTCATTGCAGCACAGGTGCATTTAACAGGACAGGAACAACATGGAATAGGCATGTATGTTTCAAGTTCTTCCCAAAGCATTTTCAACTCAGAGTAAAATTCAGTGACAGAAAGGGAACCTTGCCTGAGGCCATATATCTCTTGTTGAAGCTCAGAAATTCTGATAAGGTCTCCATGAGAGAATCTCTCCTTCAAATCATTCCAAACATCAACAGCGTTTTCCAAAAACACTATGCTCTGACCGATCGATTCTGATACTGAGTTCACAATCCATGAATGTATGATCATGTTGCAACGACTCCAAGCTTTATAACTTGGATCAAAGCTACCTGGAATGGGTATGTTCCCATCAACAAACTCAAATTTGTTCTTAGCACCCAAGGCGCGTCTCATAGAACGAGCCCACGCATGGTAATTAGAGCCATTCAGCACAGGAGTGACAACTACAGATGAAGGTCTGTCTCCTGCATGAACATGATACGGGCTGGAAGGGTCTTGCGATGGATCTGCAGGACCACCTCCTTGATTGTTGTTCCCGGAACCACCTGGACGAACCATCAGAGTATGGCACAGTCAGAGAGCTAGAAACTCTCTGATACCATCTTAAGAATCAAGCAACAAGTAAAAATTATGCATAAAAACAAGGAATGAGGCAATATAGAGAATTGTATTATACTGCATTCATTGAAAAATACATCAGGCTAAGGCCTGCTATTTATATGAGAAAGGAAAGAGCCGAAAAAGAGAAAAAGGTAGCACTGCTATGTGATATTTTTGGATCATTCGGTTGAGGTTGTTAAGAATGGAGAGAATAAAGGTGGATGGATGATTCTGGGTGGGAAAGTTTGTTACTGAACTTGCTGAGCTGGCATTCTCAATGATTCTCCCATTTGTCCCTTTCTGCTCATGACAGTATTTGCATCATTTATCATTTGTTGAGCATTTGCATCAGTATTTGCATCATTTGTCATTTGTTGAGCATTTGCATCATTTGTATTCTCATTTATTTGATATTTTGACAATAAGGCTTTATTTAAAATTTTAAAATTAAAACTTACTTACAAATTAATGAAACGGTAGAGTTGTCTGAATTTCATTTCAAAATAAAATTAAAAATATTGCTGAAATTAACAAGAAATAATAACATGTAAGACAATGACCAAATGAGGTGAAGACCTCATTGCACATGGTTTCGTTTGTATGTTTTTTTTTTTTTTACTATAACATTGCATATGTTAAGATGATGAGATGTACAGGTACTAACATACCAACCCAACTTTCATTGGTTTTTGGGGCAAAATTTCACTGAAAATGGAGTCGAAGTTCACATTGAATGCCTTAACATTGTCCTTGTCCCTGTATAATGATTAATTAATTAACTATAGAATAACGTAAATACATAGCTTTTAGCCTTTTAATTTGCACAAAGACACGTACATAATTGATGCAGAATTTAACAAGGTTCCTTTTTTCCATATTTCTATCCCTTTCTAATTTATTAAAGAGCAAATTTTCTCCTTTCATTTTCAAATTAATTGCATCACATTTTAAATCTTTGAACTTTTGTTACGATGATGAGATGAAAAATGACTTAAACAGCATGTAAGACCCGAAATAATTAAAGAAGGAATTTTAAATCTCAAAAATGAGTCCTCACATTTTCAGTCCATCGTCGGCAAGTGATTTAGCAAGTAAGGAGGAGGAGGATCTTCTCCAAAGGAATATCAAAGTATAAATATATGGTGAATAGGTTTTTTTGATAATAAATTTTTTGGTTAAGTATGTGCAAATATCTGGTGAATCATGTACAAATATCTGGTGAATTCAGTTCATTATCTGGTGAATGAGTTTTTTTAGAAATAAAATTTTTATTTTTTTAAAAAAGTCAAAACTTAAATAAAAAAAAATTGGTGCTACGGTAGCGCTACTGTAGCATGATGTCGTATTGATGTCTAAAAACTGTGTTCAATTAGCACGGCTGAATTTTTTATAAGAACCTAACAACATATTTTTCTTTTTTTCAGGATACGCCTTGACTCAACCGATCTTCAACTGGTACTATAATAATCTAGAAGCAGACAACACAGAGGGCGCTAGGTGGCTCAATCATATCCCTAAGGAAAAATGGACTCAAGCGTGGGATGGAGGGCGTCGCTGGGGACACATGACAACCAATCTTGCAGAATGCATCAACGACGTAGTTAAGGGCGTCAGAAATCTTCCAATCACTGCGATTGTTAAAGCCACCCATTATAGATTGGTGAAACCCTTTGTTGAGAAGGGACGGAAGGCCGACACAATGATCCGAGCCGGGCATACATGGACCGAGATCCTCAACAAGTCTGTGGAAGACGATCGTGCCGTTGCCAACTCGCACTTTGTGCGTGAATTTGATCGGGGAAGGAGTGCATTCTTAGTGGAAGAGATGGCAAACCCAAGAGAGGGACGAATTGGGGGCGTCTTCCGGCGAAACTTGGATCAAAAGTGGCGCGACTGTGGAAAATTTCAGGCAATGCACCTCCCCTGTTTGCATGTCCTTGCTGCTTGTGCATACGCGACACTAGACTCGTATCAACAAGCGGCGGATGAGTACAGGTTGACACATGTGTCCAGCGTATTCTGGGAAAAATTTGGGGTTGTCGGCAACAAGGCATACTGGCCACAATATGATGGCCCCACGGCGTGCCACAATCCCGAGCAGCGGAGAGATCGTAAGGGTCGTCCACGATCCTCTCGGATTCGTACTGAAATGGACATGAGGGAAGCAGGCCAACCAAAAAGATGCGGACTCTGTCGGATGCCAGGTCATAACAAAAACAATTTCCCTAATCGTGCCGGAAGTTTTTCTCAACCCTAGAAATTTCTTGTAACTTTTATTTATGTATGGCCCCTATTACGTTTTTAATTAAACTTTTTAATTAGTAAATTTACCTTGATAATCCCCTAATTAAATCTACATTAACACCATAAATTAATTAACTAGATACAACTAAATAATTAGAAAAATTAAAACCAGCTAATTAATTGATGTATAATATATTTAAGGTTAAAGTAATGTTTTGGTCCCTACACGTGACATCGATTTTCAATTTGGTCCCTATACGTAAAAAGTTATCAATTTGGTCCCTATACGTGACACTAATTTTCAATTTGGTCCTCACCGCTATTTGGTCCCTATATAAGAGGACCAAATTGCAAATTATTGTCACATGTAGGAACCAATTCAACAAAAAAAAATTGAAATCAGTCCCTACATGTGATAATTATTTTCAATTTGGTCCCTACATGTGACAATAATTTGCAATTTGGTCCTCTTATATAGGGACCAAATAGCGGTGAGGACCAAATTGAAAATTAGTGTCACATATAAGGACCAAATTGATAACTTTTTACGTATGGGGACCAAATTGAAAATCGATGTCACGTATAGAAACCAAAACATTATTTTAACCTATATTTAATTACTGTTTTTTATTCATAAAATTAATCTTTATTTAAAAAGTTAACCTCTTAATACAATAATCAACATAATAATTAATTTAACTAACTTAATTAATCAAAGTTAAAAATTAATTAACAAAAATCTTAATAAAAAAATATAAACGAAAAAAAATGAAGAGAAGTCGCTTTTCTAAAATACGACTTCTAATAAGAAAAAACAAACAAAGAAGAGAATGCACCACAACTTGACCAGAAGAAAGACGCATTGTAGACCAAAAGCGAGACAAAGTAAAGGACCAAAAGCATAAAACAATCATTTCATACCTTAGGCAGTTAGGTATACTTCTATATTTGAAGTGTGTTTTCACATGACCCACGTACCTCGATCTAAATATATTAAAAAAGAAGAAGCTTCTACCTAAGAATTTTTCTAATTTCATAACTCCAGCAATGAATTTAAAAAGACCCGAGGGAAAAATAAAAAAGATATTAGAGGAAATGATGCAACAATCATCCATGTTAGGCAAATCATATATCGTGAGGGAAAGTAGTCCTACTTGAATTCAAAGCTAATTTGATTTGTTGAGCAACAATGCTCGGGCAGGCATCTGAACTTGATCTTATCACATGTAAGACAGGTAATGCTCGTAAACACGTTTCTATTCACATTTCTTTATACATCTACAATGTTCATCATATGATTGGTGTTAATTCCATTTTCCGCTCAATAATTTTTGTACCTACAATTAACATATTGCAGCCTATCATGTATGGTGGGAATATATGTGAGAAAAGGTAATGTCATAAACAATATTGCTCATGTAAAACAAATAGGGTGGATTACACTTTTTTTTTCGGAGGGTGAGGGCTCTCCCTACTAGACGGTAGAAATACACATTCCTTGTTGGCCTTTCTCCTAACATTGAAAGCCTTTGCAATAATGGTAGCAAATTGGTGAGTTTACTGGAGGAAGATTGATAACAGATACGCCCCTTTATTAATATATATATATATAGTCTTTTTTTAAAAAAATATATTTTGCCAAAAAAAAATATATACATACATATACACACACACACACACACACACACACACACATATATATATATATTAATAAAGGCGATTTCCCCCCTCATTTTGGTGACTTTTTTTTTTCACTACTATTTACTTATATTTATAACTTGCTATTTAAAAAAACATTAAAGAGAAATTGCCTGGACAACGAAAAAAAAAAACTCATTCCCACTTCTCACTAACAAATATAAAATTGTCAATATAAAATTGCCAATAATCAAACAAAACCGTTCATAACAATCAAAATTCTCAATAATCAATCAAACATATACATCGATATAAAATGGTTAAATCAAACATACGCAACGAAATTATATATATATATATATATATATATATATATATATATATATATATATATATATATATGGAGTTGGAGCAAGCCTTAAGTTTCTAAGAAGAGTTTTGGCAGGAAAAATCAAGAGTTAATTGACATATTCATGGAGATAGAAACACTCAATTTTTCCGCAAAATGACTAAAGTCAGAAATGTAACTGAACAAGTCTGCTCAAGAATGGTGATGAGGTTTTGAATGATTCAGCAAGCATTGAAAGCCATATGGTGGAATACTCTGAAAGAGTGTTCTGTTCTGAAAATAGCTGTGCTGATAATGGTATTGTTGAAGAAGTGATACCTTCTATTGTTTCAGATGCAGATAACTCCATGTTGACTAGCTTGCCTTCTATAGATGAGGTTAGGGATGCTATTTTTGAAATGAACACTGATGGAGCTCCATGACCCGATGGATTTGGGGTTTTTTCTATAAAAATTATTGGGACATCATAGCAGAAGATGTCCACAAAGCTGTTATGCAATTTTTCAGTGAAGGTTGGTTTCCCTCTAACTTCAACTCCAATGTGGTGGTTCTGATTCCAAAAACCCCGGGAGCAGATAAGATTGAGCAGTTCAGGCCTATAACTCTTGTAAATTTTACATTAAAGATTGTTACAAAGGTTCTATCTGATAGATTGACAAAAATAGCTCCCTCAATTGTTTCTGAAAACCAAAGGGGATTTATTAAAGGAAGAAAGATAGCTGATTGCATGTCTAACTTCTGAAGATATAAACTTGTTGGATAAGAAATATTTTGGTGGGAACTTAGCATTGAAGATTGATGTTAAAAAGGCTTTTGACACTCTTGATTGGAAGTTTCTCATTAAAGTCCTTCATGCCTTTGGTTTTAATGATAAATTTTTCAATTGGATAGATATTATTCTCCATTCTGCAAAACTATCAGTGAATGGTAAGGCTTCAGGTTTCTTTGCTTGCAAGAGAGGGGTGAGGCAAGGTGATCCAGTGTCTCCATTATTTTTTTGTATTGCTGAAGAAGTGTTGAGCGGAGGCATTACAAAGCTAGTTCGGGAAGGTAATTTGCAGCTGATGGCAGGTGCTAGAGGTTCAAAAGTTCCTTCACGTGTGTTATATGCAGATGATACAATGATTTTCTGTAAGGGAACTCAAAGGAACTTAAATCAACTTATGTAGTTGTTTGCTAAATATGCAGAGATATTTGGACAGGTTATTAATCCAAGTAAATCAACCTTTTACTCTGGATCAATTCAGCAAGCATAACTTCTTCCATTGCTGCTTTGATTGGCTTTTCTCTTAGTAGGTTACCCTTCACATATTTAGGGGTTCCTATTTTTAAAGGAAGGTCAAGAAAGAATCATCTTATGCCCATTGAAGGTAGAATCAGAAGCAAATTGGCAACTTGGAAGGCTTCCCTTCTTTCAATTTCTGGTAGAGTGCAATTGGTTAGATCTGAGGTTCAAAGTATCTTAATATACAGTTTCATGGTTTATGCTTGGCCTGTTAGTTTGATAAAAATGATAGATAAATGGCTGAGAAACTTTATTTGGTCAAGCAACATTGATGCCAAAAAAGTATGCACAGTATCATGGTTCAAAATTTGTAGTCCAGTCAATGGAGGTGGACTCGGGGTAAGATCAATTAAGGATATTAATAAAGCTGCTGTGTTGAAATTGTATTGGGAATTGGTGACTTCTAATTCACAATGGGTTAATCTTATAAAGTCTAGAGTTTTCATCAAGAATGATGTTCCTGTTCCATAGCATGTCAAATCTGCTATTTGGTCAGGAATAAAGTCTTTCTACCCTACTGTGATCCAGCACTTAGCATGGAAAATTGGCAATGGTTCTAATATTAGTTTTTGGAAAGATAGGTGACTTTCTCAACAAGTAGTTGATCTAATGAACATTCCAAGTAATCTTCATGATAGCTTGCAGGTAAAAGTCAATGATTTCATTCGAGATGGAGCTATATGCATCCCCGATGTACTGTTGCAGAACCATCCTGTTCTTGCTAATGAGCTGTAGAACATTGTTGTTCCTTCTGTACAATGCAAAGATTAGCAAGTCTGGGACTTAGTTGGCTCAGGTGTAACGTCTTTTAAAGATGCTTATTTGTTCTTTAAACCTGTTCAAAATACCCTTCATTGGTTAAAGTGTATCTGGAGCAATTGTATTCCTCCTTCAAAGTCTTTCATTCTTAGGAGAAGTTTGCATAATAAACTTCCTACAGATGACAACCTTTGGATAAGAGGTTGTGTCATGGTATCCATGTGTAGCTTATTGTTGGAAATTTCACCCTAAGCAAGTCCCACATTGTATGAGAGCTAACTTGGAGAGCCCCTTTAAGCCTATATAAAGAAGCTTAAGGGGTGCTAACAAAACACACCAATCCTCACAAGAGAGAGTGAGAGAAAAATAGAGAGAGTTTTCTCAGAGAGAAAAATAGTGAGTCAACTTGTGAGAATGTTATCCACAAATTGAGGATACAATATTCTTGTATTTTTGTATTCCCATTATTGTTATAGTGGAAGTTTAAGCGGCCTACGGGTCCCGTGGTTTTTTCCTGAGGAGGTTTTTCCACCCTAAAATTGTCCGGTGTTATTACACTTATCTTTCTACGCTTCCGCTTAGTGCCTATTTTTGAGTTCACAGATGAGGGAAATTATGTTGGTATTTCCCAACAGTGGTATCAGAGCTCTCAGAGCTTTGGAATACTAGGTGCCGGATGCAGCATTGTCTGATCTTCCACAACATAAAAGAATTATTGTTGTTGCTGGAAATAAAGTATGGTAGTGTGAAAGTGCATGCCTAGAAAAGTTTTGGCTAGGAAAGACTTGGTATTTAAGTGTGTCTATTGACCCACCTCTCTTTCCTGGGAACTTCCTCAGTACGTGCTGTTCACAAACTACAATAATTTTCGCATTCGGTACAAGTCACCTATACGACACTATTCACGTATAGTGTTATTTTTATCAAAACCCACCTGGTTGGAGGAGCTATTGGCTTGTGTAACTCAAGATGGAGGGAGCTATCACTCATGATGGAGACATGTTCAAGCTAACTACAGATAAATACTCCTATTGGAAGCCGATGCTGGAAGATCATCTATACTGCAAAGATTTGTATTTGCCAATTACCCAGAAGGATATGCCGAAGGATATGCCGGATGTGAAGACTGACAAAGATTGGGAGCTTCAGAATCGGAAAGCAGTGGCTATGATCCGGAAATATATTGATCGAAGCTTGTTCGAGCATGTATCAACTTATACCAATGCGTATGAGTTGTGGACAAAACTTGAATCCTTGATTCAAAAGAAGACACCCAGGAACAAAGCCCACCTTGTCAGACGATTGGTAAAGTTGGAGTACATGAACGGTCAAAATATGATCGAACATCTGAACACTTTCAAAGGCATCGTTAATCAATTAACAAAGGCAGGCATGAGTGTTGATGATGAGTTGCAACTCTTATACTCCTCAGTTCTCTACCTGAGAGTTGGGACACTCTAGTTGTCACTCTCAGTAACTCTGCTCCAGACGGAAAGCTTAGCATGGATTCTATTACAGACTGTTTGCTAAATGAAGAGTCAAGATGGAGGGAAAGAGGTTTGAACAATCAGTTTGAAGCCAATGTTGTTGAAAAAAGAGGAAGGAGTAAGAATCGTGGAAAAGGATGTCGTGGAAAATCACAAGGTAGGTCCAAATCTCGAACCAAACTAAATTGTTATTACTGTGGCAAACCAGGACACGTAAAGCCTGAGTGTAGATTCTTGAAAAGAGACCAACAAGCTGGAACAGTCCACCCTGACCAGATTGACCCGAAGAAGAAGAAAGAAGATGGAACAACTACTGCGGTGGCCTCGAATGATGAGAATATACTTCTTATCGGAGAAGAAAATTATCTAAATGTTGCATCAGATGATTGCATATGGATAATTGACTCAGGAGCATCCTTCCACGTCACACCTCATGAAGAATTCTTCTCATCATACCCAAAAAGAGAATTTGGTACGGTGAAGATGGGAAACCATGTCACAAGTAAAATCGACGGTATTGGCGAAGTAACTTTGATGACTGAGAATGAAAATAAGCTTGTGCTGAAGGAGGTCGGCCATGTACCCAAGATGCGTCTGAACCTTATCTCAGTGGGAAAGCTAGATGAAGTCGGGATGATAAACCAATTTGGTAGCGGCAGATGGAAACTAAGCCGAGGAAGCATGGTTATTGCTCGCAGCAGAAAGGAAGGCTCTCTGTACATTATGCAGGGAAAGATATGCAATGGGAGAAGAATGTTGCTCAAGACGCAACCAAAGAACTATGGCATAGACGACTGGGCCACATGAGCGAGAAGGGTCTGGAGATCCTTGCAAAAGATCATCTCCCAAACATAAAAGGGCAGCCACTTGAATCCTGTGAAGACTGTCTAGCAGTCAAACAACACAGAGTATCTTTTAAAAGATCAGATGATGCAAGAAGAAGAAAGCAGATTATGGATCTTGTTCATTCAGATGTTTGCTCAATGTCTGAAAGGTCTTTTGGTGGTGCTCAATATTTTGTTACCTTCATTGATGATCACTCTAGGAAGGTGTGGGTGTATCCATTGAAGACGAAAGATCAAGTTCTTCAAGCTTTCAAGGAGTTTCATGCCTCTGTAGAATGAGCATCTGAAAGAAAACTGAAATGCTTAAAAAGTGATAATGGCGGATAATACATAGGTCTGTTTGAGACATATTGCAAAACTCATGGGATAAGACATGAGAAAGTTCCTCCCAAGATACCTAAGATGAATGGAGTAGCTGAAAGGATGAACAGAACGATCGCAGAGAAAGTCAGAAGCATGCTTTCTCAAGCAAAACTTCCCAAATCATTTTGGGGCGAAGCAGTGAAAACTGCAGTTGATCTGATAAATCTGTCTCCTTCAAGACCTTTAAATGGAGAGATTCCAGATGAAGTATGAATTGGAAATAAAGCCTCTTATGGCCACTTGAGAGTCTTTGGGTGTAGGGCATTTGTCCACATTCCTAAAGATGAAAGTGCAAAGCTAGATGCAAAGACGAAGGAATGCATATACCTTGGTTCACCAAGAGATGAACTTGGTTTCAGATTATGGGATCCTGCACACAAGAAGATTGTTCGAAGCAGGGATGTGGTATTCTTTGAATATCAAACGATCCAAGACATTAAGCAATCTGAGAAGCCAAAACCCAAAGTGATTTCTGATTCAAGTCTTGTTGTGATAAACAATTCAGGGGGAGAGAATCCTCAAAGGAATGATGAACATGATGAGGAGGAACAATCCGATCAAACAGAACAACCTGACCAGATAGAACAAAGTCAAGTTCAGATGATGGAGACTGATGAGACAGAAGAAGAATCTCAAGTAAGACGATCCAGAAGAGTCAGACAACCATCAAGAAGATATTATTCAGATGAATATGTCAATCTCACTGATGAAGGAGAACCTCAAAGCTTCATAGAAGCAATTGAGACGAATGATAAGGAGAAATGGTTGCAAGCCATGGAAGAAGAAATGTTGTCCCTGAAAGAGAATCAGACGTATGACCTGGTGAGATTACCAGATGGACGAAAGGCATTGAAAAACAAATGGGTGTTCAAGCTCAAGACGAAAAAGAACAACCCAAACCCCAGGTACAAAGCAAGAATTGTTGTAAAGGGGTGCAACCAGAAGAAAGGCATAGATTTCGAAGAAATCTTCTCACCAGTGGTGAAGATGACATCTATTAGAGCAATTCTCGGTCTAGCTGCAAAACTAGACTTGGAGATTGAACAACTTGATGTAAAAACAACATTCTTACATGGAGACCTAGAGGAGGAAATCTATATGGAGCAACCAGAAGGTTTTGCAGAACCAGGCAAGGAACACCTAGTGCGTCGTCTGAAGAAAAGCCTCTACGGTCTGAAGCAAGCTCCAAGGCAATGGTACAAGAAGTTTGATCTCTTCATGACCCAACACAATTTCAAGAAGACCTCCGCAGACCATTGTGTGTTTGTGAAGAACTATGAGAATGGTGAATCCATCATACTTCTGTTGTATGTTGATGATATGCTAATTATTGGGAAAGATAAGGCGAAAATAGCTGCTCTCAAGAAGGCATTGAGCAAGTCTTTTGCCATGAAAGATCTGGGTGCAGTGAAGAAGATTCTTGGAATGAAGATAACTAGAGATCGTTCTAGAAGGATGCTGTGGATGTCACAAGAAGACTATATCCAAAAAGTTCTTGAAAGGTTCAACATGCATAATACCAAACCTGTGCATGTTCCATTACCTGGTCATCTCAAACTGAGTAAGACGCAATGTCCAGGGAATGAATAAGAAAAATAAGAAATGAACAAAGTGCCATATTCTTCTGCAGTGGGTAGTCTTATGTATGCAATGGTCTGTACAAGATCAGACATTGCTTATGCTGTCGGAGTTGTGAGTAGATTCCTATCAAATCTAGGAAAGAACACTGGAATACAGTGGAATGGATACTACGATATCTGAGAGGAACTGTGTAACATCCCTGACTGCTTTATGGATTGACGACTATCCCCACAAACCAACATGGGTCTTTTCAGCGTGCTTTGTCCTCACTCACACACTTCCCGGGAAAACTTCCCAGGAGGTCACCCATCCTAGAATTGCTCCAGGTCAAGCTCGCTTAACTATGGAGTTCTTAAGTGATGGACTACCGAAAAGAAGATGCATCTTGTTGATATGGGTAGTACCAATCAATTCTTATAAGTCATCCTCAACTGTATAGTCCCATACCTACACAGTCTCAGGATCCCTCTCATTCGGGTGTGTAATCGGTTCATTCATGTGCCCCTCCGCCTAGAAGCCTGCCAGTAGCACCTCCTTGTCCATGCCTTCTTGCACCGGCGACCACTCCCCGCCCTCGTCGGCACCCGGGTGTTACATGCCCACCAGCTTCCGCTTGGTTCGTCCCCGAACCACACCGTACCGGGAGAGGTGCTACTCTGATACCATTTGTAACATCCCTGACTGCTTTATGGATTGACGACTGTCCCCACAAACCAACATGGGTCTTTTCAGCGTGCTTTGTCCTCACTCACACACTTCCTGAGAAAACTTCCCAGGAGGTCACCCATCCCAGAATTGCTCCAGGTCAAGCTCGCTTAACTGTGGAGTTCTTAAGTGATGGAATACCGAAAATAAGATGCATATTGTTGATATGGGTAGTACCAATCAATTCTTATAAGCCATCCTCAATTGTATAGTCCCATACCTACACAGTCTCAGGATCCCTCTCATTCGGGTGTGTAATCGGTTCATTCATGTGCCCCTCCGCCTAGAAGCCTGCCAGGAGCCGCTCCTTGTCCATGCCTTCTTGAACCGGCGACCACTCCCCGTCCTCGTCGGCACCCGGGTGTTACAAACTGCCAAAAGCTGCTTGTGTTTTGGTAATGGAAATTTAAAGCTTCTTGGGTATTCAGATGCGAATATGGCAGAAGATGTGGATTCAAGAAAGTCTACATCAGGATATCTAATTACTTTTGCAGGGGGAGCTATCTCATGGCAGTCAAGACTACAAAAGTGCATTGCTTTAAGCACACCAGAAGCAGAATTCATCGCAATCACCGAAGGTTGCAAAGAGATCTTGTGGACGAAGAAGTTCCTACAAGAGTTAGGACAGGATCAGGAAAGTTATATTCTCTATTGTGACAGTCAGAGCGCAATTCATCTCAGTAAGAACTCGACATTTCATTCAAGGTCGAAACTCATCGACGTAAGGTATCACTGGATCCGTGATGTGTTGGAAAGTAAACTGCTGCAGATTGAGAAAATACACACAAAAGATAACGGGGCGGATATGATGACAAAAGATATACCGAAAGAAAAGATAGAAGTCTGTAAAGAAGTTGCACGCTTAGCATCAACCCCAAACTGATTCAAGGATATTTTCCCTTTGGCTGAAGGGGGAGATTTGTTGGAAATTTCAGCCAAAGCAAGTCCCACATTGTATGGGATCTAACTTGGAGAGCCCCCTTAAGCCTATATAAAGAAGCTTAAGGGGTGCTAACAAAACACACCAATCCTCACAAGAGAGAGTGAGAGAAAAATAGAGAGATCCTTAAAGAGAGTTTTCTCAGAGAGAAAAATAGTGAGCCAATTTGTGAGAGTGTTATTCACAAATTGAGGATACAATATTCTTGTATTTTTTTATTCCCATTATTGTTATAGTGGAAGTTTAAGCGGCCTACGGGTCCCGTGATTTTTTCCTTGCTTACATTGAGGAGGTTTTTCCACGCTAAAATTGTTCAGTGTTATTACACTTATCTTTCTATGCTTCCGCTTAGTGCCTATTTTTGAGTTCACAGAAGAAGGAAATTATGCTGGTATTTCCCAACACTTATGTGGTTGTGCTGGGGAAACAACACATCATCTATTTTGTGATTGCTCTTTTTCAAGGAACCTGTGGAACTGGTTTGCTGCAGCCATCAATAGCAGAATTGATTGTTCTTCATTGTTAGGGGTGGCAAAGTGGGTTAGCCCATCCGGTTGGGCCGTTTAACCCACCTTTTTTGGCGGGTTGGGTCGAGGTCCCTAACCCATCAACCCGCTTTGACTCGCCCCGTTGATGAGTGTGATTTCACCTCATCTTTGTCCATCATTTTGCATGCATTTTCATGTAGTTTGGGCATATTTTTATTAGATTTTAGGTTAATTTTCCTTTGGAACGGGTAAGGCGGTTTTCGTGGTGTTGTTTTGCAGATATCAAGGGTAAAATGCTCAAGATCAACCATGATGAAGTTTGGATGAAGATAGAGCTTTAAAAGTGAAGAAAATGAGCCAAACAGAGCCCATCACGGCCTAGCCGTGATGCCCATCACGACCATGATCGAGCAAAACTGAAAAAGAACAAAGGCTGAAGTCAGAGTCTGTCACGGCGTGACCCAAAACCACCACAAGTCAGAGCCCATCACGGCCACAGCCGTAATTCTTATCACGACCACAGAATGAAGGCTCGCGACGCGAGCTCACTCTCGCCTCGCGAGAAGGCTGGATTTTGAAAAAGTGCCAGAAACAGAGACCGTCACGGCCTGCCCGTGATGGCCATCACGGCCGTGACGCGCATTACTTGGATCAGAAGCAACCGAAATAGATCAGATTTTGAGTTGGATTGGGACTCTAACTTCCCAATTTCTATAAATATGGACCAGGCAGATGCAGAATCAGGATCCATCATCATCATCTAGACTTGTACACACATAGAAGGACTCTAGGCATAGATCTCTCTTCTCCTCCTCTCTTCTCTTTTCTGATTTTCACTATGTTGTCAACCCAGCTTGTCATCTCCATGGCAAGACTGAAGTAGTAGATTAGTTTCTAGGGATTGGGGCTCTGCCCGAGTTTTGTAAATGTTGTTGATTTGATGTAAAATCGTTGTTGATTTCGTTATTGTTTAGATCTGATTTCTAGTGTGTTAACCACTCGTAAATTCGGCAACCGCTTATTTGCGTGACGTAGACGTTCTAAGGAGGAACCTAGCGGTGAACTTAGGATTTCTAGGGTGTTTAACTCGTAAAATTCGGCGGCCACTGGTTTGTGAGATGTGGATGATCCAAGGAGGAACCTAGCGGTGAACTTAGGTTATTTGCATGACTGAGACATTCTAAGGAGGAACCTAGCGGTGAACTTAGGTGTCGGATCTATAGAAGTCAGGCTTGGGACTGAAATCACGAGAGTTAGAAGCCGTCCCTCGAGGAGCAACGAGTTGTCACGGAACGCAAAGGGTCCAATCTGGGATCGACTACCACGAGAGTAGGGGTCGGGTCAATTGGGCACGGCTTTTGTAACCCGAGAGGGAGCTTAAGCTATTAGAGGATAAACTCGCCTTCAAGACAATTTTGGTAACCAACAAAGGTAAATCAGATTAGCAACATAAACAGCCTCAAAGGTAACCCAAATCCCTAGGAATCCATTTAAATCTAAAACCCCATAAACAATTGTTTTCAGTTTGTTTATCTTTTAAATTTCGAATTCAAAATCCTTTTCACTCAAAACATAAAAATCCTTTTTAAAACTGTCCAGATCTAATCGATTCGAAAACCGATTGCGATTCGGGAACACAGTCTCTGTGGGTTCGATATCTTTTATTACTTGACGGCAATCCGGTACACTTGTCGGAATCGCAGAGCGCGCGCTCGACGCGCAACACACGTGCGACGACTTACGCTACATCAAGTTTTTGGCGCCGTTGCCGGGGACTGTGCCTTTTCGAATTTCAATTAGTTTTTAAATTGATTTTTCTGGACCCTTTTCTTTTTATTTGATTTTTTATTTCTGAAATACCAAAAAAAAGAAAAAAAAATCAATCAAAAATTTCTTTTCCTTCTATTGTATCCATCTCTCTGTGTGTTATATGCAAAGATCCCTAAGTCTTGGGAGCCTTAGTGAGATTGATCCGGAGATCGAGAGGACCTTCCACAGACGTAGAAGACTACAAAGAGAGGGAGAAAGGTTGAGTCCCGTTCCACTCATGGCGAATCAACCGGATACAAAACCTTTGAAGGACTACGCAGCCCCAAATGCGAGGGGCTTGCGAACTGGGATTGCAAGGCCAGAGATTGAGGCGGAGAACTACACTATACCGCCCATGTTAATCAACATGATTAGGCAACATCAATTCGGAGGATTGCCTTCGGAGGACCCAACCGATCACATAGAGACATTCTTAGAGTTCACCGATGCAATCAGGATTAATGGAGCCTCAGTCGATGTTGTGCGTTTGAGACTGTTCCCCTCATCTCTCACTTGGAAAGGCGAAGGCACTGGCTTAAGCAAATCCCCGCTAACACTTTGACCACTTGGGACCAAGCTGGAGCAGGCGTTCTTGGAGAAATTCTTCCCTCCATCCAAGACGGCCTACATAAGAACCCAGATCACCGGCTTCTTCCGAGAAGACGGAGAATCATTATCGAAGCTTGGGATCGTTACAAGGGGACTGCTGAGTCGTGCCCACATCACGGACTCGAGAGGTGGTTAATAGTGCACACCTTCTATAACGGATTGGATTACTCTTCGAAGGTGTCACTAGATTCTGCAGCCGGTGGAGCATTTATGAATAGGCCTCTCACTGAGGCATTCAACATCATCGAGAATGTCGCCACCAACTACCACCAATGGGGATCCGAAAGAGGTAATAACCCGAACAAGATTTCGGGGGGTAAGTTTGAAGTAAGTAGCATTGATCTGATTATGTCTAAATTTGACTCACTAAATAAACGATTAGATAAGATTGAAAGAGCTAATGTGAGTGCAATAGGTGCTACTAACACTATTTGTGAGATTTGTGGAATGCAGGGACATGACATGATGGAATGCCCTCGTGGCATCGCTCATGGATCCGGCGCTTCGGGTGAGCAAGTGAACTCTTGTCACAACTTTTACGACACGAACCCGAAGCTGCCCAACTATGCTCCCCCAAATCCCTACAACCAAAGGAAGAACAACCCTTACCTCTCCTACGGCAACTACAAAGAACACGCTCAACCATGAGTTCCAAGAGGGCCAAGGTAATAAGAGAGCCGCACCGGGGTATCCTCAGGTACAAAAATCTAAGCTCGAGTCTCTCATGGAAAACTTTGTTGCCACTCAAGCTCAGCAGAATGAGGCAATAAAGGAGCTAGCATCTAAGGTAGACCACTTAGCCACTCATAGCAAGATGCTAGAAACCCAGATTGCCCAACAAGCCGGCACATACTCGAGACCTAAGGATACATTTCCGGGGCAACCCGAAGCAAATCCCAATGAGCATTGCAATGCCATACACTTAAGGGATGATAAGCTTGGGGTGGGGGTAGCTGAAATGGAGGTGGAACCGGAGGAAGACACGAGCGAAAAGGAAGAGCCAGAACCGAAGTATGTCCCTCCACCACCATACCAACCCCCGATACCTTTCCCACAAAGGTTGGTCAGGAAAAAACAAGTAGATGTAGAGACTAAAATGCCTACTAAACTGAAAGACCCAGGTAGTTTCTCCATCTCTTGCTCGATCGAACAAGTGCAAATTGACCAAGCCTTATGTGACCTAGGGGCTAGCGCGAGCTTGATGTCCCTCACTATCATGGAAAGGTTGGGAAGCAAAGAGTTGAGACCATTCAAATTCTCCTTACAATTTGCGGATGGCTCAACTAGGACTCCTCTAGGCATACTAGAGAATGTTCCTGTAAAGGTAGGGAAATTCTTCATCCCTACCGACTTCCTGGTATTGGATATGAAAGGGAATTCTAAATTCCCCATCATTTTAGGAAGGCCATTCTTGGCCACCGCCGGAGCAGTAATAGACGTAAGGAATGGTAAACTCTCTCTAAATGTAGAGGAAGGTAGGGTCAATTTTCATTTGACTAACTCTTATAACAACCCTCCTTTTGAGAGCCATGTGTGTAGAATTGATGTAACGTCTCCAGTGGTAAAAGAAGAGCTGAACATGAAAGCAACTCCGAAGATATGCATGGCTAATGATGCACCCAGCAGTAATGGAATTGGAGTTGCTGTCCATGCGGAAACAAAACTTCTGCCGGGAGGAAGGAAGGCTAGGAAGCTCCGAGAGAAAAGAGCGAAGCGGAAGCATTATTGGCCGTATGAGCAGAAACGGCTTTTTGAAGGAGTTCCTTGGAAGAGAAGTGTTCCTGCACCTCTACGCCCAGCCGACCCCGATTGATTGAAGGAAGTATGGTCAAGCTTAAGACCATAAATAAGCGCTTCTTGGGAGGCAACCCAAGTTTTCTTTCCCTTTTTCCTTTTGTTTTTGAATTAACCTCTTGAATAATTTGAGAAGATCAAGAGGCAAAAATATCATTAATAGGTTTGTCTAGTGTTTTCAGGTTGAGAAAGGGAAGAAGAGCAGAGAAAGATAAAGTCAGAGGCCATCACGCCCTGGCCGTGACAGTGGTCACGGCCGTGATGAACGAATACTAGAGCACAGAAAGGAACACGGCCCAGCCGTGACAACCATCACGGGCGTGATGAGTAGGATGCCAAGGCCAAAGAGCATCACGGCCTAGCCGTGATGTAGATCACGGCCATGACAGGGCAACTCCTGAGGACCAGAATTGATCACGGCCTGCCCGTGATGAGCCTCACGGCCGTGATAAAATTTCCACCCAAGTTTTGACTGGAATGTAAAGCCAACACCCGCTACCGACTCGGTAAGTTGTTCCAATTTTTCTCCTCTCTCCGACTTGATTATTTACATTGGAGACAATGTAAGTAATCAAGCTTGGGGAAGGGGTATTTATTTTTGCATTTGCATTGTTGCATTCATATTGCATTCACATAGGCATAGATTGGTATGATCACATTCTCTAGATTGCCCCTCACTTAGAACATGCATCCGATTGTGAGAACTTGGAGCCAAATGAATTGAGATAGTGAATTTTCGAACCCAATTTTTTATTATTCTTGTGATATGGCTAAAAATAAAAATTCTTGAGATAGTCATTTGATAGTTGATAATTAGCATGTGGTTCCTTAGACTTGTGTACCTCACTGATTTTTGAACTACTAAATGTAAGATTTTGAGCCAAAAAGGGGTATCCACTAAATCTACCCCATTTCTTGTGATAGAGTGTTGTAATTCCTCTTGGACTGTATTTTCTAGAACTTGACTTGAAACCATTTTGAAACTTAAAAAATTTCTGAAAACATTTTTGGAAATGATTGAGGCACTAGGTATTTTTCCGGCCTCCCGAGCTTTGAATGATAAATGCTACCCTTAGTTGCCCAATTTTGAGCCTAAAGATAAAATACTTTTCTTGGTACCTTGAATTACTTTGATAAATAATGCTTGGTATGGCACCTTTTAAAGTATTGCAAAAAGGGTAAAATGATAGTTGGAAAAAGTATGGGATGAAAAAGCTAGAAAGTAATTTCTCTTGAGCTATAAATCTCCCCTTCTCCAAACCAATAAAAATGAAATAAACACAAAGAAAAAAAAATGGAGAAGGGGATGACAAAGAAAATGAGAAATGAAAAGAAAAGAAAGAAAAAAAAATAGAAGGAAGAAAGGTGGAAAAGTAAACCAAAGCCCAAAAAGGGGTATTTTAGAAGGTGTCATGCTTTGTAATGTTTGATAATCTGTCTAGCCTTCTTGAAATTCCCTTTCCTTGATTTTCCCACCTAACAATAAATCCCATGGCCACATTACAACCAAAGGAAAAGACCTTTTGATTCTTAAGTGTTTTCATAAATAAAGTAGGGATTTGGTTAATAGTCAAGCCTATGGTAGAATACTTTCCTTGAGGAAATTGAGTGAATTGTCAATAAACCCTAAAACACTTGAGTGAGGTGTGATGAGTGCCCAAATCAGTGAGAATATGAATTTGAAGAACCTAAGCTTCTAATTGGATTTGAACTTGATTGTCTCTTAAGTGCTTATTGAATATGCCTGTCACCCGTCCAACCCACAAAAAATATGGGTTAAACGCGGGTCGGGCCCGCCAGCCCGTTTACCTTTTTAAAATATTAAATTAATAGCTTTTCTATTTTCTAATTTTGTTATCCCATCTCAGTAGGTGCATGTCCCTGACCCTTAACGTTACGTTAGTAATAGATAGTATACGAAGAGTCTCACTCGTTGCTGCAATATGATATATATGACAATGTGATATGACTTCAATGGTACATGATTTAAATTTTAAATGAGTAATCTTGATTTTTTTTATCCTAATATGATTTATGTTAAATATTTGATGTTGTAAAAGAGATATCACTGATTTAAGGATACATTATTATTGTATTATTTATCTATCTAGCATTTATTTTTTATTTTTTTTAATAATGGTATATTTTTTAGCGGATCAACCCGCCAATACGACAACCCACAACTCATTTATTACATTTCCCACCTTGGCTAGTCAACCTGCCAATCCACCAGAAAATGAGGTGGGTTGGGATGTTCAACCCTACTCCAGATGACGGGTCAACCCGCCCCACCCCACTTAATGACGGGTTTGTAGTGCGACGGGATGGGTCGGGCGGGCCGGCCCGCTTTACCACCCCTACTTATTGTAGCATGTTCTTTCTATTTGTGATGGACAATGGGAAACTCAATCCAGGGATGTGATTCTTGCTGGAATTGTTAATATCATTTAGACTATTTGGTATTGTAGAAATAAGCTTATATTTGAGAATAAGCTTATCTCTACTAAGTTTGCTGTAAACATAATAGTTGCAAATGTGGCTCTTGCGGGTAACAGCAGTTCTGGAACAAGGTCCAACTCCATAGCCGACTTCAAAGTAATTAATTCTTCTTTGTGAAAGCCAAGCCTCGAAAAGCTCCTCTAATTACACAAGTCTGGTGGCTCTCTCCTCCTTGCTATTGGACTAAGTGCAATTCAGATGGAGCTGCAAAGGGTGCTCCAAGTTTAGCATCATGTGGAGGAATTTTTAGGGGTCATAATGCAGCTGCCTTGGGCTGTTTTGCTGCAAACTTGGGTGTCTCTTTTGCTCTTCATGCTGAATTAATGGGTGCTATGTTGGCTATTGAAGTGGCATACAAAAAAGGTTGGCATAATTTTTGGTTGGAGTATGACTCCAAACTTGTAATCCAAGTTTTTTCTTCAATTGACATTGTCCCTTGGAAGCTTAGAAATAGGTGGAGTAATTGTTTGCTTTTAACAAAAAAAAAAATGAGATTCTTTGTATCTCATTTTTTTTTTGTGAAGGCAATCAATGTGCAAATAAAATTGCTGCTTATGGGGCATCTATTTTTGGATTTTTTTGGTGGGATATTATCCCTGATTTTATTTGTGAGGAATTCAACCGTAGTAGGGTTGGACTTCCAAGCTATAGGTTCAAATAATTCTCTTCAGGGTTTTGGTCAATGTTCCCCCATAAACTTTGTATTCTTTTAATTTTTTTAATAAATTTTTTGGTGTGCTGCAGATGATAGGTGCTAGCTGTGGTGCCAACTTAGTTGGGATGACAGTTAGCATTGTAAGCTTTTGCATGTCATTTTTGTTGCTTTATATATATATATATATATATATAATTTGACCATCCTCTCATGTTTGCTGAATTCATTCCTATTCCTGTTTGGAGAGGGTCTAAATCTGACAACTATAGTGTTTGTTTGGATGAGCGTTTGACAAACATGATTTTGGATGGAATTGATTTTGTATAATTGATTTCAATACAACTGAGTTTGAAGTAAAGTGATTTATGTTTGGATGTTTTTACTTTGAAAGCAAGTTTGATGTAAAACTTAGTGTAATTTTTCAATCCAAAAACAGAAGTTACTCCAAACTGCTTTTAGTAGAATCAATTCTGGATGCAAAATTGTTTCCACAAACGTGTTACCAAACACATATTTTTCTATTAGAATCACGTTTAACAAGTGCACAAGCACTTCTGATATCTCCAAAAGTGGAACCAAACACACATAAATTGAGCTGGACAAATATGAATGGTTAACCCTATGTTTTGGAACACACTTGAATTTAGAATTATAAATCATTTAAATGAATGAATGATTTGATTCCATAGATTAATTTAAAAGACTAGGTACAGAAATTAACATTTTCAGAGTTAGAATGTAAACATGAGTTGACACATTAGTTAGCTTTTCAACATCGACCATGGCAGTAGACGCAGGACAAGCAGGAAAAAATTAAAACAGAAGAAAGTGAACAAAATATATGTGCCAGATATAACAGACAAATAATATATAGTAGTTAATGATGGCAAGAGACCAAACGAGAATATAGAGATACAACTTCTTTCAATTAATTAGTTGGCATTTCACTAGATTAATGTGTAACTCTCAATTCAGTTCACCACAAGGATAGCCCCAAGAGCAAAACCCCACAAACAGGTGCATTTTGGAACATCCATGCAAGTGAAAGAAGGCCATAAAATTTGGCCTGAGGTGAAATTTTCAATTTTCAATTACAATACATTGCAGTTCGTATAGCAAAGTTAAAGAAAGAAAAGGTAGAGATATGGTGGAGTAGAAATGGATTACCTTATTTAATCTCAAATGGGTAGACGCAAAAGGCAGAGAATGCAGCACAAGCAGGCATGAGAAGCGAAGGGATCAAATTGCTAAACCATATTTTTGATATGTCTATGTGATGTGATGTGTGTGTGTGTGTGGTAAGTCTATGTCTATAGAGATGAACAACCTAGACGGATCTATTTATGCATGAAGACGAATATACCTTTGATTTTGTATTGTGTTTAAGTAGATCTTGACAGAAATGCCACCAGGATTTGTCTTTGGTTTGCAAATTATTGCTGCACTGACAATCGGGTATATTCGTCAATTTAGACCAAGTGTGCGGGTTGAACTTGTTAGCCATCAATTTGAGAGGGAACATTTAACGAATATGCGGTGGCTGTACCCTTACCTGTGTTTTTCTCGTATGAAAAAAAAAAAAAAAAAAAGATACGGATACAAACAATAAATAAGGGCTCAATTTTGATACTGCCCTACCTAATTAAATTCTTTTTTTTTTATCCATATCATTAGCACGAAATATCCACTATCATAAACAATAGTTAATATCAGTCATGGGACTTGAACGATATTTAAAAATTGACCCCCAATCAAATTTTTTCTATAAATAAGAGTTAGGAGTCGAATATCTCCTTTAAATGACACAAATCAAATCCCTCAAATCTGTTACCATGCAATCAACCACATGTTGGCACCTAGTTAAACCCATTGAATCTATTTATGAAAAATACAAATGATAAGATCTACTTCTAGAACATATAGATAGGAGTCAGTTCAACAAAAAAAAACATTTAGGGGCGAGAATAGTCCGTCCAACATATTAGTATAATATATTTATTTTATATACAATATTCAACAAAAAAAAATTATACTAAGGATTATATTTTTAGAAAAAATAAATGGCAAACAAATTAATCTTAATCTATATACAAAAATCTTCATATAATTGACATTTAAATAGATTTTTGGGTCAAGACTTTTATACTTTTATAAACAAGTCAAATCAAGTCCCTCAAAAAATATATGAATGTAATAGGCCAGAATCAGCCAAACACATTACAAAACAGGCACATCGATTTATTTGGGCAAAGCCTAACCTAATCCGGCCGATTTAGGCCCATGTATATAGCACAGTGGAAGTGATCCATACTCGCACTCATATAGAGTTAGCAACACGAAGGTTCGGCCCATAGGCCCAAGAGGCAATTGTGCTATATGTACAGTTGTACACAGAACCATGTATCCAAAAAGTCATTCCCAACCTATTCGTAATGACAATTCCTTCTTCGCACAAAAAGGTACAAAATGATCCGATATCTAGCTAAGGTGGTATTTGGAAGAGCTTATTTAAGTTCATTTTGACTTATCTAATGACATAAGTTCTTATACAATGTATTTGGCAGAGCTTATAAAAATAATTTGGATGCGTTTGGGTAAACAACTTAATTAAGAACTTATCACATCAGACCTTATCGCATGAGAGCTTATGCAATAAGCGCTTAAAGAAAGAAAAAGAAAGAAAATGGCATGAGATGATTCGAATAGTGAAAAATACGGAGAGGGTGCTTAGTGCATAAGCTCTTATGAAAGTTCCATAAGCTTCTCCCAGTGACTTATGAAAATAAGTCAAAAACTCCTTATGGGATGGCATAAATGTCATCCCATAAGGAGTTTTTGACTTATTCATCCCATAAGGAGTTTTTGACTTATTTTCATAAGTCACTGAAGAAGCTTATGGAACTATCATAAGAGCTTATGCACTAAACATCATCTCCGTATTTTTCACTATTCGAATCCTCTCATGCCTCTTTCTTTCTTTTTCTTTCTTTACGTACTTATGGCATAAGCTCTCATGCAATAAGATTTTATATGATAAACTCTTAATTAAGTTGTTTACCCAAACGTACCCTAAATCTACCACAGGAGATAGACTTCTGTTTAGTTCAAGACGAGTACCGTGATATGCTAATATAAATTTAATCACAAAAATGAATTTTTGTCTTTCTTATAAATTATATTAAAATTCAGTTTGAGGTTGATATAAATTTACACAGATTATTTAGGTTTTTATAGAAATATTCATATTGCAATTTACAATTTTTTTTTTACATACCATGCCTCTTTTGGTTCAAACTCTAGTGCACTCAACGCCTATTAAAATTTAGGGTGGCTAGACTACTGTGGGGCGTTTGACTAACGTTGCCAAGTATAAAGTATAATTAACTGAGATTAAAAGAGGACGGATTGAAAAAGGGACTTGCTTTTGAGATAGAAAGAAACTTTTGTAGAATTAGGAGACATAAGCATGCAGGACCATCTCCCTTTTGCATATCAATGGCCATTCAAGTTTATTCTTTAAAAAGAACTCATGATGTGGAAATCAATGCAAAATATTTCTTTAAATTCAAGATTGATATATCTAAATTAATTAAATTAAAACATGCTTATAAGAAAAATTAAATTAAAACATATTAGACCTGTCTGTCTGGGTTCATATTTATATCTGTATTTATTTCTTTATTATTATTATTATTTTTAAAAAAAGGATCGTTAGAGTGGCAATACGTCCCGTTTTCCCTGGTATCGTCATCATCCCCAGAAGCCAGAATAATATTATCATAATTTTCAGAATAAATAAAATGTTAAACTAAAATGATAATATGAGGAAAATGTAGAGAGATAATATAAGGGTAATTTTTTCTATTTTGAACATTGAAGCTATATGTTGCTTAGTTGGTAGCGAATCAAATTGAAATTCACATTAAGCATACTTGGGTGACCCCATCCCATCATCAACATTAAGATGAGATGGTGAGTGGACCCCTTCATTAGTTCCCAAAAACGAAAAGCATGCAGTCAGTCCTTTTCCTATTCTGGATATCTATGTATCATATATTGGACATATCCTTGTTTTTCTCGACAGTAGCCAATGGTTTTTTTTGGTGTACAACTAACCGATGGTTTAATGTGTATTTGGATGAACGTTTAATGACATGTGATTTTGGATGGAATTGATTTTAATAGAATTGATGAGACACCCCGGTGTGCCTCTTTGTGTCATTAGATTAAAATCCCAATATTTAATTACTTAATCGCATGCTTAACGTGAAAATACATAAAAATTAAAAACTTAACTTATAAAGCATACAACTTCATATAGAATGGCATATCACAATATAAGTATATTATGCATATTACAAAACACTGTTGAAGATATCCTATCAGTAAGACCCCTCACAGGCATATACTTAGACAAAATATTAAACAGTGAAAAACATATTAAAAAAATACGTCTCACGAGACGCACTAGTCATAACTAACTAGACCCTAATCATCATGGGTCACAACTCGTCCTCCAGCCTCGGGTTCATAGGGAGTTCCATCCAACTCCTCCTGGTTACGCTCATCCACAAGGAGATAAAATACAACATACAGAAATATACAGGTGATAAGAAACAGTTCTATCATCAAAAGCGGAAAAGAGTCATAGTACATTATACAGTAATTGTCACATACAATCAACACACATAACTAACGAATCATCCTTAAATTAATATATATCATCCTCTACCATTACTCGCAGGCAATCTGACACTTTATTTTAACGTAACCTCTCTAATCACGTCACCATGTCTGTACATTATCGCGGTCACTACCACTCCTATCATCATCCCTCATTTGCATTGGGGCACACCCTTATTCCCGTTAGGATGTTCCACCTAGTGCACACCTCCATTTCCGTTAAGGTGTTCCACCCCCATTCCCGTTAAGGTGGAAGTGGTCTCGCGAGAACTCTTGATTTTATGTGTATTATATTATCAATACACAGAAGTGTTTTACGTGTATTATATTACCAATACACGGTGTATTATATTACTAATACACAGAAGTATTTTACGTGCATTATATTACCAATGCACGGTGTATTATATTACCACAGAAGTATTTTACGTGCATTATATTACCAATGCACGGTGTATTATATTACCACAGAAGTATTTTACGTGCATTATATTACCAATGTACGGTGTATTATATTACCAATACACAGATGTCCTTGTGTATTATATTACCAATACACAGATGTCCTTGTGTATTATATTACCAATACACTTTTGTCCTTGTGTATTATATTACCAATACGCGGTTGTGGACAACAACACCTATACTTGAATCTCACCAACCCGTTTTAACAACATCCTAGTGCCTTAACCTTCCATTAGAACTTGACACATATTCTATGCCGTAACACCTCTTCAACATACATCATCTAGGTTAGGCACTTCTAAATCATTATTATCCTCACACCCAAAACAATCATCTCTTAGACAACATATATATCTTTGCTTAAAAACCACTAAGCATAATAGTACAAACCAGGTAGATCATGCATAACACAATATCAATCAAAATATTCTCATATCACCAACATAGCACAAAATCAATTCAATAAAGGTAATAAAATCAAATCAACCATCAACAATATAAAATCAACCTAATACCGATAAACCTACAATCCCCGAATCGCCATTGGTTTTTCAGAAAAGGTTTTCAATGTGATTTTGGTATTGTCGATTACTCGACTACTAGTAGGGTTTAGGTCGCCCTACACAAATATTATATAATCTACTACTTATTCATTCCGACGATAGGTTGGTTCTTTCCCCCACCTGGGTTATCACCGAGCTCTCAAACTCGAAGCTCCTCGTTGTCACACCACAGAGTACTAATTGTTAGATCAAAGCAACCATCACACAAGAGGGGGGGTGAATTTGGTGATAATAGAAATTTAAAACTTTTACTAAACAACAGAACATAAATCAGAGTTTTTCAAATAAAGAGAGTGTAGATGGATAAAAGAAGATAATTTAAAAACCATCTAACAAAACTAATAACATATTTTTAACCAGTTTGGAAATAAGGAAGATAAAGCATTTCACTTGTCTAATGGACAATATTGACTTGTCTGATTATCTTAGACTAAACATTAACCGGTTAGACAACATCTAGAGGATAAAAAACATTTGAAAATAGCTTAGAACATAAAGCTTAAAATCAGTTAGAAAACTTTGTTGAAAATACATAAAACAACAAAGACAAGGAGATAAGGGTAGAGAGAAAATAAACAACAAGATTTATCTTGGTTCACTCATATAAATGATGAGCTACATCCAGTCCCCAGCAGTAGCTGAGTTTTTCTCCACTATCACATCAGATAATTACAATGAGTAGTCTTTGCACACCTAGCCTCTCCAGGCTCATTGAGTATTATTCTTAACCAGCCTCTCCAGACTGTTGCAAGTATTATTTGCACACCTAGCCTCTCTAGGCTCACCGAGTATTATTCTTAACCAACCTCCCCAGGCTGTTGCAAGTATTATTTTCACCTAGCCTCTCCAGGCTCACTGGATTTTGATGAAGGTTACATAGAGAAAATCTCACAACACTCATGGAGTGATTTTACAATGAAGTACAGAGATGAGTTATTCCTACACTCACAAGAGTGGATATATTTTTAAGTACTTCAGAACTGATAAAAGAAATCTCTCATAACACTCACTTGAGTGAATATAGAATGTTTACATTGAGGATGATTTATGTTGAGATGAAGGTGGCGATCCTCTCATTTTTCATTAAGTGTAGCAGAAGTAGTAGCTCCAGCAACTCTCTCAAATCTTCATCTTCAATGACTTCTGTATTTATGGTCTTCAAGCATTTAGGATCCGTTAGAGACATTCCTTCAGATGTTGGCTTCAAACAGAACTTCATTAAATGCAATAGAGTCGTTCTGGGCAGCCATTAATGCAATGGAGTCGTTCTGGACAGCCATTAATGCAATAGGAACGCTGATTGTACTCTAACATGAAGGATCATGGCTTTATGCATCGTGATACAGCCATATCAGAATTATACAGAGAGCTTTTTGTACTTTGCTGAGTACACTTCCCTTTTCGTGTAAGGACCAGAGGTACTAGGGAATAAAGCATGTTGGAAGCATTCTTCAACTGGTCTTTGGTTCTGATTATCCAAGGTTGCTTGAGAGAGTAACTTTTGACTTTTCTTGATAATCGTGAAACTGAGTAGGAGAGAAGGCTTCAAGTCTCTTTCTGGTTCTTGAAATACGATTATGATAATCCTCATAGAATTCGCGTTCATAAGATAAGTGCTTCTATCTTGAAAATAACCACGTCTATCTAGCCATTTGAGTTTTCATTTGGGCTAGTAGACGAGCTCCATATTAAGGACTCAGTAAGTCCAAAGACTAGTGTGGACGAGTGCTTCTGTCACCTTTAGTGAACGAGCACTTCTGTTACTCTAGTGGACAAGAGCCTCGGTTACTTTAGTGGACGAGAGCCTCCGTTACTTTAGTGGACGAGAGCCTCTGTTATTTTAGTGGACGAGAGCCTCTGTTACTTTAGTAGACGAGCTCCATATGCCACGTCATTGGACGAGCGCTTATGATTCCTTGATGGACGAGGTCCATCTGCCATGTCATTGGACGAGCGCTTCTGATACCTTAATGGACGAGATCCAGATGCCACATCATTGGAGATCCATTCCGATTCCTTAATGGACGAGCTCCATCTGCCACGTCATTGGACGAGCCATTCTGATACCTTTAGTAGACGCTGACTGTCATAACTCTAGTGGACGCTGGCTTTTATCACTTTAGTGGACGCTGGCTTTTACTTTAGTGTTGGACATGAGCTTCAATCACTGTAGTGTTGGACGTGCGTTTTAATCACTTGTGTTGGACGGATGATTCTACCATCTAATCTACACACTCGATAGATAGGTTAGCAACCAATATGAAGGTTAATTAAATCATTAACCAATGTTTAGTTCTCATCAAAACTTAGGGAAATGCACATCAGACATTTTAGAGACTTAAAACTAACTCCACCTTCAACCAATCAACATAATAACCAATAAATCAAACAAACTCATATGTTCACTTTAGGCTAGGTTTGGCCGCTTAATTCAAATTAGAGTCAGGGGATTCTTTTCTCAAGATATGCCTTTGGATACTTATCACTTAGGTTCTAGGTAACTTAGATAAACTGCTATAACTTGAAAATATGGAATAAAAATCATCCAACCACTTAGGGTAGGTTTCGGCCTTGTATTACCAAAATAGGATATAAACCTTTAAACTTTCCAATCTCTTAGACTTAGCATCCCGGTGTATTAAGGAGCTCAAGTCCATGATCATATTGAAAAATTAAAACAAAACATCCTAGGTTCACAACCATCATAGTTTCGGACATCATAGGATAAATAGGCTAGAAATTTTTAAACTTTCCAATCTCTTAAACTTAGCATCCAAATGTATTAAGGAGCTCAAGTCCATGATTATTTTGGAAAATGAAAAACAAAGTATCCTAGGTCCATAATCTTCTAGGTTCGGCCTTTATAGGATTTATAGGCTAGAAATCTCTAAACTCTCCAATCTCTTAGACTTAGCATCCAAATATCTTATGGAGCTCAAGTCCATGATCATTTTGGAAAACAATGGAAACTTAAACATTCCAAACTCTTAGACTTAGCATCCAAATATCTTAAGGAGCTCAAGTCCATGATCATTTTGGAAAATAAGAAATAACACATCCTAGGTTCAATAACATAGAATAAACAAGTTAGAAATCCTTAAACTTTCCAATCTCCTAAACTTAGCATCCTTCTATATTAAGGATCCTTAGTCCATGATCATTTTGGAAAATGAAACTCGAACATCCTTGCTCTAAAACATTGAAGTTTCGGCCTACATAGGATAATGAGGAAAAATATTCTTTGTTTGATAACAACTCTTAGGTTTAGAATCACAAGGTATTAAGAGTTCTAAATCCATGATCATACTTGGAAAGTTGAAACATAGTATCATAGGCTTACTTATACATATTTTCGGTCATCATAGGAAAACAAGCTATCAAACTTTTCAAGATTTATAGATTTAAGATCAAGGAATAGTTAGAAACTCAAACGCATGATCATATTCCAAAAGTTGAAGCAAAAACCTCCTGGGCCACATATGCTTAGCATTCGGCCTTCATAGGAAGAGATAGGTAGATATTTTTGTTTTACACAACCTCTTAGTATGGGAAAATATAAGTTAATACGAGACTGCATAAAGTGGTTTCAACTCAAAAAGAGTTTTCTACCATTTTAGAGAGATTTTAGAAGTTTAAAGCATATAAAGAACACATAAAGCAAACTAAGAAATAAAAGATGAAACTTGCAAAAAGATTCATATGAGAGCATTACCCTTAGTATAAGGAAAAACTTTAATGAAGAACTCAAGTGGAAAAGACTAATAAAAACGGAAGCTTTAAGTGTTTGAAAAAAAAGGAAGAAATGGAAGAAGTTGAAGAAGTATGAAGATGGAGGAAGAAAATGAGAGATGAAGACGAGTGATGATTATATAGAGGAGGGAGAGGGGAGCACAAAATTTTGGAGAGAAGATAAGCTTGGAGAGCAAGTTTTGTCTTTAAGACTTGTTTGGTTGAAGAGGAAAGAGAAAAATATGTTTTTAGAATATGATATGATATAATTTGAAAAGTGTCATCATGACCACTTTTTAGGATGTGACTTAGGCCATCCCCTAGTAAGTCACCTCACTCTCACATGTCACCTCATCACTTTTGTGCTCCCCACTCTGCTCCATTGTGTATCCGGTTCAAGTTTCCGATCGTATTTCACCCGGAATAAATATTATATTTTATTTCTGAACTCGAATTTTTGAAAATTTCTAATATCATACAAAACATCACAAAAACACTAACCGTTTCGTTCACGGTTCAAAATTAGGTTTTCTGCTAGGTAAACTTGTACCGGCAGTGAAAGCGCAGATCGACTTTCGTCTGAATTTTCAACCGAAAATTTTACCGTAACCCTCTACCATAAAGTAGACTATGAGTATGATTTTATTTTGATAAAAAACACTTTTTAACTCTCAAATTAAAATATAATTAATTATATTTTAATCGGTTGAACAACATAATTAAAATCAAGCTGTTACAATTGAGCTTGAAGTGAAGTGATTTATGTTTGAATGTTTTATTTTGAAAGTAAGTTTGATGTAAAACTTAATAAAATTTGAGGCTAAAAATCACGTTTGGAGGCAGAAGCTACAATTTTTAGCTTCAAGCTAGAATTGATTCCAGATGCAAAATCAATTCTAGTCAAGAATACCCAAACATGTCAAAATCATTTTTTTTTATCAGGAATCACTTTTACCTCTCACAAAAATGAATCCAAACATGGAGTTTGATTGCATGACTCGACATTGAAAAATTGAAACAGAAAGCAAAGGCTTTTTGACCAAAATGGGTTCCTTTTAGAAACTATTTACCAGTTTAGGGTTGTTCTGAAACTATTTACCAATGGGGTGTCCTTTTGGACATGTGGCATATTTTTTTTTTCACTCTGACGGGTCAAAGGCGGCAGTCAGACTAGCGCCTACCAGTATTTTAAAAAAAAGACAATTCGTAGCAATAATAAGAGGTATAAAAAAAGAATAGCAATAATAATTTACACCAATAAATATTCATCAATTATTACAGTAGTAAAAAAAATTTTACCTTGTAATATCATTAATGTCATCGTTACTCCCTATACTTATAGTATAATTTTTTTTGTAGCAGTGTTCCTTTAAAATTGCTGGTAATTTTCTTTTATTTCTTACAAGGTAATTTTTTTTACTACTGTAATAATTGTTGAATATTTATTGGTGTAAATTGTTATTACTATTATTTTTTTATGACTCTTATGATATTATTTGCTATATTAGGGGATTTTTTTATTGCCTCTTGTTGTTTTAAATAGGTACTTTATCATTAATGTCATCGTTACTTCCTGTACTCATAGTATAATTTTTTTTTGTAGCAGTGTTCCTTCTGAATTGCAGGTAACTTTTTTTTAATTCTTACATGGTAAATTTTTTTTTACTACTATAACAATTGATTAATATTTATTGTTGTAAATTGTTATCGCTATTATTTTTTATGCCTCTTGTGATATATTTGCTACTTGTCATTGTTATTTGCTACTTGCCGCTTATAAATAGTTTTTAAAAGAAACCCATTTTGGTCAAAAAGCCATTTAAAACAACAAGAGGCAATAAAAAAAACCCTAATAACAAGTAGCAAATAATATCACAAGAGTCATAAATAAATAATAGTAATAACAATTTACACCAATAAATATTCATCAATTATTACAGTAGTAAAAAAAAATTTACCTTGTAAGAATTAAAAGAAACTTACCTGCAATTTAGAAGGAACACTGTTACAAAAAAAATTATACTATAAGTATAAGGAGTAACGATGACATTAATGATAAAGTATCTATTTAAAACAATAAGAGGCAATAAAAAAAATCCCCTAATAACAAGTAGCAAATAATATCACAAGAGTCATAAAAAAATAATAGCAACAATAATTTACACCAATAAATATTCATCAATTATTACAGTAGTAAAAAAAAATTTACCTTGTAAGAATTAAAAGAAAGTTACCTGCAATTCTGAAGGAACACTGCTATAAAAAATTATACTATAAGTATAGGGAGTAACGATGACATTAACGATAAAATATCTATTTAAAACAACAAGAGGTAATAAAAAAATCCCCTAATAACAAGTAGCAAATAATATCACATGAGGCATTAAAAAATAATAGCAATAACAATTTACACCAATAAATATTCATCAATTATTACAGTAGTAAAAAAAATTTTATCTTGTAAGAATTAAAAGAAAGTTATCTGTAATTTAGAAGGAACACTGCTACAAAAAAATTATATTATAAGTATTGTGAGTAACGATGACATTAATGCTATTACAAGGTAAAAAAAAATTTTACTACTGTAATAATTGATGAATATTTATTGGTGTAAATTGTTATTGCTATTATTTTTTTTATGCCTCTTATTATTGCTATCAATTTTTTTTTTAAATACTGATAGACGCCAGTCTGACTGACTCCTTTGAAGGCGCCAGTCGGACTGACACCTTTGACCCATCAGAGTGAAAAAAATAAAATATATCATATGTCTAAAAGGATCCCATTAATAAATAATTTCAGAACAAATATAAACTGATAAATAGTTTTTTTAAATAAAAAAAAAAAAAACGAAAGCAAAGGTCAGAGCAATGTTTTTTCTTTGGGGATGCAGACACAGAAACTTCATTGGAAAAGGCATTTGGGTTTGGAATCAATTTGAGGTTAGGGCCGAGGCCATTAGGCCACCCACCAATATGAGCGGCACGTGCCGTCTAGTTCTTAAATTTTTTTTATTTAACGATACTTACTGCCGCTACGTTGTCTCTTTCGTGGTTAGGAAAATGAATGAGCATAAAGAAACAGTACATATAAAATAAAGGTGATTTAAGTTATTTAAATTAATTAATGGAGTTATTTTTTGGTTTAATAATTAATTAATATATAGGGCAATTGTTTGGGACCACAGCATAACGAGCATTCAACGTGGTTATGGAAATAAATGCGTTGATAAAAGGTAACAGTAAAGGTAAGAATGAATTGCCTTTATGATTAACCACGATTACTCAGGGATGATGCCTTGAGCTGATCGAAGTTGGGCCGGTACTCTGAGTTATTGGCAGATGGACTTCAAGATGGATACAGTGATACACTTGTAGAAGCATATGAAGCTTTGAAAAGTATGTTTGAATTAGGGATGACTATGAGTTCGGTTGGGTCGAATTCAGTTGATTTTAGCACTCAACCCGTTCAAACTTTGAATATGCAATACAAGTTTAATCTCTTAACTAATTTTTTTTATTAAAAAAATATAAGGCGAGGAGATGGTATCTCAATCCAAGGCAGGAAAAACTTTTGGACTCTAAAAGGAATTTACATTTACCTCCGTAAGGAGACTAGTGAGGTTCGAAACCTGCGATCTATCATATACGAGATTATATAATGCTCTAGTAGACCAATTCTTTGGGGGTTAACTAATTTCTAGTATAAATTCAGTATGAGGTTGATATAAATTTATACAAATTACACAATTTTTTTTAGAACTATCGTAAAAATATGTTTGGATAAAGTCAAGATATTTAATTCATCGTAATAAAAGTTAAATCTCTTAATTATTTTTTTATCCGGAATTTTCATTATCTTGGTACAGTATTATATTTTCCATGGTCCAAAGCTGAAATTACATATCCCCCTTTGTCTGCTAGACATGGAAATGGCACCTAATTGTATCGTTTGATAGTTGATACAGAACAATATGAAAATGTTTTGTCAATTTCCCATCAATATCGTCTCACCTGTGATTGTGGAACCAAAAAGGATAAGGCGTCTCCCATCCCATGATATTATATATCATATAACTTTTAATAAGCGTATTAAATTCATATGAGTTTTTGTAATAAAAAATTATTACTATTTTTATTTTTTATAAAACAAAAAACAAAACTCACAAAGTTATCCGGATCCCTGTCTCCATTAAAATGCAATAGCCAGAGCCCCATCCTCATTCCCAGTGTAACAATGTTGGTGTGTTGTGTTTGATTTTTTTTTTTTTTAAAATAAAATCTGCAGCCTCTGCAACACTAGGAGAGAAGAGTAATGATATTATGTCTAATAAGTTATTTTATAGTTTATTTGATTACTTTATAAATTTATTTGATTGAAGTAGAGATGTTTGAAAAACAAGCTTATTTTATTAGCTTATAGCGTTTTTTCATAAGTTAATTTATTTAGTTTATGACTAGTAGCTTATAACTTATTGTTTTTTACCTCGTTTTTACACTCATTCATTTAATGAAATTCTCACTTTACCATCTATCATAAATATATTCTTTTATGTCATTTTATATTTATAAGCTAGTTTAACCATTAATTCTATCAAATACTTCAAATTCAATCAACTAGCTTTTCAACTATCAATTATCGATTATAAACTATCAACTAAAAATTAGCTTATCAATTATTTTTATTAAATAGAGCCTAAGAATAATGATATTTAGACAAAAGAACCATACCCAAGACAGTATAAAAATATTCTGTTTTTTTTTTTAATACCCTCATAAGTTTGTCTTTATACAAAATATCCAAAATTGTGTATAAAAATTACCTTGTTGGATGTCTGCCTCATTTTTAATGTGACTGGTCTCACTCACACAGACACACAGGATTCACCTGCTCCTGCAACCAAGGTAGTAACTGAGACAACATAAGAGCAAAATCTCATTACTGTGTGTGACCCATCCACTCTTGACTCTACTCTACGGTTACTGCATCCATTCCTCCCTTAACCACACCGTTTCTGTTTCTCTCTCTCTTTTTCACAACCATCCATGCTGCCTCTCCCAACCATTCCTCCCTCCACCACCGCCGTACCTCATCATGATGATTCTGAAACCGACTCCAACACTGAGAGCGATGACGACGGCTCTTGCTTTGACTTACACTTCACTCTACCTCCCCAAAACGACGACGTTGACCATCATGATAACAATAACGAAGATTCTGAGTCAGAGTTCAAGTTTGCGCTTTCTCCTTCAAACCCAACCGACCCTAACCCCTCTCTTTCTCCTTCCCAACATTTGGAACTCAATTCATCCGAACCTAACTCCAGGCCTCGCTTCCATGCCTCATCAGTGTTGAAATCGGCAACCAAGTTCCGTGTTTTCATGTCAGCTCTCAAGAAATCTAAGTCAAACATTGTGACATCATCATCACATAATAATAAAGACAATGACTCTCGTCACTCTGTTACTAATCCACATCCAAAAAAACAGAGAAAGCTTTTCACAATGAAATTCAGAGTAGAAGAAGTTCCAATCTTCACCACAGATAACAGCTCCAAAGGAGGAGGTGGTGGTGGTGCTTCGGTTAACGACGCTTCACAGAACAAGAAACAAGAGTCACAAACAGAGTCACCTTCTTCTTCTTCTTCTGATGAGAAACGTTTACACAAGTATTTGAAAATGGTGAAACCTTTGTACGTTAAGGTTTCTCCAAGGTATGCGGAGAAGCTAAGATTTTCTGGGCAGCTTAACATGGGCTCTACGGCGGTGCAGAAACCTGCTCCGTCGAAAGCGGTGGCGGAGAAGGTGAAGGTTCAGCCGGAACGGGATTCTTCTGAAGCTGCTTTGGGAGGTGCCAGCGTGAAGGGTCAGAAACAGAGGAATCTGCCTCTTACTGCGGGGCTTCGAGTCGTGTGCAAGCATTTGGGGAAGAGCCGGTCGGCGGCGGAATCTGCTCCGGCTCCGGTGGAGTTAGTTTCTTCGAGGAGGCGTGATGATTCGCTGCTGCAGCAACATGATGGGATTCAAGGTGCCATCTTGCACTGCAAAAGCTCCTTCAATGCCTCCACAGGTAAATTGTTTTTTACTTTTTTTATTTAAAAATTTTCTTGTGGGTACATAATTTTTTATTTTATTTGATTCTTTTGAAGAGTATTACTGGGTAATTACTAATTATAATTGTTGATTGGGATTAATTTTTTTTGGTACATGACATGCACTATTCAACAAGGATTAAATTCATAAAAGAAAAAAAAAATTTCTACATTATTAATCAGTAGAAAATTGATATCGAGAGTGTGTCAGAAGGGTAAAAAAAATTATATATTTGATTATTTAATTCAAGTAGTACATTGTTTGCTAGATTCATTATTAATTTACTCATGGTTGTTGGAGAATTTTACTTTGATTTTGTTCTTGTGTTGAAACAGAAAGCGACTCTTCTAAGCTGCCACAATGTGTGAACGATCCATTGCATGAGAAATCCCCCTGAATTATCAACTAAGTCTACCAATGAGGGGAAAAGCAAGCAACGAGTTCTATTTTCAAATGCGTCACTTATGCATTATGTAAAAACTGAAAAGGAAAATGCTACTACTTAATTAGAAAGACTCAGAGCATGTTTGAGAAACCATGTTTCGGTTGTTTTTTTTTTATGTTTTGTAAATAATTATCATGTTTGGCCATCAGATTATTTTTTCTAAAAAGTTTTTTTAGGGAGAAAAAAGTTGTTTTAACATATTTTCAACCATCTCATTTGTTGAGCTGTTTGATTATTTCATCATTTAGATTATTCACTTTCAATTACCAACTATCATAAATGCCCCTTGCTCCACGCATTAGCTGACACAATAACATACACGCATATTTGATGAGCACGGAGTTATACACTGCAATGCTCTCTTGCAGGCCAACTTTGTTATACACAGCATAACAGGGTGTAGAAAAACAAATTTATTTAACATGCTTATTTATTTATTTATTTATTTATTTATTTATTTAATATTCATTATTTCTTTATATAATCTTTTTTGTTAGAATTGTATTTAAACGTGTGGAAACAACGTTGAGTCACTTAGAAATGTTATAAATTTTTTATTCGAATTTCTATAATAAAAAATAATTTGATGACAAAATAAAAAAAAATTAACAAGTTTTAATATTAAAAAAGCATAAATATTATTAATATTCACATTTAACTTCATATCTTTTTTCGTAATTTACTATATAAAAGTGATTATTTTTATATTGTCTAAATGAAATAGATTATCTTAAAATCGCTTTTCAGCATCATATCCAAATAAAAAGAAATTCTGATTATAATCGATTATTTGAAAACAAATTATGAAAATAATTTTTTTTTTCTAATTTTGTTAAACACGATCTCGAGGAGGATATTAGATTATTAGATTTCAGAAGGAAGAAAATACAAAAAATAAAAAATAGCTGTAAAACTTTAAGATGAATGAAGCTCATTGGGCATTTAGCTCTGTGGCTCTTGTACTGAATGTCTATATATTGTAAGTGAAACTGAAACAAGAATCAGAACTTTTATGCATAGCGCCAATTTTGAACCAACAGCTCGCATCCTTTTGTGAAAAATTGCTATAGCAGCAGTGCCACTACTCGTGAAATTGGGCTTCCTGAATTCCTTATTTTGTCTAAATAAATCGGTTCTCCTTTTTCTCATACAAGGCCTCTTCACAACATTGATGGGTAAAATTGCAAGTGCGAATCGAATTATCTACGTGTATAAGGATCTTCGATAGAACACATACAAACACATCACAAAGAAAACAATAGAGAACAATAATTAATGTGGTTCGACACATCTTACCTACGTCAACGATATCATCTCAGTAAATGTATTCACTATCTCAAAATATGATTATAAGATTTGTAACACATCCCATTTTGTGTATCATCCTATAAACACGAGTATCCCACTCAAAGAGTTTCGAGGAATGATAAATACTCAACTCACTACAAATGATCACCCACATGAGGATGCTTCTACTCTTCATATGATCACCCACACTTGGAATACTTCAACACTTCACAAGACTCTCTTTGTATACTGAAGGTATGTGGCTTCTTCCAAGAGTAGATAAGTGTCAATTAATTGCTTCTCACAATTTCAATATCTTTGAAAATCTCCATTTCATTCTTCCAAAAATGAATGTAGTCTCCCCATGAGTCAAATATTAAATTCCAACTACTCATCCCGTTCTTTTTCTATGGTAATTTTAGCTATTTGTTTTTTTTCCAAAACAATGGACCTTTTATAACCCCAAGATATATTTGACAATTTTTTCCCCATATATACCCTTATCATAGAATTAAATTGAAATGCCTTGAAAATATACTAAATCCTCCCTACTTAAATTCAACCATAAATATTGCATGTTCCAAAACAAAAGTGATACATATCAATGCACCTTGCATTTGATCAAATAAAATGTGTACCTTACTAATGGAGTGTGGAATAAATATGATTATAATTTATAAATAATTAATGATATTATAAATAAATATATTTTGATGCAAATATAAATAAATTAATAATATTTTAATCTATATATAAAAATCTTAAATTAACATAAAAAAATCGAAAGAATATTTACCATGTATTAAAATTTCTCATTTCAATTAATGTTTGAAAATTTCAATTGACTATTCAAGGACCTTGTTGAGTGCTTTTTGATTAACCAAAAGAGAGAGAAAAACCAAAAGTATTTGTTTCAATTAGCTCGATGCGACGGGAAATGCGGTCTGAGAAGTGGGAAAGATGGGGATATGAGCAGTGAAAGTAAGATTTTCTTTTGGGTGAAGAAAAGGAAAATGTTTTTGACTAAAGCAACAAGTGAGTATTGGGAGTCGTTACTCTTTTTTATATTCATTGTCATTCTTATCTTATTAGTGTTTTACTAATTAACATTTGATAGATTTAATTTAGTAATTTAAATTAATTCATGGATACTCTCATGAGTAGCAAAAAAAAATGGTTGGTCGCAACAAAAGTGGACTTACAATATGGGTGGTTTGAATCATAGAGTTGTTATTTTGAAAGGGTTTTAGATAATCTGATGGCTACAACTTTGCTCATAGAATATCCTATTAAAAACAAAAAAAAAAAGCTAGCTTAGGATATTAGTAAAGGGATTAAGAAAAATATAATATTTTATTGAAAAATTTAAAATCTCACTTTTCTATGCATTCACTGCACTATTTCCTCATGTAAACTTGTCTTTTTAATTCATAAACTATTACCCTTAAAGCAACTGTTAATATTCCTCTAGTTTTTTATTTGTACATGATTTTTATCATATTATTTTTGTAATAAAAAAATATATATTTCAACATTCAATCTTCCTATTTTCATTTTTAAAAAAATAGAAAATTAATTTTTTACAAAAAATTATATCGAATTCTCCAAAAGTTGGATTTAATTCACTAAGACTTCTCTCAATTAGCTTGAGTTTAAGGTGAGTAATTATGAATGTATCCACCTTGATTGATTAAAGCAAGTTAAGATCTCACTATATTTTAACCAATGAAAGGTGGATAGATGCTAGTTTACTCACTTTATACTTAGGTTTAGTTTTAAAGGAACTTTTTCAATTTAGTTTGACTCCACACTAGTACTGTTTTTAAATTATATAGATATCTCTTTATATTTATGTTATAGTGGGAGTAAGAATTCTTAAGAGTAAATATAATGATATTATAATTAAATTTAAACAAATATAAATAACTTTTTTTTTAATGAAAAATCAATGTAATTTTCCCTTATTTTAATGTTCACATAATAAAGTAAAAAAATTAACAAGCTATAAAGTAAAGAAAGAAAAGGGGCATGGGGAGGCCTTGTGTTTGAAGGACAAAATGATGGAGCCATATCATTTCTTTCTTTGTGTGTGATAAGCTCACTTTAGGAGTGCAATTTGGTCATGTTGGGTTTTTAAAATTAGGCTCAATATGATTTTTGTAATCAAGTTTAGGCCAAGTTTTTTCTTTTGAAACAAGTTTAGGCCAAGTTTTAAGTTAGTCCACTCGGGTTAGATATTATATAGTATATTAAGATTTATAATTTTACAAAAATTAACAATGTTATAATATTTTTAACTTGATTTAATAATTTTTTGTATTGATATGATTGTTTTAAAATTATATTATAAATCATTTTTTATTTTTGGCGTTATACAATTACAATTTTGTAATTTACTGTATATTTTTTAAATTATGGCACTGTTTGGTTTGTCAAATCCGCTAGTATTTAGCGGATAGCATATATCGGATGGAAAAGTAGTCCCGTTTGGTAGTCGTTTTTAAAATTAGCGTATAATATTTTTCACTAGCGTATAATGTTTTTCCCATACGTGTTTGAGCTTATAGCGTATAGCTTATCATTTTTTCTTCAATTTTTATCCCTACTATCTTAATTAAATTTTCCACTTATCCTTAATTATAAAATAAAATATTAATCATTTAACATAGTATATAAATAAGAATTTATTTCACCATTTATATTTATATTCAAGATAATAAAATAGAAAATATATTTTTATCTATAAAAAATAAAATTTATATAAAAATCAAATCAGTATATAATTTTATTTTTATTATTCCATTTTATTTATTAGAAATAATTAAAACTAAATTAATATTTAAAATTTTAAATGATAAATAATTTAAAATAAATTAAATTATTAAAAGTGATAATTATTTCAAAATAAATAATATAAATAATATATATATATATACATATAATTTATATAAAAAAATGCTAACATATCTTTTTATGTAATTTTAAATTTATCAGTTAGTCCAACCGCTAGTTTTACCAAACACTTCAAATCCAATCCGCTTTCTACTATCCGTTAGCATATCCACTATCCGCTGGTTTTTACCAAAGAGTCTATACATATTATTCAAATGTTTGATTAGTCTAATTACGACCCATTCACTAATAATTGGACTGTGATCAAATTGAGTCCAAAAATGAAATATTGGCTTATTCAAATTATCGAATTGAGAATTTGATCCAACCTGACTTGTCAACACTCAACACCCCTTACCCAGGTAGCTCTCCACACGGCCTGATGGCTTTGTGTTTGTGTGTCTACTATGCTCATGAAGCAACTTGGAAGATTCAATTTGTACCTTTGTCACTTTGTGACACATTGTTTGGCCGCACGAAGTATCTTTAGTAAACATTTTCCACACAATATATCTACAGATTATATAAATAAAAATTCATATTTTATTTATGTATGGCTTTAATTTGAATTTTGAAGTAGCAAACCTTTGTGCATGTTCTCCCTTGACCCTTATCTTTAGGGATCACAATTTGAACCCTACCCAATGGGTACTCGTAAAAAATACCCACAACGGATAGGATAAATACCCGTTTTATAGGTATGGATCCGAGTTTAGGTAACTATCCGAAAATAAGAGAGGGCATGGGTGCGGTACGGGTACTCTAGTACCTACCCCATCCCATACCTACATATATATATTTTTATATTTTTTATTTATATTAGTATACATAATTATATTTATGTATCAATTTTTAAGAATAAAATTATGTAAAAGTTCTAAACTTAGGCCTTATTAGTGTTTTTCCTTTTTCCGAACTTACAAGTTCATCGATTTATTGTTTTGGATGGTCATTGTGATATTTACTCGTTTTGGATGTTTTAGATGTTTTTTATTTAGTTTAATACTTTGGTTTATAATGTTTCATGAGTAAATTTGAAAGATCTTTGGTTGGTTTTTTAATTGAGTTATAATATTCTTTATCTTATTTATTGTTTTTTCTTACTTAAAGTATGGGTAACGGATGCAGATGTGGGTATTTAGGTACCCAGAGGGTACGGTTAAGGATACTAAAATTGCTACCCATATAGGCATGAGTTCGGGTAAGAGTATTTTTTAAAACGCAGCCACACGAATTTGAGGACGAGTACCATATTACGCTATCAAGATCCTACCTATTGCCATCCATCCTTAATGCTTGCCACTAAAATGCTGGCCGAAACGCAATTCGAGCTGACCTAACCCAACTCAGTCCTGCCCCTTTGTCTAGTCGGACCAAGCCAAGCGGCCCAAATTGCCACCTCTTGTTGGCACATCTATCTAGATGTTTGTTACAACAAGACTTTACATTAATTTTTGGGTCTTCAAAACATCCTAAAGGCAGAAAGGCTCGGTGCCTTAGCTATATCGTGTAAATTACTATAGTATTAAACAACAAATTGGCTTTCATGAGATCCCTCATCCATTTGGGGATCTTATTGGTTCAATTCGTAGTGATTCAGTTGGGGCGCCCGTACCCTATTTCATTTTTGTGTAATTTTTTTTTTTGAGCTTTTTAACTCTGTTGAGCATAAAAAAATAAAATAAAAATCATCTAGAATATTGCAAGACAAGAAGTGAATTCTTAACTTGATGCAACCTATCCTTAATCATGATATTTTTACACTCCTTGTGCTTACTGATCAAACCATTTTTGTTTTAGAAGCAATAATGAGTAGGCAATAGACGATTATGATTTAGGTGTAAAAAAGTGGTATGATACAAATGTGGTTTGATGGAATTTTCCTACCCTAAGGGTTTGTTTGGGAGTTTGGGAGGGGAAGAGAGGAGAAGACTTAGAGGAGAAGAGAGAGAGGAAAGGGACGGAGGAAGGGAGGATACTCGCCCACCTTGTATGGTTTTTTTTTATAAAAAAAATCAAAACCCTCTAACATGAGAGGGAAAAATAAACTAGAGGAGAGTTTCGAAGTTTTGAAGGGCTATCCTTCATTCCCGTCCACTTTTCCCCTCACTTACTTGTGAAACCCTTCCCCTCCCTTAACTCTCCAACCAACCCTAAATGTCAACGCGTATAAGACAATTGTTGCCATCAGTTACACGGACGGTACCGGTGGTGATATTGTATTCAGTTGTACAATTCAATTCAACCACAACCTTCCTCTTAAACAGATTCAGCACCTTCACCTTGCCATCTATCCTCGTATATGTGCTGAAATTCAAAGCTAGATCACTGACATCGTTCCTCAAACTTGGGACATCCATAACCTTGTTTGCCATAATCGCTATGCTCACGTTGAACCTCATCGTCCTTCTAGCCTTGGCCTTACCCGACGGCGTGGTACCCTCACCAACTCCTACGCCATCATAGTAAACTTTTGTGGTAGAGTTTCCAAACCTGAAGGTGAAGTAATTTGTGTTCTTCATAGAAACATCAGCAACAAGTGTGATGTTGTAAGGAGCATCCTTGGTGAATGTTCCATTGACAAGGGTCATCCCATTCATCTTCACCTTAGGCTCTTTTACATTGTAAACGGTGAAGGCAAGTACTATGATTATGACTACAAATATCAAAAGAAGGGCAGTGACACAACCACACCAAATGATGAACTTTTTAATACGAATTATTTGATGCTCGGAGAAGGTTTGAATTTGATGTTCTTGGTTGTTGAATTGAGTAGGGGATGATGTTATGTTTGGAGCCAAGGGCTTGATTTGTTCCCCGGGGCTTTGTGCCATATTTGACTTTGTTTGTGTTGGTTGTGGGGAAATATATTTAGCGTGGTATTTATTGGTACTATAGGATGTAGATAATGGTTTTATTAGTCATTGGGTACTTAGGTCCATTTCCATATTAATGTTTTTAAATTGGTTGATAGCTCCGTGATGTGAGTTTTTGATAAGCATCTAGAAACCTTGGAGTCAGTCCATGTTAGATGTTTTCTTAGACGCGCTTACACCAAATGGCACAGTTTGACTTTTGACTAAAAAAATGGGTAGTGATTGGATTTGAAGGATGTGAAAGGATTAAATACATTTAGATTTAGATCATCAATTAAAAATGGAATTAATAAGTTGAAACATGTGAATTTGGAATGATTACTGAAATTGTCGTGCTGGAAAAGACACGTCCGGCCTCATTAGAATGAATTTGATATTGCATAATATTAGATTAACGAATAAGTCATATGTATTATAAACAAACATAGAATTGATCATGAAAGTCCTAGCTAGGCATCATTTGAAAGGAAAATTTGTTGACAGTGTGGATGGGAGGAAGGGGAGTGAAAATGACCTCCACCACCATATCCGTTGACTTAACTTTACTAGTCAATTTGTCAAAGAGTCGTGGTATTTCGATCTTCATAGAGCCCCTCCTTTCGTTTGCTTTAATAGCTATCTACTTTGGGCCGTTGGGCTGGTTTTATATGCGAGATCCATAGAGGAGTTTTCAGCTTCCTTGTGTATTGTCTTGTGTTCTTTATTTGGAGCGAGGCTCAATCTTGTCCCCGCACCCTCTACTCTCCATTTCTCCACCTATCGCAGACTAGTAAAAGTATTTTCACCAAAAAAAAAAAAAAAAGTAAAAGTACGCAAGCAAATGATGCTCATTCCGATCCATAATATAAAAAACAAAACTCTAAAATACACCGACCAAAAAAAAATGTATTGGAATGAATTAATTATAATTAATACTCATATAAATTTCCAAAAACACTCATTCCAATTTTAATCAATAGTCTGATGGCATATAATTAATTGTAATAATTAATAAGATAAATATTGAAAATTAACATTTAATATATATGAAAATTGATACATGTTTTTTATATATTTGACACAAAAAAAAACCTATTTATTTTTTATATTGTGCAACGGAGGGATTACATGATAATGAACTCTCTTTTTTCTCTATTAATAATTAAAACATCTAATGATAACTCTTTTGCACTTTTATATATAAAAATGACCTAGTCACCCTTTTCATAAAAAAAGTGCTTGCCTTATTTCGTAAGTGGGTAATGGTTATTTTTTAACTCCCAATCACTTTTTCTGGCCTTTTGGTGTAGCTTATTGGCACGAACCGTAACTTTCTTAATTCTTATACCGACTAGAGAGGTTCTTGGATACTAAACGCTGAACACAAAAGAATAAGGCAGTTTTATTAAAATCGGATCGACCCGATCAAAACACTAGGTTAATGGATTATTGGTTCAATCAATGAGTCACTGATTGAACCGTATGAACCGATATATATTAAATATATAAATTTGTATTTAAACTATGTATAAATATATATATATATAAAATATTTTGTGAACATATTATCAATCGAAAGCATTGGTCCAGTGGCATAACTCATTGAAATCAATCACGTTCATCGGAGTCCGAGTCCGGCACAAGACATTTTGGGTGATTTTTGCTTGGAAATATTCGCTTCCGCGTGCCGATATCAGCTGGACCATGCAATGACGTCAGCTTCCAGTTTGACTCGTGAGTCAAGTATCCAGTTCACAACGGTTCACCTCGATTAAAGGCCGAGTTGATGATGTCAGCACTGGTTTGATTGTATGTCCGGTCTGACATGCTAACCGGACCGTTCATAGGTCCGGTTTCTGGTCCATCCAGTCGGACTGGCCTATCCGGTCCAATTTTAATAACACTGCACTAGTGCAATAAGTGCTTTTTACGTCAGTTAAAATTGATTCTTTACGTCAGAATACTGACTGACGTAAATACATATGACGTTAAAAGTTTAACTTTTAACGTCAGTTATAAACTTTTAACGTCAGTTGAGAACTGACGTTAAATATAACACTATTAACGTCGGTTCTTTAACACAACTGACGTTAATTTTGTCAAAATTAACGTCAGTTCTTTAACAAAACCGACGTAAATTTTGTTAAAACTAACGTCAATTGTTATCAAGAACTGACGTTAAAGGTCTTAATTTTAACGTCGATTGTAATAAACAACTCGACGTTAATAGTGTATCAGTATATTTTATAAAATACTTTTAACGCCGATCGTATGATACAACCGACGTTAATAGTATTTTTTTTTAAATTCAGTTTTAAAATATCACTCCCCTAAGCCATCCTCGCATTCAGTAAATATCCCAAGAATACGTAATATCACACACATTCAGAATTGCAAAGGAAAAATGGAACAATGATCCATATGTATGCCTGTTCAAAACAATATATATTTATTAACATAGGTTATAAATGTATACTAAGTTTAAACTACCTATATCAATATCCCTTCGTGATGATCATCACGAGTGGCATGTACATCGTCCACCTGTGTCTCCTCGATTATAGTAGGCATGTTTGTTGAAAAAGAAGGAGTCTCAGGAATATCAAGATTTGAATCTTCATTTTCATCACTACCATTATACATGCTTTTTCCTTGGAGAACCACGGACAACCTTTTGTTAGAAGGATCAGTGATGTAGAACACTTGTTTTGCTTGGGAAGCCATTATGAAAGGCTCATTTATATGACCTAACTTGTTGAGGTCTACCAATGTGAACCCCAACTCGTCGGTTTGTACACCATCGTTACTATCAACCCACTTACATTTAAATACCAAGCACCGTAAGCTTAGTGTAATCGAGCACCCAAATATCTTCAATATATCCAAAGTAAGGTCTCTGTCTGTAGTCGGGTTTTGTGTCCTTTGCACTAGAGAAGTGCATTGCTTCGGCCACGATCATAACCCCACTATTTTGCATGGTACTCTTGTTATCTTGTTCCTTTGTATAAAAGGAAAAGTTATTTATGTCGTATCCGCTCCAACATATGACGTTGAAGTTAGGCCCACGTGCTAGCCATTTTACGTCATCGAAGCGATACTACCATCCTTAAGCATTTCTTCCTTGAACCATGGTAAGAAAGTCTTGTTATGCTTGTTCAACAACCACCTTTCGCTAATTCGAGGGTTTTCTTGATTGACTTTTCTTTTATGTTCAAATAAGAAAGGCTGAACACATTTGATGTTGTTCAATACATACAAATGTGCTTGAAGCACTTCCTCCCGATCCTTCCTATTAATTCTTAAGCCATGTGTACCCTTACCTTGACATCTGATCCCATCATGCCGAGGCTTAGGAACCCCTATAGGATCCGTGTTATGAAGGTAGTCCGAACAAAACTCAATAGCTTCTTCTGCAACATACCTTTGAACAATAGATGCTTCCGGACGATGAGGATTCTTCACGTACCCTTTCAAGATCTTCATGTAGCGCTCAACTGGGTACATCCATCTCAGAAAAACCGGCCCACATAATCTAATCTCCCTCTCACCAAATGAACAATTAAGTGAACCATTATGTCGAAAAAGGAAGGAGGAAAATACATCTCCAATTGGCACAAGATTGTAGCAGCCTCAACTTCCAAGTCATCCAACATACGGGGGTCAACGACTTTGCTACATATAGAATTGAAGAATGAGCACAACCGATTAATGGCATGTCTCACATTTTTGTAGCAATACCACGAATAGCAACGGAAGAAGTTGTTGCATCAAGATGTGACAATCATGAGACTTCAAGCCAACCAATTTAAGATCACTAGAGACAAGCCTCTTCATATTTGAAGAGTAACCATGTGGAACTTTGATGCCCTGAAGACACCCGCAGAAACTTTGTCTCTTTTTTTTGACAAAGTATGACATCTTTGGCGGCAAATAAGTCCGCTTACCATCCTCAACAACTGGAGCTAACTGCTCTCGTATACCCATAGCAACGAGGTCAAGACGAGCATTCACACCATCCTTTGTCTTGCCCTGAATGTTGAGAAGCGTCCCGATCACACTATCACACACATTTTTCTCCACTTGCATCACATCAATGCAGTGTCTGACATCAAGCTTGCGCCAGTATGGAAGATCAAAGAATATCGACCTCTTCTTCCATATGTTTTTCTCAACAGCTTTACCTTTCTTTTTGGACTTGTCGAATATAACATCGATGTCCTTTACCCTCTGATAAACCTGCTCTCCAATTAAGGCCGCCGGCGCTTCTTCTGTCTCTTGGCATCCATTAAAAGCTTTTTTCATCTTACGATATGGGTGATCACGTCTAAGAAATCTCCGATGCCCAAGGTAAACCGTCTTCTTTCCATGATGCAACTGAGTGTAGCATGTGCCTTCTTCACATATAGGGCATGCTTTATGCCCCTTGACACTGCATCTGACAAGTTACCGTATCTTTGGAAAGTCGTTGATGGAGCAAAATAACATGGCACGAAGCTTGAAAGTCTCATGAGAATACCCATCAACTACATCAACACCTTCCACCCACAACGTTTTCAAGTCTTCAATCAAGGGACCTAGATAAACATCTAAGTCATTTCCCGGTTGCTTTGGGCCCGAAATCATCATAAACAATATCATGTATTTGCGCTTCATGCACAACCAAGGGGGCATGTTGTAAATCACCAACAGAACAGGCCATGAACTATGAATACTACTCATGTTACCATAAGGATTCATTCCATCCGTAGCAAGTCCAAGCCTTAGGTTTCTTGGCTCATCGGCGAAATCCGGAAACATAGTATCGATATTCTTCCATTGAATAGAATTAGCAGGATGACGAACCTTTCCATCACGTTCCCTCTCATCATTATGCCATCTAAGATTCTTCGCATCTTTCGCATTGGCAAACAATCGCTTGAACCTTGGAATTATTGAAAGATACCACAACACCTTCGCGGGAGGACCCTTTTTTCTCACATCATCAACATCATCATCATCATCACCACCCTTCACTTTGTATCATGATAACCCACATTTGGGGCAATCGTGTTTGTCTTCATGAAAACCGGTGTACAATATGCAATCATTGGGGCATGCGTGTATCTTCTTATACTCCATACCCATAGGACACAATACCTTCTTGGCCTCATAGTTACGGTCAGGCAATGTGTTGTCCTCCGGAAGCAAGTCTTTCAACACTTCAAGCAATTCCGTGAAGCTTTTATCGCTCCAACCATTTCACACAAACCAATTTTAGCACCGCCGACAACCGTGTATGAGTAGTACACCCTGGATATAAAGGCTTATCCGCATCACCGCACAACCTATCATACACATGCGCTCGATGAAAAGATTCTTGTCCAATATCACGGATCATGTCCTCTACTCGATCATCCTCCATATCTACCTCAACGTCCTCACTTTGGGAGACACTCGCCGTATTACTACTCAACAACATATCACCATGCCATATCCATCTTGTATAACTCAAGCAAATCCCTTCACAAATCAAATGAGTACGTATATCCTTCACCGTACATTTCCTCGTATTCAAACACTTGACACAAGGACAACAGAACATTCCATTACTATTAGGAACATTCCTTTGAGCAAATTCTATAAATTCTCCCACCCCCTTCAAATACTCAGCACTAGTACGCTTACAAACCATCCAACTACGATCCATAACTAGATAGGTCCTGTAGATATACAAAACATATATATATCCAATATAAGGACAATACGGGAGATTGAAGACTATAGTTTTTAAAGATTAATTGCCAAGCACTGGTCACGGCCTGACAGTGATGTCCATCACGGCCGTAACGTGCCAACTGAACAGACCATGCCATCACAGGCAGAACTGATCACGGCCTAGCCGTGATTAGCATCACGACCATGACAGATCAACCAGCAGAGCAACATGCACTCAAAACCAAAAACATAGACGTACATTCCAAACAACTCAAACTCACGGTTTCAAGTTTCAACTACCGAGACTACAGTTTCAACATAGACTCAAAACCAAAAATACAAAAATGTGCCCTAAATACTCACCAGAAATAGGTGCTCGCGTGGTGGTGGGGAGGGGAGCTCGAGTGGTGGCCAACGTTCGATGTGGTTACTGAAAGTAGAGGGACAAAGAGAGTTAGTGCGCGGGAAGGGGAAAGAGAGATGTACGTCAAGTTATTGCAAAGAATGAATGGAAAGACAGAGTTAAGGTTAATAGTGTACCTCACGGTGGTGGCGAAGAAGCCCTCACGGTGGTTGCGGTGGAGATGAGCTCGCGATTAGGGTTCTGTGCTGGGTGAGAGTGAGGGTTGAGAGTGATTTAGGGTTGAGCGTGATGAAAAGAGAAAAGAGACGTACGTACAGAGCGAAGTGCAGAAGGCGCGCGGGTGTAAACATTAAATAAAAAACATTTAACGTCGGTTGTATTAAACAACTGACGTTAAAATTAATTTTTTAACGTCAGTTTTATTAACAAACCGACGTTAAATATTAATATTTTTTTAAAAAAAACACTTTTAACATCAGTTGTTGAATACAACTGACGTTAAAAGTGTTGTGTCTCTGTATAAAGTAACATTCTTCTGTAATGCACATATCTGCCTCTTCTTTTCCTCTATATTTCTTTTCCTTCACAAAATGGCTCTGAGACCTGTGTTAATTGAGTGACAACAGGGCATTTCGGATAGCTAGGGATATAGGATTATTTACGCCGCCTATTTATTTAATCAAGTAAAAATCACACTTTTAACGTCAATTGTATAAACAATGGAGCGTTAAAAATAAATATTTTTTATTTTAAAAACACTTTTAACTTCAGTTTTATTCAACAATCGACGTTAATGCACTGTGTTAAGAGTGACAACAGGGCATTTCAGATAGGGATATAGGATTATTTACGTCAGCTGTTTATTTAACTGAAGTAAAAATCACACTTTTAACGTCAGTTGTATAAACAACTGACGTTAAAAATAAATATTTTTTATTTTAAAAACACTTTTAACGTCAGTTTTATTCAACAACTGTCGTTAAAATTGTATAAGTTTCTGTAAAAGCATTCATTCCTTTGACTACTCTGCTACTAAATTACCCATTACTGCCGTGCTACTTACCCATGCACATTGTAACCTATAATCCTCTTTATGAGCACTAAGTTTATACCTAGACTTAAAGGTCTATTTCTTCCTAATCCTTCGGGCATTTTCTTTTCTGCACGTTTATAATATATGACTGCCAACTCCCAATGCGCCTTGGAACCTAATGCTCTTAATGATCAATTTAATTTTTTAGCAACTTACGACGCCTAGTAACTTCATCTCCTACTCCTATAAATAGCTTCCTTCCTTCCTTTAATTTTTCTGCTTCACAATATGGCTCTGCTATGGAGATTAACTTCATCACTCTTTCTTCCTATACCTAGACTTAAAGGTCTCTGTCTTAATGGTCAAATAACTTCTGAGTCTGAGTAAATCACATTACATGGGTGATAAGGGTGTGTAAATCGCATTATGTGAATTGCACACACCATCATCCTTCTGGAGAATCAGCAGCTACAGTTCCAAAACCTCAGCTTTGGAACAAAGTGGCTGTTCCAAGAATATTGCTGAAACAGATCGAGTGCACCCTTCACTCTGCCATGGCTCCAAAGTGACTGTGGATTCAGATGGAGCATCGACTTCAAATGAGGGAGGGGATGCATTCAATGTTGGAGATTCTGAGGACAGGACTGAGAAGAAAATGATGTTGAAGCAGAAACTTTTTTATATTTTAGTGCTATCTTGCGGAATTTTTTTATCTTTTAAACATGTAATTGTAACTTATGAATCGCTTCAATGAGATACGATTTGATTATACATATATAACTTGTTTTATGTTAAGTGTTTATTTATTTTAATTTGCACAAGAATTTGTTAATTTACTAATTCAAGCTAATTAATTAAGATTAAAAATAAACTTTTTTTTAAAAAAAGATTAGAAATAAACTGCACTATATGGAGTGATGATCTGCGTTAAGAGTGACAACAGGGAGATGACAACGAAAGAAAGATAGGAATGAGTTGATTATTTACGTCAGTTATTTATTTAACTGAAGTAAAAATCACACTTCTATCGTCAGTTTTATAAACAACTGACGTTAAAAGTTTTAATAATTTCTTGCAAAACACTTTTAACGTCAGTTCATTAAACAACTGACGCAAATAGTGATTTCATATTTACAAAACTGCCACTGCCTCACTTTTAACGTCAGTCCTTAAAACAACTGACGTTAACAGTGAATTAATGAAGTCTGATATTTACAAAACTGCCACCGCCCCCTTTTTAACGTCTAGTTTTTGGTTAACTGACGTAAACCTTTACCGTCTAATGTATATTTTCCACTAGTGCTGGAATAAGATGGGTTTTAGTTTTATTTTTTTAATTCAATCATCTTATACTATATTTAATTTTGATATCTCAATTTATATTATTTTAAAAAAGTGTGTAAATTGTAATATAAAATTCTCACTGATAATAATCCAACTATGTTCTTTACAACTTTTTTTATTTTATATAACTATGTTCTTTACAACTTTACTTTAGTTGTCAATTAACTAACCCACCCTCCATTATACAGAAGAAATAATGCGTTTGGAGTTTTTCTCCATGCACATCCTTTACAGATTACAAACACGGACCCAAATCACTTTGATAATGGGTTTAACCATATCCAAAGTCTTTGCCCGAAAAATAAAAGAAAGTGAAAATGAAGAAGAAGAAATCTATATACCAAATGAATCCTTACTGAATTACCAGCATTCATGGAGCCTAATTGTGAGAATACGCAGAGGGGGCTTGTGAAAGCCAGTATGAAGCCCAATTCTCAATGGAATATATTTTGTGGTGTTAATAGAAGAATTTCAAATTCTTGACAGAAATAATTCCGACAGGATGACAGAAGAATTGAAGGAAGAATCGTCAGATAACCACCATAAAGGAGAGTCGAATTCAGCAGAATTGACAGTTTAGAAAATCGACAAGAGTTGGTATGTCAGATAGACAAGGCTGTCAAGAAAGCAAAACGAGGGACACATTCGTCAAGAGTAAAATTTCTGACAGATATATTTAGCTGACTGACGGAGAAATCGAAGTAATGACAGAAAAAGGTAAATTAACAACCCAGCTTTTGACAAAGTGATAACAAGAATTGTCAAACGTACAAAAGTGTGGAAATGGCTAAGTCTTCAAGGCTAACAAAACATCAGCAAGATAAGCCGTCAAACAACCAAACCGTGGACAACAAGCAAGTTGGCACAAAGCGGTTCAAAGAAATGAGTAGTTAGATAAGTTTTCTTGTCAAATAGTTTGAATTTGAACATAGCAAAACTGCCATACAGGTGACAATCTTAAAGATAGGAAGTTATCTTTAGGTAGTTATTTTATTTGCTTATAAATACTGTTAATCACGATGTAATAGAGGAGGTTACTTGATACAATATCCTACATATCTCAATCACACAGCAGATTGAAGGATTATACTCAAGTATTTCCTCCATCCTTTTCATTTTCAATTCAATTCAGCATTATTATCCGGTACTTTATTCGCTCTTTAATACTGATTTTTAATTTCTTTATATGTCTTTCTTTACTTTCAGTATTCCTTTAATGCTCTTTACTTTCAGTATTACTTTCGTGCTCTTTATTTAAGTTATGTTATTTTATTGCATTCAGCAATCATTTAATCACGTTTTTTACAAATTGCCCTTTTAAATTACTTTTATTCCTGTCTTTAAATTATTGCCTTTTCAGAAAGTTATGCAACTACAAATTATCTTTTGTTTAAGAAACTGATGTTTTCTTTTCAAATCAGAAATACATTTACACTTCTACGCAACACTGACAGTGGGGAGCGACGCGATGCGCGCGTGCGTTCCGGCAAGTGTACCGGACTGTCGCCAAGTAATAAAAGATATCGATCCCACAGAGACTGTGATCCCGAATCGCAACTGATTTTCAAATCGAGTAAATCTGGATTGTGTAAAAAGGATTTTTATATTTTGAAACGGTTTTGAATTTAGAGATAGATAAAACAGAATCGAATAAAACTGAAAACAAATCTTTTTGGTTTTTCAGATCTAAATGGGTTCCTAGGGATTTTAGGTTACCAACAAGATCGTTTACGTTGCTAAGTCGATTACCCTTGTTAATTAGCGAAATTGCCTTGAAGGCGAGTTTATCCTCTAATAGCTTAAGCTCCCTCTCGGGTTACAAAAGCCGTGCCCAATTGACCCAACCTCTACTCTCGTGGTAGTCGAACTCAGATTGGACCCTTTGCGTTTCGTGACAACTCGTTGATCCTCGAGGGACGGCTTCTAACTCTCGTGATTTCAGTCCCAAGTCTGACTCTATAGATCCGACACCTAAGTTCACCGCGTCTGACTTTATAGATCCGACACCTAAGTTCACCGCTAGGTTCCTCCTTAGAATGTCTAAGTCATTCAAATAAACCTAAGTTCACCGCTAGGTTCCTCCTTAGATCATCCACGTCTCGCAATTAAGCGGCCGCCGAATTTTACGAGTGAAAAACACTAGAAATCCTAAGTTCACCGCTAGGTTCCTCCTTAGAATGTCTACGTCCCGCAAATAAGCGGTCGCCGAATTTACGAGTGATTAAAACACTAGAAATCAGATCTAAAGCAAATCGAATATTAACGAAGATATTACATCAAATTCAACATCATAAACGAATCTCGGGCATAGCCCCAATCCCTAGAAACTAAGCTACTACTCCAGCCTTGCCATGGAGATGACAGGCTGGGTTACAAATAACATGAAAATAACAAAATCAGAGAAGAGAGGAGGAAGAAGAAGATAGATCCTAAAATGTAGCCTAAGTAGTAGCCAAGAGTCTATGTGCTGTTGTGTTGTATGGATCTGTATGTGGATCTGTCCGTTCTGCTTCTGCTTGGTCCTTATTTATAGATGTGGGAAGTTAGAATCCCATTCTAACTGAAATTCTGATCCAATTCAGTTTCTTCAGGTCCAAGTAATGCGCGTCACGGCCGTGATGGCCATCACGGCCAGTGATAAGTCTCTGGCTTATCTAGTTTTATGACTAGATAAACTAGGGTTTATGTGCCAATTAGTCGAGTTCACTCTCGTTTTCGCCCAAATTTGCCTTGTTTTGTTCCTAAGTTGGACTTTGACTCGTTTTGCATCTTTTGTGTAGTTTTTAGCTTCTTTTGAATAGAATTACGCTTGTGGTTGCTTGTGTTGTTTTCAGGTCAATAAGTGAAGCTCTGAGAATTGAGGAAAGTCAAGAAATAGTGGAGATTGCCATTCTGGAGATTCTCGCCCCGCGAGAGTAAGCTTGCCCCGCGAGAGTTTGAAGACCCGGGAAGACAGAGACCATCACGGCCTAGCCGTGATGTATATCACGGTCGTGACCTAAAATCCACACAAGTCAGAGACCATCACGGCCTAGCCGTGATTCACATCACGGGCCGTGAAAAGAAGGTTCGCGTCGCGAGACATCCTTCGCGTCGCGAGTGTTTGAACTCCAGAAAAGTGCCAAAGTCAGAGACCATCACGGCCTAGCCGTGATTCACATCACGGGCCGTGACAAGAAGATTCGCGTCGCGAGACATCCTTCGCGTCGCGAGAGTTCAAATTCCAGTGCGTGCGCTGAAAACAGGCCGTCACGGCCTGGCCGTGATGGCTATCACGGCCGTGACGCGTGGCCTCCTTATAAATAGAGCAGATCAGAACAGAAAAAGAGGACTTTTTGGATCAGAACTGATTGGAGATCTTTTGTAATCCTTATTCTGGGGCTGCGTCTCCTCTTCTCTTCTCTTAATTCTTAGTTTTAGGATGATTTCCGATTGTACGTGTGTCGTTGTTACGGACATGAGGAACTAATCCTCTTGTCTAAGGGATCGATGAAGCCACCTATGGCGGCATAGTATTCATGTGATGTAACTCTCTCTCTCTTAATTCAATTATTGTTTTCCAATTCTGATTTCATTGTGTTGGTTATATGCTTGCGTGATCAACTAGTTAAACGTGTATGAGGCCGAGAGGCGATTCGCGTTTCAGAACTTGAATTGGGAACATCGATCGAGTGTTGCACGAGAGTGAATAGGAGATCGATGCAACTCTTAGGGAACAAGAATTAATAGAATTCGAGATTAGGGTTAAGAGACCTAGGAAGTAATTAACTCAAATCATCGAATACGTCCTATTGAGCACGACAGTGGATATAGGAGAATTTAGGGGTCCCGTTGACATTAAAATTGAACCTAGGGAGGAGATCAATATCACTTGGGTACTTTGCATGATTGGGTAGGTGGATTCGAAACCTTAGATGCTTTTAATTCCAGATTTCATCACCATCTCTTTGATTGATTCGATTTGTTAATTTGAATTGTGATCTTAGTTTCTTTCCAACCACTTTCTCTACTTAACCAACTTATCGGATTTCTCGCGAAATTAGTCGAATTGGTAACCCAATCCTTGTGTTCGACCTCGGTAGACTCTTACCGTGTTTTATTACTTGCGACGACCCGGTACACTTGCCGGAGAGTCAACAAGTTTTTGGCGCCGTTGCCGGGGATTGGCACGACCAATTTTCCTAATTTTTAGGAAATTCGGCTGTTGGTTAAGCTGACTTTTAGTTTTATTTTCTTTTATTTAATTGCTATTATTTTTCTCTGCTTCTTTGATTCCACTTGGTCTTTGCCTGTTTTTGTATGCGAGGTACCCTCCTACAAGAGGACTTGCTATTTGATTCCGAGATCACCAGGACCGAGCGGCAATTAAGGAAAGAAGCCAGGGAACGGAAAAGAATTGAAGGAATTAAAATAGAGGGCATGGCTGAAGAAAATCCTCCTCCTCCTCCTCCTCGTTACAAGCCTCTCTTCGAGTACGATCTACCAAACTTGGAGGATTGTGCTTCTTCTATTGTGAGGGGCAACCTGAACACAGACTCCTTCAGAGTGGAAGGATGTGTCACAGCCCAGATCCGTGAGAATCAGTTCGACGGCAGTGGCAAGCAAGACCCGCATAGACACATCACTCGCTTCCTTGAAGCCTGTGACTTACAGAAGACAAGAGGAGTCTCACAGGATGAGTTTCGCTTGCGACTTTTCCCTCTTTCTCTTAGGGATGTCTCTCGCGATTGGGTTGACAGCTTGGATAGGAACATCATCAGAACTTGGGAGCAAATGGCACAGAAGTTCCTAACCAAATACTTTCCTCCTCAGAAGGTGGCACAAGCAAGAATAGTAGTCACATCATTCAGGCAGACAGAGGATGAAACTTACAATGAAGCGTGGGAGAGGTACAATGGTTTATTGAGAAGATGTCCCTCTGCGTTCTTTGACCCGGTTTCCAAAGTGCAGCATTTCTTTAATGGATTGAGGGGACGCTATCAGATGAACTGTGATGCCGCAGCTGGCGGTTCTTTTGTATATTTATCGGCTGAGGATGGATGGGCACTGTTAGAGAAGATGTCATATAATGATTACAACCGTGGTAGGGAGACCTCAAGTGGAATCAGTTCTGGGACAATGGAAGCCATTTTAGAGCAAAACAGACTTTTGAAGATGCAGAATGAGGCTTTGTCTGGGAACAAGAGGGTTAATGCGATACACGAGGGAATGCCTCCGGGTTATGCAAATTGCAATGGAAATCATGACACTCAGAATTGCCCGCTAAATTTCCCTCAGGAACATGTGGACTCTTGCCACAACTTTTATGACACTGTGCCCCAGAATAATTATCAGAGAAACAGACAGAATGATTACAATCAGAATCAGAATAGGGGGTACATGAGGAGAGACCATCCGGGTTTCGCATGGAGTAATGCTAGTGGTGGTCTAGCCGGGCAGCAACCTCAACAGGGTCTGAGGCCACACATAGGGATTCAGCAGTGCAATACTCAGCAGGGTCCTCCAGGGACTAATCAAGTGCAAATAAAAGATAGTGGAAGACAACCGTGGGAGCTGACTTTTGAGAAGATGAGTACAGCAGTGGAGAAATTGTCAATTAACACGAACACTGCCATTGACAAGTTGGCGACTCATACAGGTTCAGCAATTCAGAATCTTGAGACACAAATAGCACAGCTCGCGAAGCAACTGAATGAGCGTCTGCCGGGCACTCTCCCAGGTGACACTGAGAACAACCCTAAGAGCCAGTGCAATGCCGTGACCACTAGAAGCGGTAGAGTGCTGGAATCTAACAGGGCGCACCTAGTTCTCCTGGGAAGTTGAGGTCTCGAACCCACCACATGTTGAGGATGAACAACCTGAGAAAGAAGAGGAGTTAGCAAGAGGTAAGGCACCGGAGCAAGGAGGGAGGTTAAAACTTGTAGATGAAGAGTTCCGTAGAAAGAAGTGGGTAGAGCCCAAGGACCTCCCGTCCTACATGAAGGTACCATATCCGGAAAGATTGAAGAAGCCTCAACAGGATAAACAGTTCAACAGATTCCTTGATGTCTTCCGCAAGCTTCAAATTAACATACCATTTGCGGAAGCCCTGGAACAAATGCCATCGTATGCCCGGTTTATGAAGGAGCTTCTCACAAAGAAGCGGAGAATTGTGGATGAGGAGACGGTTGCTTTGACCGAGGAGTGTAGTGCCATTCTTCAGAGAAAACTCCCTCCAAAGTTGAAGGATCCCGGTTCCTTTTCGATACCGTGTACTATTGGGGAGATGAATATAGGGAAGGCATTATGTGATCTAGGGGTAAGCATCAACTTGATGCCCCTCTCCATGATGAAGAAGTTGGGAATCAAGGAAGCCAAGGATACACGGATGTCACTCCAACTGGCCGATCGCTCCATCAAATACCCTTATGGGGTTGTCGAAGACTTGCTAGTAAAGGTGGACAAATTCATATTTCCGGCAGATTTTGTGGTGCTTGATATGGATGAAGACGCCGAGATCCCTCTCATATTGGGGAGGCCTTTCTTGGTCACAGGGCGTGCTTTGATTGATGTGCAACAAGGGAAGCTCACCCTCCGCGTGCAAGATGAGAATGTAGTCTTCAATGTCTTTGAAGCAATGAAGCACCCTGTGGAGAGGTCAGAAGTGTACCGGGTGGATTTTGTGGATGGTATTGTCAAGGAAAAGACCACTAGAGGAGCCCATGGTTCTGCACTTGCACAAGTGTTGGTAAAATCCCATGGTGATGATAGTGAGGAAGAAGACCCCTTGGGGGATGAGGACTATCTTGAATGCTTGAAACATATGGAAGCCTTACCGAGTCTCCCAAGGGATGAATGTGCAAAGGAGAAACTCAACAAGGAAGGCAATGAGGAAGATGGAAAGACACCGGAGTTGAAGCAACTCCCAAATCACTTGAGGTATGCATTCTTGGGGGAGGAGGGACAACATCCGGTGATCATTAGCAATGCCTTGAAAAAGGATGAAGAGGAGAAACTGTTGAGAGTTCTTAGGGAACACAAATCCGCCATTGGGTGGAAGATTTCGGACCTAAAAGGTATAAGCCCTTCCCTATGCATGCATAAAATCTTGATGGAGGATGGTTATAAGCCGGTGGTTCAACCATAGAGACGGCTAAACCCCATCATGAAAGAAGCGGTGCGTAAGGAAGTGATTAAGCTTTTAGATGCCGGAATCATCTACCCAATCTCGGATAAAGAATCGGGTTAGTCCGATTCATGTGGTCCCAAAGAAGGGTGGAACAACCGTGGTGGTCAATGAAAACAATGAATTGATCCCAACAAGAACCATCACGGGGTGGAGAGTGTGCATCGACTACAGAAGATTAAATGAAGCAACAAGGAAGGATCACTTCCCTCTCCCCTTCATAGATCAAATGCTTGAGAGGTTAGCCGGATATGAGTACTACTGTTTCTTGGATGGTTACTCCGGCTATAACCAGATTGTGGTGGATCCTCAAGACCAAGAGAAGACGGCTTTCACTTGTCCGTATGGAGTCTTTGCCTACAGGAGGATGCCCTTTGGATTGTGCAACGCCCCCGCTACTTTCCAAAGGTGCATGCTCTCTATTTTCTCGGACATGGTGGAGAGATGCATTGAGGTGTTCATGGATGACTTCTCGGTCTTTGGAACCTCCTATGACAACTGTTTGAAGAACTTGACCTTGGTGCTTAAAAGGTGCCAAGAGACTAACCTTGTGCTCAACTGGGAGAAATGCCACTTCATGGTCAAGGAAGGTATAGTCTTAGGGCACAAAGTCTCCCAAAGGGGGATTGAGGTTGATAGGCGAAGATTGAGTTGATTGAGAAGCTGCCCCCACCAACCAATGTGAAGGGGGTGAGGAGTTTTTGGGGCATGCCGGGTTCTACCGGAGATTCATCAAAGACTTCTCCAAAATCGCAAGGCCGCTTTGCGACCTTCTTGTGAAGGATGTATCCTTTGATTTTAATGATTCTTGTTTAAATGCCTTCACTGTTTTGAAAAATATGCTTGTCACCGCACCCATAATCACTGCACCTAATTGGAAATTGCCATTTGAAATCATGTGTGATGCTAGTGATTATGCGGTGGGGGGCTGTTTTTGGGCAGAGGGTGGAAAAATTAGCTCATGTCATTTATTATGCAAGTAAAGTTTTGAATGAGGCACAAGCTAATTATTCCACCACTGAAAAAGAACTACTTGCTGTGGTGTTTGCTTTGGATAAGTTTAGATCCTACATCGTGGGGTCTAAGATTGTGGTTTTCACTGATCATGCGGCCATAAAACACTTGATGACAAAACAAGAGGCCAAACCTAGATTAATTCGGTGGATTCTTCTTTTGCAGGAATTTGATCTCGAGATTAAGGACAGGAAGGGATCCGACAATGGGGTGGCGGACCACTTATCTAGGTTGGTCAATCCCGGCACCGAGGAGGAATTGTTAGACATCAAGGAAGAGTTTCCTGATGAAAAGCTGTTTGCACTTATTGAAAATTCCCCTCCTTGGTTCGCGGATATGGCCAACTTCAAGTCTTCAAATGTGGTTCCGCAAGGTTGGACTAATCAACAGAGAAAGAAATTCTTCTCGGATGCAAAATATTATGTGTGGGAGGACCCATATCTCTTCAAGCAGTGCTCGGATGGGATCCTCAGGAGGTGCATTCCCCATGACCAAATCGGAAACGTGTTGTGGCATTGTCATAGCTCGGATTACGGTGGGCATTATGGGGGAAAGAAGACTGCAGAAAAGATCCTTCAAAGTGGTTTCTTTTGGCCAACGCTCTTCAAGGATGCCTACACCTTTGTTGAAAACTGTGATCGTTGCCAAAGGGCTGGCAATATTTCTAAGCGGCATGAACTCCCCTTGAATTGCATGCTCGAAGTAGAGCTCTTTGATGTTTGGGGGATAGATTTCATGGGACCATTCCCACCCTCTTTCTCTTACCAATACATTTTGGTGGCTGTGGACTACGTGTCGAAGTGGGTGGAGGCAATCCCAACAACCACAGATGATGCGCGGGTAGTCATGGATTTCTTGAGGCGCAATATCTTCTCTAGGTTTGGGGTCCCAAGAGTGTTGATCAGTGATGGGGGATCCCACTTCTGCAACAATCAAATGCACAAGCTTCTTGAGAAGTATGGGGTCAAGCACAGAGTCTCCACTCCCTATCATCCCCAAACAAATGGGCAAGCGGAGGTATCCAACCGTGAGTTGAAGAGCATTCTTGAGAAAACCGTCAACTCCTCACGGAAGGATTGGTCAAGGAAATTGGATGATGCTCTATGGGCTTATAGGACCGCCTTCAAGACTCCAATTGGAAGGTCTCCCTACAATTTGGTGTTCGGAAAGGCATGCCACCTACCGGTGGAGTTGGAGGAGAAATCTTATTGGGCAATTAGGGAGCTCAACTTTGACTTGACAAAGGCCGGAGAGAAGAGGTTGTTGGACTTGAATGAGCTGTCTGAGATCCGCATGCAAGCTTATGAGAACGCGAGAATCTACAAGGAGCGGACGAAGGCATGGCATGACAAGCACATCTTGCCTAGGAGGTTCGAGCCCGGGCAATTGGTGCTTCTGTATAATTCAAGGTTGAGGCTCTTTCCTGGGAAAGTGAAATCAAGATGGTCGGGACCATACAAGATCCTACAAGTCTTCCCTCATGGGGCAGTGGAATAAGAAGGGGCCTTTGGCAACTTCAAGGTGAACGGGCACAGGTTAAAGCATTATCATGGGGAGTCAATCCCAACTGGAAAGCAAGTGTTTCTTCTGGATTAACCCTTAGGGGTGACTTGAGTCAGGCTCGGGACGTTAAACAAGCGCTACTTGGGAGGCAACCCAAGCTAGGTATCCCTATCTTCTCCTAACTTTTGTTTTGTTTTTGATTTTTGTTTTGTTTTTGTTTGTCGCTCTTGAATAATTTGAGAAGATCAAGAGTTTTTGTATGAAATGTCGTGTCGGCAAGCTTGTTGGATTTTAATTATATTGAGCATAGATGGATTGCATGAATTATATTGACCATTTATGATTTCCCCCTAGGTTCTAATAATAGAAAAGTTGATCCCCACTTAAAAATTGAAAATTGAACTTTGAGGTTTATTATGATTGCTTGATTTATGATAAGTTTGGGGTGAGGGGGTGCACACACTAGGAATCGTATCTCGGTCAAACAGTTTGCAAAATGTCCAGGTGAGGATTTGAGCCTCCAACTCTGTTTTTGAATGTGTGAATCACTGTTAAGTTGCACTTTCCCGAATTTGCTTAAATCTCTATATGGTTTGCATGTTTATATGTTGCATCAAATGATTTAGGCAATTTTCTTTGAATTAACTACTTGGCCATAAATTGAACCAACCTTGATGAATGATCCCTAGTTAGCCACATTGAGCCTTGAAGCCTATTGTTCTTGATGACCTTACATTACAAGCCATTAACTCAGAAAAACCATGATTTTCCCCTATCCTAGGATTTAGGAGAGTATGGAATTTTAGCTTTGTAAGTGTTGTTGTGGAACTAAGTTTGGGGTGGCTACAAGTTCATGAATCATAGTTGAGAAAAAGAAAAAAAAACGGAAGTAAGGGCCGAAGGCTTGAAAGAAAAAAAAGAAAAAAAAATGGGTGATAAAAAGCATTGAATATGTGCCAAAAAGGGCAAAGAAAAATAAATATAAAAAGGGAGAGGTGTGTAGCCACCAACTGCAAGGAAGAGAATAATATGAGAGTAAATTCAATTGTTGTGATATTAGTTTCATGCTCTCATTGATCCTAGGGACTTAGCTTCTATCCTTTGATTATCCTACCCTTAGCCAGGCCCCATTACAACCTTTGAAAGACCTATTGATGATGCATGCATGTTTTCGTGGGAACTATGTTTGAGATGAAAATCAAATTCATGGGAAGTGCTCTTAGAATGTGAAAGTGAGTGAAAAGTTGATAGCCTAGACAAACTTGAGCGAATGAGTGAAATACTAAATGCCCTTGAGAGGAAGGTAATTGTTTGAAATAGATGATCTTCCTTTGTGTGTATCTTTGAGCCTCAACTTAGAGTAAAGATGGCATGAATGATAAATTCTCAATTGTTTAAGGTAGATGAATGTGGGGATTACATTGATGAAAAAAGGGGGGGAATCAAAGAAGAAAAACTGTTTTGTAAAGTCGCATGAAATTTGTGCGAAATTGATTAGATCTTTAGGCTTGCCAAGTCTTGAGTCGTTTTTGAGTTTTAAGCTTGCTTGGGGACAAGCAAGGTTTAAGTTTGGGGTGTTTTGATAAGCCTCTGGCTTATCTAGTTTTATGACTAGATAAACTAGGGTTTATGTGCCAATTAGTCGAGTTCACTCTCGTTTTCGCCCAAATTTGCCTTGTTTTGTTCCTAAGTTGGACTTTGACTCGTTTTGCGTCTTTTGTGTAGTTTTTAGCTTCTTTTGAATAGAATTACGCTTGTGGTTGCTTGTGTTGTTTTCAGGTCAATAAGTGAAGCTCTGAGAATTGAGGAAAGTCAAGAAATAGTGGAGATTGCCATTCTGGAGATTCTCGCCCCGCGAGAGTAAGCTTGCCCCGCGAGAGTTTGAAGACCCGGGAAGACAGAGACCATCACGGCCTAGCCGTGATGTATATCACGGCCGTGACCTAAAATCCACACAAGTCAGAGACCATCACGGCCTAGCCGTGATTCACATCACGGGCCGTGAAAAGAAGGTTCGCGTCGCGAGACATCCTTCGCGTCGCGAGTGTTTGAACTCCAGAAAAGTGCCAAAGTCAGAGACCATCACGGCCTAGCCGTGATTCACATCACGGGCCGTGACAAGAAGATTCGCGTCGCGAGACATCCTTCGCGTCGCGAGAGTTCAAATTCCAGAAGTGCGCCAGAAACAGAAGCCGTCACGGCCTGGCCGTGATGGCTATCACGGCCGTGACGCGTGGCCTCCTTATAAATAGAGCAGATCGAAAGAAAAAAAGAGGACTTTTTGGATCAGAACTGATTGGAGATCTTTTGTAATCCTTATTCTGGGGCTGCGTCTCCTCTTCTCTTCTCTTAATTCTTAGTTTTAGGATGATTTCCGATTGTACGTGTGTCGTTGTTACGGACATGAGGAACTAATCCTCTTGTCTAAGGGATCGATGAAGCCACCTATGGCGGCATAGTATTCATGTGATGTAACTCTCTCTCTCTTAATTCAATTATTGTTTTCCAATTCTGATTTCATTGTGTTGGTTATATGCTTGCGTGATCAACTAGTTAAACGTGTATGAGGCCGAGAGGCGATTCGCGTTTCAGAACTTGAATTGGGAACATCGATCGAGTGTTGCATGAGAGTGAATAGGAGATCGATGCAACTCTTAGGGAACAAGAATTAATAGAATTCGAGATTAGGGTTAAGAGACCTAGGAAGTAATTAACTCAAATCATCGAATACGTCCTATTGAGCACGACAGTGGATATAGGAGAATTTAGGGGTCCCGTTGACATTAAAATTGAACCTAGGGAGGAGATCAATATCACTTGGGTACTTTGCATGATTGGGTAGGTGGATTCGAAACCTTAGATGCTTTTAATTCCAGATTTCATCACCATCTCTTTGATTGATTCGATTTGTTAATTTGAATTGTGATCTTAGTTTCTTTCCAACCACTTTCTCTACTTAACCAACTTATCGGATTTCTCGCGAAATTAGTCGAATTGGTAACCCAATCCTTGTGTTTGACCTCGGTAGACTCTTACCGTGTTTTATTACTTGCGACGACCCGGTACACTTGCCGGAGAGTCAACAGCCAGGCCGTGACGGCTTCTGTTTCTGGCAATTCCATAGAGTTCAGGACCTTCGCGACGCGAAAGTGTGCTCGCGACACGAGCCTTCATTTTCATGCTTGTCACGACCGTTATGGTAATTACGGCTAGGCCGTGACGATCTCTGACTTGTGGGGGTTTTTGGTCACGGCCGTGATGGTCATCACGGCCAGGCCGTGATGGTCATCACGGCCAGGCCATGACAGACTCTGACTTTAGCCTTTCTTCCTTTTCAGTTTTGCTCGATCATGGCCGTGATGGGCATCACGGCTAGGCCGTGATGGGCTCTGTTTGGCTCATTTTCTTCACTTTTCAAGCCCTATTTTCATCCAAACTCCATCATGGTTGATCTTGAGCATTTTACCCTTGATTTCTGCAAAACAACACCACAAAAACCGCCTTACCCATTCCAAAGGAAAATTAACCAAAAATCAAATTAAATATGCCTAAACTACATGAAAATGCATGCAAAATGATAGACAAAGATGAGGTGAAATCACACTCATCAAATCACCCCAAGCTTAAGATTTTGCTTGTCCTCAAGCAATTACTCAGGCCAGAAGATATAAATAATCAAAGCATGGATAGTGAACCAAGAACCCTAGCAACTAATCCAAGTAATAGGCATATTCAATAAATCCCCAAGAGATAATCAATTTCAAGTCCAATTAGAAGCTTCGGTTCTTCAAATTCATATTCTCACTGATTCGGGCACTCGTCTCACCTCACTCAAGTGTTCCAGGGTATATGACATTTCGCTCAATTTCCTCAAGGAAAGTATTCTACCATAGGCTTGACTATTAACCAAATCTCTACTTTATTAATGAAAACACATAAGAATCAAGAGGTCTTTCACTTTGGTTGTAATGTGGCCATGGGATTTATTGTTAGGTGGGAAAATCAAGAGAAGGGAAATTCAAGAAGGCTAAACAAATTATCAAACATTGCAAAGCATGACACCTTCTAAAATACCTTTTTTGGGCTTTGATTTACTTTTCCACCTTTTTTTCTTTCTTTTTATTTTTATTTCTCACTTTCTTTTGTCATCCCCTTCTCCATTTTTTTCTTTTGTTTATTTCATTTTTATTTATTTGGAGAAGGGGAGATTTATAGCTCAAGAGAAATTATTTTCTAGCTTTCTCATCCCATTTTTTTTCAAACTACCTTTTACCCTTTTGCAATAAAAGGTGCCATACCAAGCATTATTCATCAAAGTAATTCAAGGTACCAAGAAAAGTATTTTATTTCTTTTTGGCTCAAAATTGGGCAACTAAGGGGTAGCATTTAATCAGTTGAAGCTCAGAAGGCCGGAAAAATACCTAGTGCCTCAATCATTTTCAAAAAATTTTAAGTTTCGAAACGGTTTCAAGTCAAGTTCTAGAAAATACAGTCCATGAGGAATTAAATCACTCTATCAAAAGGAATGGGGTAGATTTAGTGAGTACCCCTTTTTGGCTCAAAATCTTACATTTAGTAGTTCAAAAATCAGTGAGAAATACAAATCTAGAGAACCACATGCTAATTATCAACTATCAAAAGATCATCTCAAGGAATTTTTATTTTCGGCCTTATCACAAGGAAAAAAAATTGGGTTCAAAAATTTCACTATCTCAATTCATTTGGCACCAAGTTCTCACAATTGGATGCATATTCTAAGTGAGGGGCAATCTAGAGAATGTGATCATACCAAACTATGCCTATGTGAATGCAATATGAATGCAACAATGCAAATGCAAAAATACCCCTACCCCAAGCTTAACACTTACATTGTCTCCAATGTAAATAATCAAGTCAGAGAGAGGAGAAAAATGGAACAACTTACCGAGTCGGTAGCGGGTGTTGGCTCACATTCCAGTCATAACTTGGGTGGAAATAGCATCACGGCCATGAGTCTCATCACGGGCAGGCCGTGATCGATTCTGGTCTGGGCATCCTACTCATCACGCCCGTGATGGATATCACGGCTGGGTCGTGATCCTTTCTGTTCTCCTTTATTAGTGCATCACGGCCGTGACCACTGTCACGGCCAGGGCGTGATGGCTTCTGACTTTATTTTTTTTTTTCTTGATCTTCTTCCCTTCCTTCCTTCTCAACCTGAAAACACTACACAAATCTATTTATTTGTGATTTTTGCCTCTTGATCTTCTCAAATTATTCAAGAGCTTCATTAAAAAAAAACAAAAGGAAAAGGGAAAGAAAACTTGGGTTGCCTCCCAAGAAGCGCTTATTTACGGTCCTAAGCTTGACCAACTTCCTTCAATCAACCGGGGTCGACTGGGCGTAGAAGTGCAGGAACACTTCCTTTCCACGGAGCTCCTTCAAAAAGCCGTTTATGCTCATACGGCCAATGACGCTTACGCTTCGCTCTTTTCTCTCGGAGCTTCCTGACCTTCCTTTCTCCCAGCTGAAGTTCTGTTTTCGCATGATCAGCCACTCCAACTTCGTCACTGAAGGGTGCATCATCATCCATGCATATCTTTGGAGTGGCTTCCATGCTAAGTTCTTTCTTTACCACTGGAGACGTTACGTCAATTCTGCACACAGGGCTCTCAAAAGGAGGGTTGTTATAAGAGTTAGTCAATTGAAAATCTACCATACCTTCCTCTACATTTAGAAAGAGTTTACCATTCCTTACATCTATTACTGCTCCAGCGGTGGCCAAGAATGGCCTTCCTAAAATGATGGGGAATTCAGAATTCCCTTTCATGTCCAATACCAGGAAATCGGTAGGGATGAAGAGTTTCCCTACCTTTACAGGAACATTCTCTAGTATGCCTAGAGGAGTCCTAGTTGAGCCATCCGCAAATTGTAAGGAGAATTTGAATGGTCTCAACTCTTTCGTTCCCAACCTTTCCATGATAGTGAGGGGCATCAAGCTCGCACTAGCCCCTAAGTCACATAAGGCTTGGTCTATTTGCACTTTTTCAATTGAGCAAGCGATAGAGAAACTACCTGGGTCTTTCAGTTTATGAGGCATATTAGATTTTTTCATGACAATTGGCTCCTCAGTTAAGCTCTTAGTTTCTACTTCCACTTGCTTTCTCTTGACCAACCTTTGTGGGAAAGGTATCGGGGGTTGGTACGGTGGTGGAGGGACATACTTTGGTTCTGGCCCTTCCTTTTCGCTCATGTCCTACTCTGGTTCCACGTCCTTTTCCCCCACCCCAAGCTTATCATCCCTCAAGTGTATGGCATTACAATGCTCAATGGGATTAGCTTCGGGTTGACCCGGGAATGTACCCTTAGGTCTAGTGTAGGTGCTGGCTTGTTGGGCAATTTGTGTTTCTAGCATCTTGTTGTGGATGGCTAAGTTGTCTACCTTGGATGCTAGCTCTTTTATTGCCTCGTTCACTGCCCTGCCTTGTTGTCTAAACTCCTCATTTTGTTTTGTCTGAGTTTCAACAAAACTTTCAAATAAAGTCTCGAGTTTAGATATCTGCACTTGAGGATACCCCGGTGCGGCTCTCTTATTACCTTGACCCTCTTGGAACTCATGGTTGAGCGTATTGCTGTAGTTGCCGTAAGAGAGGTAAGGGCTGTTCTTCCTTTGGTTGTAGGGATTTGGGGGAGCATAATTGGGCAACTTCGGGTTGGTGTCGTAGAAGTTGTGACAAGCGTTCACATGTTCCCCCGAAGCGCCGGATCCATGAGCAATTCCACGTGGGCACTCCATGATGTCGTGTCCCTGCATTCCACAAATCTCACAAACAATGTTAGTAGCACCTATTGCACTCACATTAGCCCTTTCAAGCCGATCAAAACGTTTATTCAGTGAGTCTATTTTTAACATTATAAGATCAGTGCTATTTACTTCAAACTTACCCCCCGAAATCTTGTTCGGGTTATTACCTCTTTCTAAACCCCATTGGTGGTAGTTGGTGGCCACGTTTTCAATGATGTTGAATGCCTCAGTCAGAGGCCTATTCATAAATGCTCCACCAGCTGCAGAATCAAGTGACACCTTCGAAGAGTAATCCAATCCATTGTAGAAGGTGTGCACTAGTAACCACCTCTCGAGTCCATGGTGTGGGCAAGACTCTAGCAGTCCCTTGTAGCGATCCCAAGCTTCCGATAAGGATTCTCCGTCTTTTTGGAAGAAGCCGGTGATCTGGGTTCGTATATAGGCCGTCTTGGATGGAGGGAAGAATTTCTCCAAGAACGCCTATTCCAGTTGGTCCCAAGTAGACAAGGTGTTGGCGGGTATTTGCTTTAGCCAAGCCTTTGCTTTTCCAGTCAGAGATGAAGGGAATAACCTTAAGCGTATAGCATCGACCGGTGCACCATGAATCCTAATTGCATCGGTGAACTCCAAGAATATTTCTACGTGATCAGTTGGGTCCTCCGAGGGCAATCCTCCGAATTGGTGCTGCCTAATCATGTTGATTAGCATAGGCGGTATAGTGTAGTTCTCCGCCTCAATCTCTGGCCTCGCAATCCCAGTTCGCAAGCCTCTCGCATTTGGGGCTGCGTAGTCCTTCAAAGGTTTTGTATCCAGTTGATTTGCCATGAGTGGAATGGGGGTCAACCTCTCTCTTTCGCTTTGTAGTCTCCTACGTCTATGGAAGGTCCTCTCGATTTCTGGATCAACCTCACTAAGGCTCCCAAGACTTAGGGATCTTTGCATGTAACACACAGAGATGGATACACTAGAAGGAAAGAAATTTTGAATTTTTTTTCCAGATATAAAAATTAAATGAATAGATAAAAATAAAAGGTCCAGAAAATTCAATTCAAAAGTTGAATTGAGATTCGAAAAGGCACACTCCCCGGCAACGGCGCCAAAAACTTGACAGCGGGGAGCGACGCGATGCACGCGTGCGTTCCGGCAAGTGTACCAGACTGTCGCCAAGTAATAAAAGATATCGATCCCACAGAGACTGTGATCCCGAATCGCAACTGATTTTCAAATCGAGTAAATCTGGACTGTGTAAAAAGGATTTTTATATTTTGAAATGGTTTTGAATTTAGAGATAGATAAAACAGAATCGAATAAAACTGAAAACAAATCTTTTTGGTTTTTCCTAGAGATTTTAGGTTACCAACAAGATGTTACGTGAAGTAGATTACCTGTTAAGCGAAATTGTGAAGGAGTTATCCTAAAGCTGCTCCTCCGAAGCGTGCAATTGACCCAACCCCTACTCTCGTGGTAGTCGAACTCAGATTGGACCCTTTGCGTTTCGTGACAACTCGTTGATCCTCGAGGGACGGCTTCTAACTCTCGTGATTTCAGTCCCAAGTCCGACTCTATAGATCCGACACCTAAGTTCACCGCTAGGTTCTTCCTTAGAATGTCTAAGTCATGCAAATAAACCTAAGTTCACCGCTAGGTTCCTCCTTAGATCATCCACGTCTCGCAAATAAGTGGCCGCCGAATTTTACGAGTGAAAAACACTAGAAATCCTAAGTTCACCGCTAGGTTCCTCCTTAGAATGTCTACGTCCCGCAAATAAGCGGTCGCCGAATTTACGAGTGATTAAAACACTAGAAATCAGATCTAAAGCAAATTGAATATTAACGAAGATATTACATCAAATTCAACATCATAAACGAATCTCGGGCATAGCCCCAATCCCTAGAAACTAAGCTACTACTCCAGCCTTGCCATGGAGATGACAGGCTGGGTTACAAATAACATGAAAATAACAAAATCAGAGAAGAGAGGAGGAAGAAGAAGATAGATCCTAAAATGTAGCCTAAGTAGTAGCCAAGAGTCTATGTGTTGTTGTGTTGTATGGATCTGTATGTGGAACTATCCGTTCTGCCTTTGCCTGGTCCTTATTTATAGATGTGGGAAGTTAGAATCCCAATCTAACTCAAATTCTAATCCAATTCAGTTTCTTCAGGTCCAAGTAATGCGCGTCACGGCCGTGATGGCCATCACGGCCAGGCCGTGACGGCTTCTGTTTCTGGCAATTCCATAGAGTTCAGGACCTTCGCGATGCGAAAGTGTGCTCGCGACGCGAGCCTTCATTTTCATGCTTGTCACGACCGTTATGGTAATTACGGCTAGGCCGTGACGGTCTCTGACTTGTGGGGGTTTTTGGTCACGGCCGTGATGGTCATCACGGCCAGGCCGTGACAGACTCTGACTTCAGCCTTTCTTCCTTTTCAGTTTTGCTCGATCATGGCCGTGATGGGCATCACGGCTAGGCCGTGATGGGCTCTGTTTGGCTCATTTTCTTCACTTTTCAAGCCCTATTTTCATCCAAACTCCATCATGGTTGATCTTGAGCATTTTACCCTTGATTTCTGCAAAACAACACCACGAAAACCGCCTTACCCATTCCAAAGGAAAATTAACCAAAAATCAAATTAAATATGCCTAAACTACATGAAAATGCATGCAAAATGATAGACAAAGATGAGGTGAAATCACACTCATCAAACACCAAGTCTTTGCCAGTATTTACTAGATTTGACTAATTTGTCAAATTCATACTTGGCAGACAAACACACATATCCTGACGAGATTACCGCATAACTCGTTCGTCCCACACTCGTCTGATCTCTAATTATTATTTGTAACTAAAGGATTTTGGACACCAACCAAAAACCAGCGTTAACAAATTGGCACGCCCGGTGGGACGAGTTTAGAGTAACTCGTACAGTGTCACGAATTTGACATACAAATTTATTTGTATGCGTTTACGGAGCGGAAAGGTGGTTCAAACGTCATCTATTTCCCAGAACTCCGTAAATATGAGTAGTGCAAGTGATGCAGGCGTAGTAGACACTAACGCCGCTGTGTCAACAGTGGATGCTATTGCACCAGTTGACAATATTCCTGCAAACGGGGCTAATGCTACTAATGCAGAGGTAAATGGCACTAATGGTCTAGGTGCAAGAAGAGGCGTTTCTTACGCCCAAGTGGTCGATAGATTTGACGAAGTTGGTCAAGGAACACTCCCGTCACCAACTTCCTCAGTTTTACAACAAGTAAATACATTAACTACTGGATTGTCGTCACGAAGTGTTGTGAATTCAAACCCAAGAGGGACTACACAGCCTCTCTCACAACCTTTGTATGGGATGCCTTATGGGTCAACAACCGTCAATCCAAATATCCCATTTGCATACATACCATATCCAAATGGAATGACGATGACTGCCCATACATCTGGACAGGCAGGGCCATCGACTGGGGGGCAAATCCCCAGTCATGCTAATGGGATAACGGGGTCAATGATAATTACCCATTCTCGACAAGAACAACCGATAGAAAGGCCACATATATCCCCATTGAGACAACTCCCATAAAGTATTGTTGGTCTGTCGGAGGCTACATTAGCCAATGTCCGACAACAGATTGATTCTAGTAACCATGACATGGTGAATACATTTACTCAACAAATGAGTACAGTAATTATGCCATTAATGGAAAGCACAAACAATGCATGTTTGGCATTGACAAATGAGATACGTAGGTTAAATAAAGCCTTGGGTGTTGTAACCCCAGGTGAAAACCAAAATACTGGTAGAAATCTCAATACCAATGTCAACAGGAATAATCAACCACAGTTTGAACCACAAGTTATACAACTTAACGGATTTGAACAAGATGACGAGCGGCAACAGCCCCATCGTCGGATTCCTTCGAGACGTGGAAATGTACATATTCTACGACCAGAGGAAGACGAAGATTTTGTTATAAACCAGGGTGCTTTTGGAGCATTTCGTCAAAACGTTCTAAATCAAAACGTCGATCAAGTTGTCAAGCAAGCATTAAATAGGTTTGGCTTTAACATAAGTTATGCCAATCAACCATTTTTTGCATAGGCATTTCCTGATTGGGTCTAACAGGCAGAAATGCCTCGAGGATATAAAATACCCAAGTTATCATAATTCTTAGGAGAAAGTGGAGAGTCGACAGTCGAGCATATTGCCCGATATACCATCGAGTTAGGAGATTTGGCTTTAGAGGAGGGATTAAAAATGAAGTTCTTCCCTAGTTCGTTAACTAAGAATGCTTTTTATTGGTTTTCAACCCTAACGCCTAATTCTATCCACTCTTGGAATCAATTAGAAAGAAGTTTTCATGACCAATTCTTCAAGGGTGACTTGAAAATAGGGTTGACAGATTTATTTGGAATTAAAAGAATGAATAACGATTCTGTTGACGACTACCTTGCTCGATTCCGTCAAATGAGGAGTCGGTGCTTCACCCCTATCCCAGAGGCAGAAATTGTAAAAATTGTTGCCGGAGGTTTAGACTACCATATTAGAAAGAAATTGGTCAACCAACATCTGATAGATCTTGCCCAGTTAGGGGATAAGGTCCGTCAAATTGAACAATTGAAAGCTGAAAAGGTTTTCAAGCAAAAGGGATTCATTAAGAGAGAAAGGATTAACTTTGTCGGATGCAATGAATCCGACGAAGAGAGTAATAATTCTGAGGAGTATGAGGTAGATTATGTCGAACTAAAAAATGGCCCACCTTATATATGCCAAGCTTTGAAGCCTGCGAGGGCCAAAGAAAGAATCCCTTTTATTAATAAGAAAGTGTATACATTTGATGTGACCAAGGCCGATCAAATATTTGACATATTACTTAAAGATAAGCAATTAAAATTGTCAGATGATCATAGGCTTTTGAAAGCCCATGAGATTAAAGATCGGAAATACTGTAAGTATCATAATACTTTTGGTCATGTGACAAACGATTGTATGCATTTCAGGGATATCATTCAAAAAGGTTTGACGGACGGAAGATTGAAGTTTTCAGACAAGAAACCAGAAATGAAGATTGACACAGAACCCTTTGGTCCTGAAGCTAACAAGGCAGACCGCCAAGTCTCTATGGGAGTAGGCATAGTCAACATCACGGCCGGACAGAATATCCAAATGGATTTGTCAGATCCATTCGATATTTATCCGAAGCCGGGAAAACCACTTGTCAACTACATGACACGCAAGAAATCTGAGGGCATAATTAAAGTTTGCCCAAGATGTGAAGCGTTTTATGATGAAGTAGCCGCCAAGAAAGCCAGGGGGCAGAAACCACCACCGTATCATCCACGAGGCAGGACTGAGCCTCGCGATGGTGGTAACCAAGGTAGGTTTTCACACTCAGATAGCCATGCTGGGTCCAATAGTATACATAGAAGTGTTGCCTCCAATAGCCGTCAACAACACGTGTATCAGGCAAGACCCGGACAACACCATACTGGAGGTTGGATTAAAGAGCCAATCAGAGGATCAGCAGTAGGTAGCTCTGTCAGTGGCAGATTTAATCCTGTCAAGACCAGGACACCCCCATCCAACGTAATGGTGGATCAATGGATGAGGAATTCGGCCATGGCACAATATCCAGAATTGCAAAAGCAGACATGGACTAGGAAAAACAAGTTCAGTGATCGTGGACCACCCTTTTGGAATGAAAATTACCGAAGGGGCCAATTGGCTCAAAATGCTCAAATGCCAGGGCCTGGTTTGTCAGGACCCTCGAATCAATTGGCTATCTCAAAGAGCCAAAAGAGGAGGCTGCAGAGGCTCCGACAGGCTCAGAAAAAGAAGCTTGCCAGGCAAGGAGGTGTCATCATAAAAGAGATGCCTTCCCATGATACCAGTTGCTTGGTTGCTACAACTGACAACAAAGTTGACAAGAGAGGAGATACCAAGATGAATAGCGTAATAGTGAACCATCCCCTGGAAGCTGATGTGAAAAGACCAAGTAATCAAACAAGGCAAAATAAACCTGCATCTCAGGTTTTCATAGAAAAGAAGAAGGTTTCAGGCCAAGTATCCTCACCAGTAAAGCCCACTGGCAAATGGCCTGTCGGGCTGACAGAAGTGGAGAAGGTTGCAGGACTCGAGAAAAAGGTTGAGGGCAGAATAGAAAAACAACAACTGACAACGTTCAAGCCTGAATGCGATTTAACCAAAGAGGAATTGTCATTCGATGCTGTCATTGAAGCACTGAATGATCAGAATGATGATATGAACATCAGCGGAGCCATGGACACAGACGGCCAGAATGAGGATTGGGCCGACATCATAGAGGCACTAGACAACTGCAGGGATTGCCCGACCTCTGTCAGATAGGTCAGGGTCAGATGACAAGAGTGATTTAAAAAGAAATCACGGCAGAATGGTCGGAGGTGTATTCTTGGATGAGGATCTAGACAATGAAGTGATATTAGAGCCTGGGATGAGAATGAAGATAGGATTGATTTCATTCATTCCGGCAGAATACGAGGGATATCTTGAGATTAATGTCTCTGACGGCGAGGATGATGTCGTCAGTAATATAGGAGACCTAGGTGATTGCTGGATGTGTGTTCAGGAGAATTTAGTTACCGTATTTGACAACGTAGCTCAGTTGGAGAAGCCCACCGAGGAGCAGAAAAACCATTTAAGGCCTTTACATGTGAAGGCCATAATAGATGGAAGACCTACCAACAGGGTCTTAATTGACAGAGGAGCTGCTGTAAACCTGATGCCAAGAGCGATGTTCAAAAAATTAGGAAAATACCAGTCAGATCTAATTCCGACAGATATGGTTGTCACTGACTTCAGTGGCAAAAATTCTCCGTCAGATGGTGTCACTTTATTGAACATACAAGTTGGCACTGTTGAAAGGATGACACTATTTGTAATAATTCCAGGTAAGTCAAGCTACAACATTTTGCTTGGCAGGGATTGGATTCACGCTGTAGGAGCAGTTCCGTCAACGGTGCATCAAAAGGTGATTTTATGGAATGAACAGGATCAAGTAGAGATTGTGGAGGCAGATGACAGTGCTTGCTATGCTCAGCAATCACATGTTGACTTCCGGGTGTATTCTCCAAATGTCAGGCCTATAACTGCCGATGAAGGGGTCATTGACAAGGACACCTTGGAAGCAAGCCTTCTCTGCCAATTTGGAGTTAAGATAAAGGGCGAGGCCGATAAGACTCGGCCAGAAATCGACAATGAGCCTTGAAACCCACTTGAGAAGATTTTCGGCTTATCTGGCCGACAGAGAAGTACACACTCAAGAGAGTGTGTTGACGGATTGTATAATAGATGACGACCCTTTGGGTTTTGAAAAAGGAGCCGAAGCCAAGCAAAACGTGGAAGTAGAGGATCCTCTAGAAGAGATAAATTTGGGGACGGAAGAAAAGAAAAGGCCCATTTTTCTCAGTGCTTTTCTGCCAGAGGATTATAAACAAGAACTTGTCGGATTAATAGCAGAGTACAAAGATTGCTTTGCATGGGACTATGATGAAATGCCTGGTTTAAGCAGGGATCTTGTTGAACACCGACTGCCACTTAGGGAGGATTGCAAGCCTGTTAAGCAAGCAAGTAGAAGGTTTGCTCCAGAGGTGGTACATAAAATCAAGGAGGAAGTACAAAGACTGCTTAAAGCAAAGTTCATTCGAACAACCAGGTATGTCGATTGGCTCTCTAATGTAGTCCCCGTCATTAAAAAGAATGGCAAAATGAGGGTATGCATAGACTTCATAAATTTAAATATGGCTACCCCCAAAGATGAATATCCGATGCCAATAGTCGACATGCTTGTCGACTCAGCATCAGGAAATGAGATTTTAAGTTGTATGGATGGCCATGCAGGGTATAATCAAATCTTTATAGCCGAAGAAGATGTGTCAAAGACTGCCATCAAATGTCCAGGAGCAATTGGGACGTATGAATGGATTGTCATGCCTTTCGATTTAAAGAATGCAGGGGCCACCTATCAACGAGCAATTAATACAATTTTCCATGATGTTATTGGAAAATTTGTAGAAGTATATATTGATGATGTGGTCGTTAAGTCCAAAACCAAAGATGACCATTTGGAGCATCTGAAGCAAGGATTTGAGAGAATGAGAAAGCATAACCTCAAAATGAACCCAGAGAAGTGTAGCTTCGGAGTGTCGGCTGCCAAATTCCTAGGATTCTTGGTCCACAAAAAAGGAATTGAGGTAGACAAGAATAAAGCCAAAGCAGTCGTGGAAGCCTCGGCACCGACAAATAAGAAGGAACTACAATCCTTTTTAGGGAAGGTTAACTTTCTAAGAAGATTCATATCGAATCTGTCAGGGAGGACAAAGAGTATTTGCACCACTGGCCAAGTTGAAATCAGAACAAAGCTTCATATGGGAGCCTTGTCACCAAGAGGCTTTTGACCAGATCAAGCAATATCTAGTCAATCCACCGGTCATGATGCATGTAGTGCCTCGTCGACCGTTGAAGTTGTACATATCGGCATCTGAGGACACTATAGGGTGTTTATTAGCCCAGGATGATGATGACAATGTTGAAAGGGTTGTGTATTATCTAAGTAGAGTCCTAAATGATGCTGAAAGAAGATATAGTGCAATAGAAAAGTTATGTCTAGCATTATATTTTTCTTGTACAAAACTTAAATATTATATGATGCCATGTCATGTATTAGTTATTTCCAAAACTGATGTGATAAAATATATGTTGTCAAAACCAGTACTTAATCGACGTATTGGTAAATGGACCATTGCTTTATCAGAGTATTCTTTACAATACGTGCCAGCTAAAGTCACAAAGGACAAAAGGATGGATGATTTTTTGGTAGAACATCCAGGACTGGATGTGCCGGAAATAAATGTTGTCAATTTACAACCCTGGAAACTCTATTTTGACGGATCAAGGCATCAAGGAGGTAGTGGAGTAGGAGTTTTAATCGTGACTCCACAAGGAACTCCTACTAAGTTCATGTTTGAACTTAAGTATCCATGTTCCAACAATGAAGCTGAATACGAAGCTTTGATTGTTGGATTGGAAATTTTGACAGAGATAAAAGCACGAAATGTGCATATTTTTGGAGATTCTCAATTAGTCATCAAACAACTTACTCAAGAATACAAGTGTGTCAGCTACAATTTGACAAAGTATTGTAACGTAGCTAGTAAGTTGATGAAAAAATTCGATGACGTAATTGTTGAATATATTCCCAGAAATTTAAATCAAGAGGCTAATGAGTTGGCTCAGATAGCCTCAGGATATAAAATATCTCAAAAGACTTTGTCAACACTAATGAAAATCAGAGAATTGTTGTATCCATTAGAAGAAAGAGATATTTTGGTTAATGATGTAATTCTACCTAATGACTGGAGGCTACCAATAATCGAATATTTGGAAAATCCAAGTCAGAATGTAGATAGAAAAATAAAGTATAAAGCATTGAATTACACAATGCAAGGAGGACTGTTATACAGGAGATATGTTGACGGGACTCTACATAAGTGCCTGAGTGACAAGATGCTTATTTGGCTCTATCAGAAGTCCAGGAGGGCATATGTGGAGCCCATAAGGCAGGTGATAAAATGAAATGGATTCTACGAAGAAGTTTGTATTATTGGCCAACTATGGTTAAAGATTGTATTTTATTTGCCAAGTCTTGTGAACAATGTCAGAAACATGGCCATATACAAAATGTACTGGCTGGCGAGTTACATTCTATTGTCAAGCCTTGGCCATTTAGAGGATGAGCTCTAGATTTAATTGACCAGATACATCCCTCTTCGTCAAAAGGACATCAATTCATTTTAGTTGGAGTTGACTATTTTACCAAATGGGTAGAGGCAATTTGCCTCAATGCAGTCACCCAACAAGACGTAATTGATTTCATTGAAAATCACATAATCTGTCGGTTTGGCATACCCCAGACTCTGACAACAGATCAAGGGTCAGTATTTGTCGGCAAGAAAGTTGTGGAATATGCTAGTTCTAGGCATATAAAAATGCTCACATCTACACCATATTATGCACAAGTAAATGGCCAAGTTGAGGCCATAAATAAGATCATTATTAATCTTATTAAAAAGCATGTGGGCCGACAACCTAAGAGTTGGCATAATACCCTTGATCAAATATTATGGGTATATAGAAATTCACCCAGACAGTCGACAGGAACCTCGCCATATCGGCTAACTTATGGGCACGATCCTGTACTACCTGTTGAAATCAATCTCCAATCCACTCGCATTCAAAGGCAAAATGACATGCCTACTGACCAGTATTGGAATGCAATGCTAGACGAATTGGATGAGTTAAGTGATGAATGATTGATTGCGTTGGAAAATTTGATTCGGCAAAAAGAAAGAATTGCAAGATTTTATGATAGTCGAGTTAAGTTCAAAGCATTTAAGGTAGATGATCTAGTGTGGAAAGTCATATTGCCCATGGATAAAAGTTGTCGAGAATATGGAAAATGGTCACCTAAATGGGAAGGGCCATTTAGAATTGATGAAGTATTTTCTGGAAATGCCTATGCGCTTGCCAATATTAATACTAGCTCGATAATCAAGTCAATTAATGGTAAGTACTTGAAAGAATATAAACCGACAATGTTGGAAGTAAGAATTGACAACAAGTGAAGAAAATAAGCATATTCACTAAACTGGCAATACAATGAAATATTGTCATTTGCTAGTAGAAATCAAAGTTGTCGATTAAAGTTAATCTAATCCTAGAATACAAGGCAGTGCGTCAGTAACATTTTATTTTCCTTCAACAATTTAGAGGTATAACTCAATTTGTTGAGACTTCATTCCCCATTTGATGAGGTTTCAGTTGCCTCATTTGTCGAAGATGCATCAAGAAGGGGATGAGCACGAGCAAATCTCACCATCATTCCACTTAGAAGGTTGTTGTTGCTATGGTGTAGTAAAGATGACACCAAAGAAAATCCACTACCTTCCAGGATGAAGATGATGGAACTAGAGCGAGATGCACTCGTTCTGTATCAAGATCAGTTTTTCCCCAGATGTGCAGTAAGGTCAGCTCTGAATGTTACATTGGTTACTGACCTTCACTACATGTTTTACATTGGTTATTGACCTTCACTGAGGATATGACCTTTAAGACAGAAACCTTGGTTTGAAACTTTAAGATGAATAAGGTCAGATTCCCATGAAGGAGGAAAGAAGAATAGGTGGAGGCCTTTTGTAGGAGAAAGCATGTTATGTGAAAGGTTCAACTATGAAATCTTGGATTTATAGATCTCGTTATTTATAGCTGATTTCGAAAGACATTTATTGTGGTTTGGTTTACCGAAGTCTCGAAATTTATCATGATATTTATGGTGATTTGATAAAGCATGAGTTACAAAGTTGGTTGGAAACATGCAGTCAAATCAAATAATAAATAAACGTGCAAGAAAAGAAACATTTATTATTAATCAATGACTGTCAAAAAATGACCAGGTTAAAGGTTGACAAGGACAAGAGTTACAATTGTCATTTTTGGCCTAAATAGAAGATAATTGATCCCATGCAAGGGAAAGGTTAGTTTTGTCGGCAGTAGCAGCTTCATATTCAGGCTGCAACGCACGAAGTTTGCTGACTACACTTTCAGCTTTCTGGCCAAGTCGGACAGATTCATTGTCAATAGCTTTGACTTTGTCCTTGCTATTTTCTAACGCTTTGTCAAACTTGGCACATTTTTGATCCGTCAATTCAACCTCTGCCAACAGTTTCTTCCGATACTCCAGTAAGCTCTTTTTAGTTTGAGTCCCGATGGAGATAAGATCAAGTTCCTTTTGTTTAGAGGATTCAAGATCTTGAAATCGAACTAAGAGATCATCCTTAGTTTTTTCTTCCTCTTCGTAAGAAGGAATGACAAAAGTCATCCTTTCTAACTTACTGGAGAGCCGTTCCCAAAATGTCTGAATAGAGATAAAAAGCGTACGGCTCGATAAGGGAAGATTAGAATGAAGAGGAGTGATTTCCTTGATAAGTCGAGACAATTTTTTTTGAATCCTGACATCAGACAAAAGTTCATCAAAAGGATTGACCAGAAGATCTTGGAGATCGTGCATGAGGGTGATGACTCGAGAATCACTGGAGTCATGTTGAGTCGATGAAAAGGTGGCAGAGAGGGATGACTCTTTCCTGCTTACTTCTGACAGCATATTAATCCACGTGTTGAAGTGTAGGGCCGGTTTGGGGTCAGGAGACTTCATAGTAGGAGGTCTGATAGCAGGTGGAGAAGGAATGACAGGAGTTGTTTCAGCCAGCAGGGCCTCCATGTCAATATCTTCATCCGGAAATTCAATCATGACAGCAGTTCCTACTGGTTTATCAGCTATTGGAATTGGAGTGATTGAAGTCGGATGATGAGGACTGAGAGGCATTTCCAGATGAGATTCGAGAACCTGAAGATCACCTGTCAAACTCCTAGTATCGACAAGAATACCTCCTGAATTTCTGTCAGCATGCAGTTCCGAATCAGATACATTTACTGGCTCGATAGTTGTGAGAATCTCCTGAATAGTCATCGAATCATCAAACTGAGGAGATTTTCCTGACATGAAAGATAGATAAGAAGATATATACATGTATATAAAAGAAAATGACAAGGTCAGTGGAAATACCAGATTAGAATCTGAAGACATCAAGTCGACATCAACACTTGCCTTCTCGGTAACCAGAATAGTCGACATCATCTGTCAAGAATAGAAGGCATGTGAACAAAAGGATGTAACTTGACAGATTAACTTAAAACTCACTAGTGGAAATAATGTAATATACGGGAACGTTTTACGTCAGTTGACCATATGTTTGATGTTAAAAATGAGGCGGTGGCAGTTTTGTAAATATTAAATCACTATTTGCGTCAGTTGTTTAATGAACTGACATTAAAAGTGATTATTAACACTTTTAACGTCAGTTGTTTATACAACTGACGTTAAAATTGTGATTTTTACTTCAGTTAAATAAATAACTGACGTAAATAAACAACTTTCGTTGTCATCTCCTTGTTGTCACTCTTAACGCAGATCATCACTCCATATGTAGTGCAGTTTATTTCTAATCTTTTTTTTAAAAAAGTTTATTTTTAATCTTAATTAATTAGCTTGAATTAGTAAACAAATTCTTGTGCAAATTAAGATAAATAAACACTTAACATAAAACAAGTTATATGTATAATCAAATCGTATCTCATTGAAGCGATTCATAAGTTACAATTACATGATTAAAAGATAAAAAATTTCCGCAAGATAGCACTAAAATATAAAAAAGTTTCTGCTTCAACATCATTTTCTTTTCCGTCCTGTCCTCAGAAACTCCAATGGATGCATCTCCTCCCTTACTTGAAGTCCTTGATGCTCCACCTGAATCCACAGTCAATTTGGAGCCAAAGCAGAGTGAAGGGTGCACTCGATATGTTTCAGCAATATTCTTGGAACAGTCACTTGGTTCCAAAGCTGAGGTTTTGGAACTGTAGCTGCTGATTCTCCAGAAGGATGATAATGTGTGCAATTCACATAATGCAATTTACACACCCTTATCACCCATGTAATGCGATTTACACAACCTCAGAAGTTGTTTGACCATTAAGACAGAGACCTTTATGTCTAGGTATTGGAAGAAAGAGTGATGAAGTTAATCTCCATGGCAGAGCCATATTGTGAAGCAGAAAAATTAAAGTAAGGAAGGAAGCTATTTATAGGAGTAGGGGATGAAGTTACTAGGCGTCGTAAGTTGCTAAAAAATTAAATTGATCATTAAGAGCATTAGGTTCCAAGGCGCATTGGGAGTTGGCAATCATATATTATAAACGTGCAGAAAAGAAAACGCCCGAAGGAATAGGAAGAAATAGACCTTTAAGTCTAGGTATAAACTTAGTGCTCATAAAGAGGATTATAGGTTACAATGTGCATGGGTAAGTAGCACAGCAGTAATGGGTAATTAAGTAGCAGAGTAGTAAAAGTAATGAATTCTTTTTCAGAAACATATTCACTTTTAAAGTCAGTTGTTGAATATAACTGACTTTAAAAGTGTTTTTTAAATAAAAAATATTTATTTTTAACGCCGCTTGTTTATACAACTGACGTTAAAAGTGTGATTTTTACTTCAGTTAAATAAACAACTGACGTAAATAATCCTATATCCCTATCTGAAATGCCCTGTTGTCACTCTTAACACAGGTCAATAGGTAAGTAGCAGAGTAGTCAAAGGAATGAATGTTTTTGCAGAAACTTATATACTTTTAACGTCAGTTGTTGAATAAAACTGAAGTTAAAAGTGTTTTTAAAATAAAAAATATTTATTTTTAACGTCTGTTGTTTATACAATTGACGTTAAAAGTGTGATTTTTACTTCAGTTAAATAAATAGCTGACGTAAATAATCCTATATCCCTATCTGAAATGCCCTGTTGTCACTCTTAACACATGTCAATCCACATCTATAGTGCAGTTTATTTCTAAACATTTTTGTTTAAACAAGTTTATTTTTAATCTTAATTAATTAGCTTGAATTAGTAAAAAAATTCTTGTGCAAATTAAGATAAATAAACACTTAACATAAAACAAGTTATATATGTATCTCATTGAAGCGTTCATAAGTTACAATTAATTACATGATTAAAAGATAAAAAATTTCTGCAACATAGCCCTAAAATATAAAAAGTTTCTGTCTCGAAATTCAAATGCTCCCCATCATTGTTAACAAGTAGAGTCTTCGCATCACCTCCTTCTCAGTCCTGTCCTCAGAAATTCAAATGGATGCATCTCCTCCCTCACTTGAATTCCATGATGCATCGTGATTAATCAAAGTGAAAGAGATCTTCGCATCACCTCCTTCACTGGAATTCCTTGATGCATCATCTCGAATCCACAGTCACTTGCAGCCAAAGCAGAGTGAAAGGGATGACTGAGATGAAATAAAGTGAGGGAATCACATTACGTGATTTACTCAACTTTACCATCCATGTAATGTGATTTACACAACCTCAAGATTTTTGACCATTAAGACAAAGACCTTTAAGTCTAGGTATAGGAAGAAATAACAAAGGTCTCAGAGCCATTTTGTGTAGGAATAGAAATATAGAGGAAAAGAAGAGGCAGTATTACAGACTGATACAGAAGAATGATACTTTATATAGAGAATGATTTTTACACAACACTTTTAACGTCAGTTGTATTCAACAACTGAAGTTAAAAGTGTTTTTTTAAAAAAATATTAATATTTAACGTCAGTTTTTTAATACAACTGACGCTAAACAATTACTTTTAACGTCAGTTTTTTAATACAACTGACGTTAAATGTTGCTTTATTTTTGGTTATAACGTTTACACCCGCGTGCCTTCTGCACTTCGCTCTGTACGTACGTCTCTTTTCTCTTTTCATCACTCAACCCTAGATCACTCTCAACCCTCACTCTCACTCTCACCCAGCACAGAACCCTAATCACGAGCTCATCTCCACCGCAACCACCGCGAGGGCTTCTTCGCCACCACCGTGAGGTACACTATTAACCCTAACTCTGTCTTTCCATTCATTCTTTGCAATAACTTGACATCTCTCTTTCCCCTTCCCGCGCACTAACTATCCTTGTCCCTCTGCTCTCAGTAACCACATCAAACGTTGGCCACCACTCGAGCTCCCCTCCCCACCACCATGCGAGCACCTATTTCTGGTGAGTATTTAGGGCACATTTTTGTATTTTTGGTTTTGAGTGTATGTTGAAACTGTAGTCTCAGTAGTTGAAACTTGAAACCGTGAGTTTGAGTTGTTTGGAATGTACGTCTCTATTTTTGGTTTTGAGTGCATGTTGCTCTGTTGGTTGATCTGTCACGGCCGTGATGCTCATCACGGCTAGACCGTGATCAGTTCTGCTTGTGATGGCATGGTCTGGTTCAGTTGTCACGTTACGACCGTGATGGACATCACTGCCAGGCCGTGACCAGTGCTTGGCAATCTTCAAAAACTATAGTTTTCAATCTCCCGTATTGTCCTTATATTGGATATATGTTTTGTATATCTACAGGACCTATCTAGTTATGGATCGTAGTTGGATGGTTTGTAAGCGTACTAGTGCTGAGTATTTGAAGGGGGTGGGAGAATTTATAGAATTTGCTCAAAGGAATGTTCCTAATAGTAATGGAATGTTCTGTTGTCCTTGTGTCAAGTGTTTGAATACGAGGAAATGTACGGTGAAGGATATACACACTCATTTGATTTGTGAAGGGATTTGCTTGAGTTATACAAAATGGATATGGCATGGTGATGTGTTGTTGAGTAGTACGGCGAGTGTCTCCCAACTTGAGGACGTTGACGTAGATATGGAGGATGATCGAGTAGAGGACATGATCCGTGATATTGGACAAGAATCTTTTCATCGAGCTCATGTGTATGATAGGTTGTGCGGTGATGCGGATAAGCCTTTATATCCTGGGTGTACTACTCATACACGGTTGTCGGCGGTGCTAAAATTGGTTTGTGTGAAGGCGAGAAATGGTTGGACCGATAAAAGCTTCACGGAATTGCTTGAAGTGTTGAAAGACTTGCTTCCGGAGGACAACACATTGCCTGACCGTAACTATGAGGCCAAGAAGGTATTGTGTCCTATGGGTATGGAGTATAAGAAGATACACGTATGCCCCAATGATTAAATATTGTACACCGGTGTTCATGAAGACAATCACGATTGCCCCAAATGTGGGTTATCACGATACAAAGTGAAGGGTGGTGATGATGATGATGATCTTGATGATGTGAGAAAAAAGGGTCCTCCTGCGAAGGTGTTGTGGTATCTTCCAATAATTCCAAGGTTCAAGCGATTGTTTGCCAATGCGAAAGATGCGAAGAATCTTAGATGGCATAATGATGAGAGGAAACGTGATGGAAAGGTTCGTCATCCTGCTGATTCTATTCAATGGAAGAATATCAATACTATGTTTCCGGATTTCGCTGATGAGCCAAGAAACCTAAGGCTTGGACTTGCTACGGATGGAATGAATCCTTATGTTAACATGAGTAGTATTCATAGTTCATGGCCTGTTCTGTTGGTAATTTACAACATGCCCCCTTGGTTGTTCATGAAGCGCAAATACATGATGTTGTCTATGATGATTTCGGGCCCAAAGCAACCGGGAAATGACTTAGATGTTTATCTAGGTCCCTTGATTGAAGACTTGAAAACGCTGTGGGTGGAAGATGTTGATGTAGTTGATGGGTATTCTCATGAGACTTTCGAGCTTCGTGCCATGTTATTTTGCACCATCAACGACTTTCCAGCATACGGTAACTTGTCCGGGTACAGTGTCAAGGGGCATAAAGCATGCCCTATATGTGAAGAAGGCACATGCTACACTCAGTTGCATCATGGAAAGAAGACGGTTTACCTTGGGCATCGGAGATTTCTTAGACGTGATCACCCATATCGTAAGATGAAAAAAGCTTTTAATGGATGCCAAGAGACAGAAGAAGCGTCGGCGGCCTTAATTGGAGAGCAGGTTTATCAGAGGGTAAAGGACATCGATGTTATATTCGGCAAGTCCAAAAAGAAAGGTAAAGTTGCTGATAAAAACATATGGAAGAAGAGGTCGATATTCTTTGATCTTCCATACTGGCGCAAGCTTGATGTCAGACACTGCATTGATGTGATGCATGTGGAGAAAAATGTGTGTGATAGTGTGATCGGGACGCTTCTCAACATTTAGGGAAAGACAAAGGATGGTGTGAATGCTCGTCTCGACCTCGTTGCTATGGGTATACGAGAGCAGTTAGCTCCAGTTGTTGAGGATGGTAAGCGGACTTATTTGCCGCCAGCATGTCATACTTTGTCAAAAAAAGAGAGACAAAGTTTCTGGGGGTGTCTTCAGGGCATCAAAGTTCCACATGGTTACTCTTCAAATATGAAGAGGCTTGTCTCTAGTGATCTTAAATTGGTTGGCTTGAAGTCTCATGATTGTCACATCTTGATGCAACAACTTCTGCCCGTTGCTATTCGTGGTATTGCTCCAAAAAATGTGAGACATGCCATTACTCGGTTGTGCTCATTCTTCAATTCTATATGTAGCAAAGTCGTTGACCCCCGTATGTTGGATGACTTGGAAGTTGAGGCTGCTACAATCTTGTGCCAATTGGAGATGTATTTTCCTCCTTCCTTTTTCGACATAATGGTTCACTTAATTGTTCATTTGGTGAGGGAGATTAGATTATGTGGGCCGGTTTTTCTGAGATGGATGTACCCATTTGAGCGCTACATGAAGATCTTGAAAGGGTACGTGAAGAATCCTCATCGTCCGGAAGCATCTATTGTTCAAAGGTATGTTGCGGAAGAAGCTATTGAGTTTTGTTCGGACTACCTTCATAACACGGAACCTATAGGGGTTCCTAAGCCTCGGCATGATGAGATTAGATGTCAAGGTAAGGTTACACATGGCTTAAGAATTAATAGGAAGGATCGGGAGGAAGTGCTTCAAGCACATTTGTATGTATTGAACAACATCGAATGTGTTCAGCCTTTCTTATTTGAACATAAAAGAAAAGTCAATCAAGAAAACCCTCGAATGAGCGAAAGGTGGTTGTTGAACAAGCATAACAAGACTTTCTTACCATGGTTTAAGGAAGAAATGCTTAAGGATGGTAGTATCTTTGCGATGACGTAAGATGGCTAGCACGTGGGCCTAGCTTCAACGTCATATGTTGGAGCGGATACGACATAAATAACTTTTCCTTTTATACAAAGGAACAAGATAACAAGAGTACCATGCAAAATAGTGGGGTTATGATCGTGGCTGAAGCAATGCACTTCTCTAGTGCAAAGGACACAAAACCCGTTACAGCACCGAGACCTTACTTTGGATATATTGAAGATATTTGGGTACTCGATTACACTAAGCTTACGGTGACGGTATTTAAATGTAAGTGGGTTGATAGTAACGGTGGTGTACAAACCGACGAATTGGGGTTCACATTGGTAGACCTCAACAAGTTAGGTCATATAAATGAGCCTTTCATAATGGCTTCCTAAGCAAAACAAGTGTTCTACATCACTGATCCTTCTAACAAAAGGTTGTCCGTGGTTCTCCAAGGAAAAAGCATGTATAATGGTAGTGATGAAAATGAAGATTCAAATCTTGATATTCCCGAGACTCCTTCTTTTTCAACAAACATGCCTACTATAATCGAGGAGGCACAGGTGGACGATGTACATGCCACTCGTGATGATCATCACGAAGGGATATTGATATAGGTAGTTTAAACTTAGTATACATTTATTTTTATTTATATTTCTGTATTTATTTTGAGTTATAACCTATGTTAATAAATATATATTGTTTATGAACAGGGATACATATGGATCGTTGTTCCATTTTTACTTTGCAATTCTGTAATGTGTGTGATATTCTGTGTTACTGGGATATTTACTGAATGCAGGGATAGCTGAGGGGAGTGATATTTTAAAACTGAATTTAAAAAAAAATACTATTAACGTCACTTGTATCATACAACTGACGTTAATAGTATTTTATAAAATATACAGTACACTATTAACGTCAGTTGTTTATTACAACTGACGTTAAAATTAAGGCCTTTAACGTCAGTTCTTTATAACAATTGACGTTAGTTTTAACAAAATTAACGTCAGTTGTGTTAAAGAACCGACGTTAATAGTGTTATATTTAACGTCAGTTCTCAACTGACGTTAAAAGTTTAACTTTTAACGTCAGCTGTATTTACGTCAGTCAATATTCTGACGTAAAAAATCAATTTTAACTGACATAAAAAGCACTTATTGCACTAGTGACTGTTACCTTGGATTGGTTGGAGGGCGAACTGTTGGAGGAACTAGTCATAACATCTTGGACTTTGGAGCCAGTAGAGACTTTGGCGGCATCAGACGCTGCCAAAATTGAAAGACTCTTGGTAGATTTTGATTTCTTGGAGAGGAGGTCAGAAGGAGCCGTTTTCTCTTTTCTTTTTTTGGATCCTTTTGTCTGAGGATCAGAAACAGAAGCTTTGGCTGGCCGTGAGCTCTTTTTGACAGTTTTGGCCACCAAAGGGATTACGGGTTCATCTTCATGGTCATCTTCAGGAGCTTCTCCTGACAGTACATCAGACTTGGACTTACCAGGGAGAGGCTTGTCAAGGGGAATAGCTATCAATAGCAATGTAAATAAGTTGATTGTCAGCCGAAAGGAAAAGAAAAATAAGTTATTCGACAAATGAATACCTGAATTACAAGTTAGAATTCTCGAATGGAATCCAAAGTCGTCATCAGGTTGAAGAAACCGACGAGCGAAGGTAACTGGATTTGGTTTTTCAAAAGGGTCAACGTAAGCATTCACACTGTCCAAAAAGAAAAGGCTACCTCCTTTCGATGGCTTTCCTGTGTGTGAATCATCTAAACCAAAAGGGGCACAAGGAATAGGCACTGGCTTAGGAAAAGGGGCCTTCAAACTGTCAAAGTATTCCCTGGTCATATTGGGAATACTCCTATACATGGCAAGCCTTTCAGATTCCTTATTATCATGCTTCCTTTTGGCTTCAGCTAAAACACTATTGACATGACGAACCATATCAAATGGTCTCAAGGGATTCCACTTGATTTTATAAAATTTTTCAAAGGCTTGAATTTCTTTTTGAAGTTCACCTCGAGTTTTGGTTGCCGGAGCATGTTCCTGCAGGGGAGAATCATCACTGTTACCCACGGTGTCTTCAATACAACTCAAGCAAGTCTTTAAACTCAGATGGTGGTTGGAGTAGTATTCATCCCACCAGTCAAGAAAGCTTTGAGTAACTCCGTGGAAGACAGAAAATGAAATAGGTTGTAAGAAAGTCCCACGAACTTTGTCCTCATCACTGATGGCGACAATATGCTCATATGTTGGGGCTTTGGCACCAATAAAATTCTCGTCAGGCTCTGACGAATAAGGAGCAGGGATAGCTTGACAGAAGCCGAGCTGACAAGCAACGATATTGGGCAAATGGAGATAGATCCTATGGGTTTTGAAGATAGGACCATCAACAAAAAGAATTTTCTGTCAAAGAAATTTGGTCCAAATGGATTTATTGGATTTAGAAATAGTGGTGCTTAGTTTCATAAACCATTCTGGACCGTATTTCCGGTCAGTAAAAGGAGAGAAGTTGATCTTTGAAGAGGTAGATGAAAGCGAATGAAAGATTTTGAAGTAAAACTTGAAGTTCGCAGTTTCATCTCTTGACAAAGACTCGACAGACACATAACAGAGATAGGAGCCATAAGTGTCAATTGACAAATCTGCAGGAGCTTTGTATGAAAATTGACGCTCCAAGACAACATTTAACCACAGTTGGAGAAGCCAAAGAGGCCCTCCTATATTGGTTTTATTTTGTTTAGACCTGACAGTATCAACTAGCATACTCATACTGTCATAAAGATTAGCTAAAACACATTGTCCCAATGCTACTCTTTTACCAATTGACAAAAGATTGTCTAGAGGAACATACGAAGCAATCAAAGAAGCAGATTTGCTACAAAAGACATAAGCACATAGCCAAAGAAACAAAAAGGCTACGTGCTCAGTATCCGTCACAGGATCATGAGCTCCTCCTCTAAAATCTGCTATGTACTTAGAGAAAGAGCACTTTGGCACATAGACATCAATTTGATATTCTATTTCTACATCAGAATGCATGGTGGGGCCATCTGGACGAAGGCCAGTAATAGCCGACATGTCAAATAAAGTCGGACCCATCATCCCATAAGGAAAGTGAAAATTATTTGTTGTTCTATTCCAAAAAAAAACTGATGCTCCTATTAAAGAAAAGTCTACTAGCTTAACGTGACGAGAAAGTTGAATGAACTCAAAGATTCCAGCTTCCTCCCACACATTGCGTTTTTCAGTCTGAACTCGGTCAAGCCAACTAATGTAAGCATCGAACCGAGTGGCAGGGGGCATTCTGAAAATCCTATTGCTCTTTTTAAAGATATGGATAGGGATAGGAGTGAAAGAGGATAAAATAGCTTCATTTGAATTAGCAGAAGGAAAGGAACCGCGTAAACCCTCAGAAATTTCATTTTTGGCTACGAAAGGACCCAAGAATGCAGCAGGAGGACTTAAAGCAACAGAAGATTCAGGAATAGGTTAAATTACCTTGGATTCTTGTCATGACTCAGATTCCTCCAAAAGTGGTCTTGAACCACTGTCCTAGGAGGAACGACTGTAGCGTGAGGTACTGAGGTCGGCATCCTGGAAGATGTGGCCATAGAGACTGAATGAACTGAGGAAGAATAAAGGATTTTTTCCCTTTAGAAAGGGTTTTCGCGAGGGAAGAAGAAAAGATTGTTTCTCTAGAAAAGGTTTTGCTAGGGAAGAAGGAAAGACAAAGAGAAGAAAGTCAATACTGATGTGATTGCAATTTAAAGAAGAATGAAAGCTTTTGGTTCGAATTCCAAGAAACCTGCGGCGTTATGATTATCCCTATTAAGTAGGGATGAAATTAAAGCAAGGTTTAATTAACGGATAAGAACCCAAAATTAAGATGATTTGTTAGCAATTCGAAATTCAAATTTTGCTATTCTTTCGGGCAAAGCCGTCGAAAAGCAAAATTTGGGGGGCATCTGTTAATAGAAGAATTTCAAATTCTTGACAGAAATAATTCCGATAGGATGACAGAAGAATTGAAGGAAGAATTGTCAGATAACCATCATAAAGGAGAGTCGAATTTAGTAGAATTGACAGTTTGGAAAATTGACAAGAGTTGGTATGTCAGACAGACAAGGCCGTCAAGAAAGCAAAACGAGGGACACATTCGTCAAGAGTAAAATTTCTGACGGATATATTTAGCTGACTGACGGAGAAATCGAAGTAATGACAGAAAAAGGTAAATTAACAACCCATCTTTTGACAAAGTGATAACAAGAATTGGCAAACGTACAAAAGTGTGGAAATGGCTAAGTCTTCAAGGCTGACAAAACATCAGCAAGATAAGCCGTCAAACAACCAAACCGTGGACAACAAGCAAGTTGGCACAAAGCGGTTCAAAGAAATGAGCAGTTAGATAAGTTTTCTTGTCAAATAGTTTGAATTTGAACATAGCAAAACTGCCATACAGGTGACAATCTTAAAGATAGGAAGTTATCTTTAGGTAGTTATTTTATTTGCTTATAAATACTGTTAATCACGATGTAATAGAGGAGATTACTTGATACAATATCCTACATATCTCAATCACACAGCAGATTGAAGGATTATACTCAAGTATTTCCTCCATCCTTTTCATTTTCAATTCAATTCAGCATTATTATCTAGTACTTTATTCGCTCTTTAATACTGATTTTTAATTTATTTATATGTCTTTCTTTACTTTCAGTATTCCTTTCACGCTCTTTACTTTCAGTATTACTTTCGAGCTCTTTATTTAAGTTTTGTTATTTTATTGCATTCAGTAATCATTTAATCACGCTTTTTACAAATTGCCCTTTTAAATTACTTTTATTCCTGTTTTTAAATTATTGCCTTTTCAGAAAGTTATGTAACTACAAAATATCTTTTGTTTAAGAAACTGATGTTTTCTTTTCAAATCAGAAATACATTTACACTTCTATCGCAAATTCGCAACACCAAGTCTTTGTCAGTATTTACTAGATTTGACTAATTTGTCAAATTCATACTTGGCAGACAAACACATATATCTTTACGAGATTACCTCATAACTCGTTCGTCCCACACTCGTCTGATCTCTAATTATTATTTGTAACCAAAGGATTTTGGACACCAACCAAAAACCAGCGTTAACATGTGGACAATATTTGTTGATAACAATGAGGCAAGAAAGGTATCTTTCTTTAAAATGTGTATATACAAATAAAGTAAGTAACAAATAAACATAAATATATACAACATTAAATAGGAGAATGATTTTTGAACAACCCCCATGCGACACCGTAAACACACCGAATGGAAAGGGTGTTTTTAGCTTCGAAAAAGTATATGAGAAACAATAAAATATTACCTCTGATCCGTATTATAAGAAACAAAATCCTAAAATACACGGCCCAAAGAAATGTATTGAAATAAGTTAATTGTAATTAATATTCACATAAACTTACAAAAATACACATTCTAATCTTAATTAATGTTCCGCTTGTAATTAATGTTCCTATAATAAATGTGTAAAATTGAAAATTAGTATTTAATATGTAACAAAATTGATACATATTTATTATATTTTGGACCCAAAAAAGTACCAATATATTTCTTATAATAAGGATTAGTGGGAGTAATATATTAGTATAGAAAAATATAAATATATGATATTGGGTGTTAATTTTGGATGTACAAATATCATGACTCCATTAAATATGATGTCCAAAACTAGATTTTCAAATAACATTTATTCTCAGTGCACTTAATCTTGTCTCTAAACCATACCTCGGGGGGAGAATATACACACGTTGTGATGGGGAGAAAATGATATTCAAAACAATTATTTCTATATTTTTCTCAAAAAAAAAACAATTATTGCTATATTAACGTAGACATTGACCAAATGAGCACATTAACATTCCATCAGCTCATGTGTTTAATTTGTGTTCCCTACTTTTCCCTAATGTATATGATAAAAAATAAAGGGATAAAACTAGTAGTCACTTTCGTGGAAGAAAAAAATAAAGAAAAAAGAAAACACTATACCAGTTTCATTTACAGATATATAGATCCCTCTCCCCGTCACCCTCAATTTTCTAGAAGAATTCTTGGAATCCACTCGAAGGAAATGAGGATGTTACTCTTAAAAAGGCACCCTAATCCCATTCCTCAGTCAAAATTGTCCATATCCAATTCAGTGCGGATCTATATGCCAATAATGAATAATCTAAGTGGCTCCCAGAATATCAATCAGGTCAAAGTCTCCAACGTAGCTGTACCGCACTCAAAGTGGTGTACTGGTGCCGGTATATCAGCTGCGCATATCTCTTTTGATCTGTGGCCACATTTATGATGAAATGCCAAAGCAATCTTGCTGGCCGGTATGTACAATGCTTCACATTCTATACAAAATGGTTTTAGTAAATTGAACATAATCATATAATCTGGCCACGCCAAGTTACTAAAATGACGGGTTAATTTAAGTTGTAATGTGACCGTGTTAACGCTAGATACAGATGCGAGAGCTCCGTCAAATCCTTAGAAATGCTCTTTATGGAACTCAAATTTTGTGGGACCTTTTTCATTGAACTCGTAACAGAGCTTGCTAAGTTCTTTGGCCAAAACTGGTGCACCACAATAAAATACCCCTGATACGAATTAAGATAAGCAAAATGTAAGGACGAGAGAAAAAAAACAAAGTCTGCCAAGTACCAAACATATGCTTGATGGAGATTGGAGATTGACTGACCTATTCGCCCATTACAATGCTTGGAACACATTTTGGAAAAAACCTTCTTCCAGTTGGGCCTAGCAAAATGAGTCCGAACCTGATAGCAGAAATTCAAAGAGGCAAATGGGGGTTTTTAAATTCGCTCACTCTTGAATCAGAAATAAAAATGGCATCAAGGGTACTGTACAATAGCAGAATAAATAACAAAAATCAAAGGCTTACCCTAGTCCCAGAAACAATATCAACTCCATTTTTGGCGTGGTTGAGTGCTTGCACCATGGTGATGAGGGCGGATCTAGCGTCGCCTTCCTCGTATACGCTGGTCAAGTAGTTGTGCATCTCAATGACACCCTGAAGTCCACAGATTGACGTTCAACGTTAGCCATTGCAAATAATTCTTATTCATCTGGCAGCAGGGGAAAAGGAATACTAATAATTCGACATGAGGAAGTATCAACGAGATAAATAAACCTTCTGCAACAAGTAATTACCCTTTGATCAAGCTCAGCTACTTCATTCATGACTCCTTTAAACCAATCAAAAGAACCTTGCTCTCTTGTAACCCAATAGAAATAAGCATTCGTAGTTTTCAGTGTTTTCTTCCGTTTTGGAGCAATTTTATTAAGAGAAGGCGAATCTGTACTCCCAACACTAAGGTCTGAACCTCTACTGGTATCAGAGACTGAATCCTGGATAGAAGGGACATTGTTATCTTAGTCGTACTAAATTTAAATAGAGATGTGCAAATAACGGTAAGTATGACAAGTCGTATGCAACACATAATTAATCATAGTTGATTCTTATATAATATGAAACCTAAATACTTTGTTATCCGTATGTTTAACACTACGTAGGGAAAGTACTCACCGCCTGCTCCTCCATTTTGATAATGTTGTTGAGAAGATCTTTTAAAATGCTGATGAAAGGTGTTGCTCCAATTCCGAGACCAACAAGCAACAAAACATCATATTTTCTATAATCCTGTGCTGGCGCACCGTAAGGTCCGTCTATCCTCAACTTGGGCAAACTGTATCAATTGTTAATAACAAGAAGCAGGCGGGTATGTAAGTATAAATTATTTGTCCCGACTAACAGAGGACCAAAATTGAAAGGCAAAACATTATGGAAGTGCAATATGTACCTTTTCTTAGTCGTTTCATCAGCCCTGAGAAGCCCACTCTTCCCAGATACAGGAGGCTCACAGGCCTCAGAGAATACCCTTTTGAGCTCCTGCGTCCAATCACCAAGTTGCCGAATATGAACACTCAGGTAATCATCGTCAGGGGCTGAGGTAATAGAAAACGGATGCCTGTCATACATATATTGTTCCATGTTATTGTTAGATACCGACACTACTAAGCCAAGATGCCATAATTGTCGCTCTTAAACAAAATCAAAACTCTAAGTTCTAACTTCTAACTACTCAAAAAATGCGATATCACTTCAGTTCCCCTTTCTTTTCTTCTTCAATATCCCTGAGGAACAAAGTACTAGCTCTCGTCTTTTAACTTCTTTTAATCCACTATAAACTCCCAGATGTTATATCAAGCATAATGTAAATTTTAACACCGCAACTTGCAACAATAAAATCACTATAGCTAATGCAAAATAAATTAAAGAAAACTAACATGCAACTTACCACTCAAACGGAGAAACAGCTGGACATTGTACAAACATGTATTGTCCACTCTTGTAACGAAATTGAGGAGGCTTAGACATTTGCAATGTGAGAACATTTCCAGGATATATGGCAACCTAAATGTTTTCCACAATGTGAAGAAAAATAAAAGGTAACGTAAGTTTAAAACATTAAAATAAAAATATAAAAATAATAAAGCCATATCTGTAATGAAGTTGAAAACCGTATGAACTATGAAGCGCCTAATGCTGATCGTTTCACTTTCGCTGCTCACCTTTATAAGACGGACTGTATAGAAACCAGAACGAAAGAATCTGAGCGTTCTTTCTGCCACATAAAGTAAAACTGGAACCGCAAGATACATCCATGTCTGAAAACAGAAATCAATGCTTCAAGTAGCTAATCACGGACAAACATTGCATTTGACAAATATCTTAAATAGTTGAAATCTGATTTTAAAAATTATATACCGTTTTCTTGTACCATTTGTGGACAAGGTAAAGCTTTTCACCGTGGACGATTAGCAGGGCATAGACAATGACAAACAGATGGTGTGAATACCAGAAGGCATTGAAGCCAGTGAGCCTACTAAATGGTTTAGGCAGCTTAATGATGCTTCTCCTGAGCCATTTGGTTGCAAGCGTGAAAGCTATTGCCATAAAAATCACCATCAAAATTCCAGTCACTCCCTCGACCCCTTTAACAAGGTCTGGATAACTGGGTTTATGATCACCAAATACACCATTCAAACGCCTTTCATAAACATCTTCAGACGAATTTACAAGTCTTGGAAAATCACAAGCAAGGTGATCCCCGGCATGAAGTATAATACCAATCACGATGGCCGCAGCAATTGTCTGTAAGTATTAATATGTACCTATAAGTATACATAAATGTATTGTTCATGTTTCTGTTATCCTTTTCTATTTTTGTGGCAGAGAAAGATTTTTTCCTTGTGCACTTTAAGTTCATAAAAAGTTGTATACTATCATAATTTTTGTATCATCATTTCACTCACAAATATTTAAAGCTAGTATAAATGAAAAAAATATTAATACCGTCAAATATTGAAGAATATGATTGGTTTGACAAAGTTTAACAAGGAAATAATAGATTTTTATTATATATCCTTTCCATGATTTATTTTAGTTATAGTTCGCATTTTTCACTTAATCCGCTGAGGGTACCCATTAGTTTAACTACTGATCATTACTTGTTTTAAATTTACAAAGTATAAGTGAAAAAATATAATATCACTGGACAAGACCAAAAATCAATTTGGAATTAAAATTGTTGATGGCGTCCGCTATCAGTGTATATGAATTCAAGAGGTTTCCTGGTGGTGTTGGTGCGTACCTTATGAAAGTTGATGTTGTCATCGAAAGGTACAATGTAAGCCAGCTTAGTAGACCGGAGCCAAGTTATGGTATTTCTGCACACAGGCAAGAGTATAAGTGCCATGTTGAACTTTAGAGTCTCAGCCGCACCTTTGGCTGTGAGAAGACAGTAACCCATGATATGGAAAGCATCTTTTTGCTTGTACTGAATGAACTTCCACGTGAACAGCCCAATCATTATGCAAACCCACAATGTTAAAACCCAAAGTCTCTTCCAATTCTCTTGCAAATAGTAGAGCAATCTGCGGCTCATCCTACGTATAGGACTTTTCATCCTTAGTCCCTGTAGGTTCTGGCTCAAAGCTTGGCTTGTGTAGCTGAGAGCTTGGCTGTAGTTGAGGTACGTGTCCTTTTGTAATAGAAGCGTCTCCAACTGCCATAGCTGCGTCACATAATGACCATCCAAAATGCGGCAAAACAATCAGAGGTTGAATCGTGTATAAGATATTTCAGCATGTCAATTATATGCATTATTAGCATTATAACAAGAGCAGGAGAATGCAGCACTCGTGCATACGTTTAAAGTGTACGCCTAAATGGCGAAGAAGCAGAAAGGCCACTTGGAAACCAAGCATGATAAAACATGTACCTCAGAAACACCACTCAGCAGGAATATGAATTCACAAAGTCAATACAACACATTTCACACCCTTGCTAACATAACAAAAACTAACATACATTTGCCTATAAAAAATACAACACTTTTCCCTATCGACTTCCATCCCCGACATAAACTTACAACAGCTGACGGTATTGATCCCTTTTCAATTTACCCCACATAACAGGTACGAACTTAATTACTTAACAATTGAGCAAGGAGTGGTAGAAAAGTGATATTAATTGATGACCTATTCTCCAGCTGAGATCAGCAAGAAATACTCCAATACCATCTACCCATGGATTTTTCTGTCACCATAATGTCAACATTCACTTTTACCTTATAAGTTTGCAGATGCCAAAAAACACGAACCACTACTATTTAGAAACTTATAATGGATTTCATATTGATCAAAGAAACAACAAGGTTTGAGTCAAAAAAGAAAAGAAATAACAAGGATACTGTAATAAATAATTCATATTATCAGTGTATCACTGCATAGTGCATACACAAAGGAGCTGAATGATTTGAAATGGCAGCCATATCATATCACGTACACATAATGACAAAGTTGTCTCTAATTGAGTTTATGTTAAATTTGTTGACGTATCAAAAGGATGAAAAATAAGACTGTATATTTAGTAGACGCTATTACTAATAACGTAATGATATTTATGACATCAAATATTTTTTTTTATGTTCAGGTAGTTTTTAATAATTTATCATGCTTTGTTTGTCTTTCTGTTTTCTCTGCACGGTTGAACAACACTGGAAACGTCGTGTGATTTTCTAAATTACACAATTTGGCCCAGCTGAGGACTAAAGTCTAAAGAACAGTGTGGTCCTAGTCCAACACTGACTAAATTAAGGTACATAAACCCAAGTAATACGGCTAAACAAATTAACTTAATTTTTTTTTTTGCTTTTCCTATGGAAATGATATGTATATGTCCCACCCCCCAAGTTCTACACCTACTCATCAACTTTTTATTTTTATCTTTTGCAATCTTTGCTTTTCCTTTTACCTCCCTCACGCCTGTGGCTTTCCCTTGTATATTAATCTATCATGATATTATAATTAACATAGTCATTTTATTTTTTAAATATTAATAATACAACATCTATAAGCAAATTTATAAACGAAAATTCAGAATACAAATTTAATGTATTTTTACACACCTGTACGCACAAGAGATTCAACTAGTTACATAAACAATAATGTCAGCCACCTACCAAAACCTTTAATATTCTAAAGTTATTTATTATGACACTAATAAATTGTGGAATTAGAGTATATGCATGTGTTGATAAAGTTAGAATATAATTATGGTTTAATTATTCTGTTTCTCTCTAAATCTTTTAAAAAATTCAAATAAGTACACAAACATTAAAGTTTATAATTAAATCTCTAAACTTATAAAAAAAAATTATAAGTTCCTGATACATATCTCCTTTTTGTTAAGTTTCCCTTAGAGTTTCTATAAGTGATCTTTCCACCTGTGCATTTATGGATCCTTGAACATTTTGAAAATGTTTAAATAGGTCCTTATAATTTTTGGAAAAAATCAAATAAATTTCTATATTATTTGGAATCAATCGTATACAAAAGACTCAATTATAATTTTTTTATGAGTTTAGAAACTTGATTACAAACTTTTAAAATTTAATCCTATTTGAATTTTATTTCGTAAAGTTCAAGTATCAACTGAGTAATTGATCCTCTGATCATCATCTACAAAAAGTCAGAATATAATGGAATACAGGGATTTCCCACCTCGATGTATCCAAGTCTTTCCGGGTCTAACTCTTCCATAATTAGAGCTGCATATTCTTCGGCCTGCTCCTTCAGTCTGGATAACTTATTTGCTGAAGCGCTCAACATGATAATCTGGAAATCAAATGAGATTTAACAAGAAATAATTTGTTAATGCAAAAACACTAGTGTAAAAGCTTTAACTAAATATAACGTGTTTAACAAGAAAACTACATTTTGACAAAAGAAAAGGTTTAGCAGAATTGACGAATACGCCCCCACCAACTCCTCTGAAAACGTCTCCACTATAAATTCCAAGGATTTGGTAAAATCAGAAAAATGAAAGCGCCATCTGTATGACCCAAACCGAAAAAGTAATGCATAGTTCACTGACTCTTGAATCACCAACTAATAATATTATGCCCTTTTCAAAAACAAAAAAAACTAATAATATTATGCTTTACAACATGGAAAAGTCGTGAGTGGGAACCATGGATATTGGAAGTAGTTAATTTAATAACCATTAAATTAAGTTCAACCAGTCCTGCGTACTGTTGATTAATTAAAACTCAAGTGGACTCTCCAGAGGCTACGTATTACATACATAACACCAAGAAGAGCTTAAGATTTTTTATTAAAAAAAGAGTATTTAAATTAATTTAAAAAAATAATCAAAGGTTAAATGTATTAAAAAATAAATTTAATAAATTAAACAAATTCAGTTGAATACAAACATAAACGATAACGTTTCGGTTTGGCACATAAAATAAAACTCTTCCTTTACCTCTTTCACTTCTTCTTCTGTTATTCTTCCATCTTCGTTCTTGTCCACCCTGTCGACATGATTAAGATTGATTTAAAAAAAATAAATAAGGCACGTAAGTACGTAACAATAATAATTGAATTACAAGCGAAGAAAGCATCAAAGGCTTTGACGGGGTATTTAAGTATTAAAGCAAATATACGGTGACATTTAACAATGCCTGTTTATGATAACGTTAGGAAGTGCAAGCTTCAATTAAAGAAATGCAAGAAAACTTAGAAGATTATTTAATACTCAAAATTAAATTAAACTTAGACAAAAACAATAATCACTCAGTGATTACATGTCGAAGAAGATCTGAAGCCGCGAGTCAAAACTTTGATCGGTAATTTGTGACCAAAATTCGAAAAGTTCATCCCGGCCGATCCTGTCAACCCTCAATCTTCGTTTACGACTCAGAGAATCGAATAATTCCAGTGCGAATTCCTTGGAATCTCTCATCCCTGCACAAAAAAGCATAACAGTACTCTTTAAAGCGAACACAAGAAACAGTAGCAACTGAAGAGTTAGCAAGATCTATTGCAATGAAACATGGAGGGAAAAACCGTTACGAAATCGAAACAAAACGATTAAACGAACAATGCAAGAAACTGAAACGAAATTTTGAAAAAGGAAATGAACCTATGCATTGAGCAAAATCAGCGCGATAGAGATAACCGTCCTTAGAAAGCCTATCGAAGTTGCTCTGCACCTCGTTCCAGGCATCAACGGCATTGGATTTACTGCTTATGAATCTGAGACCACGCAGCGCTTTCATAGCTCCGGAGCGAGTTCGATCAAGCTGAGCGCGTTGCTTCCTGAGAGCTCTAGCCGCTAACGCCGTTTCAAATCCGCCGCCGGCGCCACCTCCCGTTCCATTCTGCGCCGAGGAAGAAGCACGCGATGCGTTGCTGTGGCTCCACGAGAACCGCCGTAGCTCCGCCTTGAGCTCCTGCGAAAACTGCCTGGCCTTGGCAACCGCCTCCGCCTTCAGCTCCTGCGAGAACTGCCTCAATCCTCTCGAAGACGTCCTCCGGATCATCGACGGCGACCGAGGAACGGACGCTGGAGTCTCGTAACCGCTCCCGACTGCGACTCCTTCGTCGGCGATGTTAACTATGGAGGCTGGCTCGACGCTCCGAAGAACGATTGTGTCATCGTCTTGTAGATCGAGTGTTACCTCGACGAACTCCTCGGCGGTGGAGTTGGACTCAGTTCCCGGCGAAGTTCCGGCGCTGACGGTTGCTTTTCCGGGAACGGTGTCCGACGCCCACCGCCGCTCGTGCTTCGGAATACCATTCATTTTATCACTCAAAAACCAAAACAGAAAAATGTATGCTTCCTCTCTCTCTCTTCTTTTACCAACTCAGTTTTTCTTTTCTTTTCTTTTTTCTCTTCAGAATAAAGGAATGAAAAATTGTTATTATATAATGCGATTCGGCGTGCGTTGTTAACGTGCAGTGGTGGTGGTTGAATAAGTAATTAACGAGGAGAAAGGTTGGATTGGAATGAATTGAAAGCGTTCAGATTGTATGAGACAAACATGAACGCGTGGAGAGCTTTCTCAGAAGAGAAAGAGGGATTGTGAAACTGAAAGGGACCAATTTAATGGTTTTAGTACTTTGTTTTTTGCAGGAAAGATCAAATGAAGCCAAGAAGCGTAATTGATGATAATGGGGGACCTATATTATTAGTTATAGGAGGAACAAAGATTTATAGAATGGTATTAAGATAATATAATCAGGAAAATAAAGTATGTGTGGTTGGGTTTTATAAAGGTAGGTAATGTGGGATTCCCTATAGCTGAATGTAGCAGCAGAGAGAGGAAATGGAAAAAACTCAGATAAGAGAAAAAGGCGTGACCACTAGAAGATGTTGTTATTTGAGGTGTGGCATGACGCGGTTGGAGAGGCTTGGCTTATAGAGGAAGTGGCAAAGGGAGATAGAGAGTGTTGTGAGTGTGGCGGAGTGGTGGGTGGGTCAGAAAATGAAGATTATGCAGTAGAGAGAGGAATTATTCCTGTACGCATATCTTAACCATTGAATTAGAGTGGAGCCCACTGTGGGGACCCGCAAATGAGAAGAATTGGAGGGTGGAGATTTACGTGAAGGAAGAATTATTCTTGCTGTGCAGGTGTAGTTAAGAAAAATTTCAAAGGAGAATATCTCTATTTCACGCGAGCGGGACCGGTTATTCCAGAGTTCATGAATAGACGACGGCAGGGATTGCCAAGTCAACTCCCACTCACGATTTGTCTCCGTCACTCTTTTTCACCTTTTTAATTTTTACATTTTCTTTCTTTTATTTTCTAAATTTATTTTAATGGTCTTGCAGATGACCATGAGGTATTAGTTAAAAAATAAAAAATTATATCAATGTGATGTTATCGAGTAGAGGCAATTTGCCTTTCTAACGAGGAGGATCTGAGGAATCCGAGTTCCAATCCTTATGAAATCATCTTATTGAGAGATTGAGAATCAATGGATAAAAGTCTACTCAATCAGTCGAATAAGATATTATGTCCGTTTGGGTAAACAACTTAATTAAACGTTTATCATATAAGCGTTTATGTATAAGCTATGTCAATAATCAAAGAGAAAATATAGTCAAACAGTTTTCATATAAGCTATTGTTTTCATAAGCTACCTTGGAGAGTTCGTCGAAATAAGCTGAAAACAGCTTATGGGCATATCATAAGTTGTTTCCATAAGCCCTCCCAAACATCCTGACAAGTATTTATGCTAATAAATAGGTTCATATAAGTTGTTTAAAAGTCAATCCAAACGAGTCCATTAGTCTCATAGTAGGCTTAAATGACCTATCGTGTGATGCTCTGGTGGACTCCCTCGGGGTCTGAACCAAAAAACAATTTGAAAATTTTGTATTACAAAATATATTTTTTTAAGATATAAGCTTAAGTGATGATTTATATAATGTAATAAAATGTTGTGTGCTCGTTATTTTTGTCCAGATTATTTAATATTTTCTTAATATTAATGATGCATTACCTATGCCTTCAAACCATAAAATATACATTACCTACAATGATAACTATATATTGAAGATAATGTTGAAAGCTAACTTGTTTTTAAGGTGACTAACAATTACAAGCTATGTTTTATACCACATTCATCAAGTTTAAAACAATTTTACAAATGACTATTGCTAGTCATTAGAGGTCATTTGTTCCACGATAACTAACAATCCTAAATAGTATTTTTAAACGGAAAAGTTATGTGTACATTTCATAAGGGACACCATGACACCTAGTCATGAAAGTGTGTTTGTGTTATTCTATTTTGTATTGGACAATCGTATTTATATGATGGTTTTTTTTAAGAATATTATTCTATTCACATTTCTAGTTTAGTAATTATTATTCTTATTAATTCTATTTCTCTATCGCATTCTCTACAATCGTAATATTCATAATGATGATTCATATGTCTTTTACATATATCTGTAGCTTCACTATTTAATTCTTGTATTAGATTCCTTAAATTACTTAGATTAGTTAGATCTAACATGCTTAGTCTATAAACAAATTTTTCTATGTTTTATTGATCCATATTTCTTTTACTTATTTACTTACTTAGCTCTGATATCAAAATGGTACCCTATTAATTTCGACAATTTTTATTTTGTTCATAATTTCAGGGTAGTATTTATATGTAATTTGGGTCACTAAATAATTCATACCCATATTCATACATAAACATACTTATAGATTCATCTATTTCTAATAATTCTTTATATATTTGTTTACGTTCTTCCTTACAATATGCTAGTTGTACTCTTCGTTGTATATGATTTAAATAAACTTTTTATTGCCAGTGTTGATGTCTTAATTTATTAATTATTATTTGTTTATAGTCTTTTGGTAATTTTATAACTAGTACACTTAATATTTCTTTATCCATTATTCTGTATACCAGTATTCATCATCAGAATATCTTTGTTCTTCAATAAATTTCATTTCTTCTAAATATTCAAATCCAATTTCAATATCTAAGCTATGTAAATAGAATTCTTCTTGCCAAAATTGTTCTTTTGTCTTTTTTATTATAATTTGTTTACAATCAACTGGGAGGTTTAATTGTAATACACTTACTATTTCTTTGCATGCTTGTTCACCTAAATCCATTTTTATTTTAATCACTATCTTCAAAAGGTGGTTCTTCAATTCTAAAATAATTAGTTGAGTTTGAAGAGGAACTTGAAGATTCAAGATTCCATTTGTTCTTTATATAGTTCATTATATTTTTCATTAATTTTCTATATTGTTTATGTATTTTTCTTTCTCTATTTTCTAAATTAATTAATTCCTTTTATTTTCTTATTATAGCTCTAGTAAGGTCTCCAATATCTATTTTGGCTTTATCCTTCTCTAGGTAAAATTATTCCATGAATTGTTTTAATTCTTCTTTATCGCTCATATTTTATTTTTTAAATATAGGGTTAAATCTTTTACTTGATTAGATAATTTTATAATATCATTTTCTTCATTGGTTCTTTTTATTCTAGAAAAATAATTGGTTTTGGAATTGATTATATTTCAAGAATTCTTTGTCTACTTATAAAAGTTCATAATTCTGTTATTTCATTTTTCTTTGGATAATAAATTTTTCTTATGTCTTCCAATAATCTTGGAATGTCTATTCTATCATTATTTCTGAAGGTAATACTATGATGTGAGTTGGTTATGTAAGACTAAGTCCTCATTCATGTTTTGATGTATGACAAACAAAGTGTATCTTACATAAGATTTTTGATTTTGACTATGTACTTATTACGTGTTAAGTTGCATGCAAGATCACTCATGAAAAAGGAAAATCAAGGATTAAAACAAGCAGACGTTCATCAAAGTAAAACAAGCAGACGTCCAACAAAGATTAAACAAGCTGACGTCCAATGAACTACCAAAAAAAAAAAAGAAAGAAAGTTGGCGTCTACTAAAAGTAACAAGCAGCTCGCGTCCACTGAAGTAACAAGCAGCTCGCGTCCACTGAAGTAACAAGCAGCTCGCGTCCACTGAAGTAACAAGCAGCTCACGTCCACTGAAGTATCACATATAGCTCGTCTGCTGAAGTACCACATATAGCTCGTCTACTGATGTGGCACATGGAGCTCGTCTACTGAAAGTAACTGAAGCACGCATCTACGGAAGTACCAAATGGAGCTCGTCTACTGAAGTACCACATATAGCTCGTCTACTAAGGTGGCATAAGGAGCTCGTCTACTAAGGTTACGCTCCTTGGACTTACTAAGATCTTAATGAGAAGCTCCATCCACAGACATGGCATATAAAGCTCGTCTACCAGTTGGAGCACGTCCAATTACCTTGTGTTAGTACTCTCGTCTGCTGACGTGGCAAATGGACTTGGCTTTTTTTTTTTCTCTTCAAATGGACTCGGTTATTCTTTCAGATGGAAACGGTTATTTTCAAGAAGGACGCAAACTCTACAAGAACCAACATAATCTTATTTCAAGAACAAGAATCAAGAAAACAGATTTTGTTAAATCAGATCCAAATCCGTTTTAATTGATCCCAACGACTATAATTTGTTTTCTATATAAAGAGGGATCAAAGGAACATTGTGATACAAGAAATAGAAAGAAGAAGAACAACAACCTTACTGATTCTGAAAAGTGATATACGAAAGATTCAAAAGCTTCCAAAAGTGCTTCGTCGTTGAGAGAAAAGTGTGATATTACTTAGAACTTCAATTTGTATAATCAGACTTTTAGAGTCTTTCCTCTACTCAATTCTTTCTGTGAATTAGTGTGATTAAGAGAGGATATCTCTTAGGATTGAACAAGGATATAAGGGATCCTTGGGTATAGAAAATCAAGTGTGCTTTCTGGTAAATTCTTGAGCAAGGAGGTTATCCTCGTGTTGCTGTAATTGGAATTTTGTAATTGCTGATTATAGTGGAGAAAACCACAAAGGTGTGGGACTGGATGTAGGCTTACCAGAGGAGGTAGCCGAACCAAGATAAATCGGTTTGCATGTTCTTCTCATCTCTAACTCCATATACTTGTTATATGCACTTGTGTGTTGTGAATGAGTTTTAAGAATGCTTGTTAACTTGAATCTTTGATCTACAATCTGTGTTAAACTTGTTGTTACTTCTTATAATTCTTCTTAACATCATTACTTGTTACATAACCTGACTCTTGGGAATTAAAATTGAGTGAAAACCAATTTTCTTTAAGAAAACTCTAATTTGCTTGAAATTGTGGAAAAAGTTTTCAATATCTCAATTCACCCCCCCCCCCCCTCTTGAGATCGTAGCCACTGCCAACAGGTTAATGCATAGTTTACACAGTATGTTATTGAAAATATTTTATCTCCTGATTTCATTAGGTTTTCTCTTAGAAATTTATGTTCGAGGGTTAATGCTTGATTTAATCTTTGAGAATTTAATGGAATTCCTATATTTGGTCTAATTTAAAATTTTAATTTTACATAAGCTAAATTTCCTTCTATTACGCCTAGTATTTTATCTTTTGGGTCATTTATTCTATTATCTTTTAGAACTAATTCAATTGGTGAATTTATTCCTTCTTGGAAATTTGCTTTGATTAGAACTTGTGCTACTCCTATATGGATATATCCTAATATCTTTCTATGTTCTTGATTTTTTAGATTTCTTTTTAGTTCTGAAATTTTTTCTTTACTTATTAACTGAATACTTGTATTTCCTTGAGTTTCAGATATCTCTATTGGTGATTCATTTCTTATTTCCCCATAATATATTATATTTTCTTTTTGATTGAATTTCTTTAGTATATTTATTAATTTTTCTTTCTTTCCTACCATATTTGCGGTCTCTACTAAATCTAGGTCTTCTTTCTGAATTTTCTTAAATAATGTTGGATTAATTAAGATGCTTCCTTCATAATTTTCATCTTCTTCAGTAATTTGTAAGTGCTTTATTTCACTAGTTTCGATTTGACCTATTTCAGACATTATTTTGCATAAAATAATCCTAATCTTGAGAAGAGTGACTCAGTAATCATATCCGATCTTTGATTTTGGAAATTATTTGCTTCTGCCCACTTCTGCTTCCGTTGGTTGCTTCTTTTGATTTTTGCTTGGTATAAAGTAATTGACATAATAATTTGGAGAAAGGGAGACTTTATTTAGTAATCGGTTGTTTTACATGAGGGGGTTGGATGGACACTCAACCATCCGAGCTATACCACAAAGGTGTAGCGGACTACTCTCAGAGAGAGACTTCATACAAGTGAGAATTGAAACTGAATTCTAAATTTTGAATTATGCCTCAGCATAAGAGGACTTATTTATAGACTAGACATACAGACGTAATTTACATAAATTACCTTCAAATAATTGCTTCTGGTTCTAATAATTCGACTGATGACATCAGTGCTTACATCTTTGTTCAATAGTCCTGCTTGATGACGTCAGTGCCTACGTCATTCTTCAATTATTGCACCATCTGAGTCCTTGTCTTCTTCCTGGTGCTTGCTGGTGCTTTCTGTCATAATCTGTCTTTTTGTACATCTTTCGCATTCATGATTTCTACTTTCTTTAATTGATGTACACAACTGGTCTATGATTCATTATCGGGTCTTCCAATGCATAGAATGAGAATTCAAAGTTTGTCAGAATGCTTAAGTCTTTCTCTTTTATTGCTCTGCCGATTGTCTTTCTTAAAAGCAAAGTATTTGGGCCTTTATAATTAGTCTTGATAAAATAACCTTGTCCTAGAACATGACATTGTCCATATATGATTGTCAATTGGTTAGCTATTATTATTGTTATGTCATCTTCATCATATGTGGTTCCTTTTGCTTCGTCCATTAATGGAAAATTATTGTTGCTTATGCCCATGTAGGCGAAGTGCTTTGCTGTCTATCTTGTTTGAAAGTCAGGGTATGCTGAGTAGAACATTAAATAAATAGTTCTTTCTTCAACTATCTTTTGCTTGTACGACTGAACTGCTTCTTTGAAGTAATGTGGGAATAGATTAATCTCTTCGAGATTCTTGATTAGATAAAGACATTCAATTAGTCCAAATTGGAATATATTGAATGCCAGAGCTGGAGTTTCCCCTGGAGTAATTATTGTTTTAATTCCATAGATCTTCCTATCAACCATATAAAAACAGTTGATTCTTTCTTTTTCGTTCCAGTTGGTTAATCTTCCAAGATGTTCATAAAATTTTTCTTCGGAAAACTGAACTAGTAATTCATGGTCTTTTCTAGTAATTATTGGGTAATTATCTAAGGAGGATGGAACTCTCCCTAGAATATTCATTGGAGTTTTTATTTCAGTTTCTATTATTTGCGCTGTTTCCGAGTAAGTTCTTGGTGCAAGACAAACTTCTTTATGTAAGACTCAATGACTTAAGAGATTTTGATATATGACAAATACAACTTAATGTGTATGCAAGTGTTTTAGTGTCAAGTTGCAAAGACATGTATCAAGCAATAGTCAACAAGTTCAGTGAACAATCAAAGGAGAATATTCAAGGAAGAACTTGAAGGAATCGAAAGAGCTACATGGAGGAGTCAAAGAGCAAAGACAGAGATCAAGGAATCATCAATACAAGAGCTTAAAGGAGAAATTATATTTAAGTCTTAGATGATTTGTAAGAGATGAAATCTCTTATTCACAAATAGCTCAATTAAAAAGATGCATGAAGAAAATCAATTTTCATAACCTGTATTAAAAGGAATAAGTTTTCGTTAATGAAAATGATTTTTGGAAATAAGATTTTTTAAAAAATCCAAAGCGCTCGTCCAACACTGAAGTAATAGAAGTGCTTGTCCAATTGAAGTGATACAAGTGCTCGTCCAACACAAGTGACAGAAGCGCTCGTCCAATAAAGTGATAAAAGCGCTCGTCCAACACAAGTGATAGAACTGCTCGTCCACTAAAGTGATACAAGCGCTCGTCCACTAAAGTGACAGAAGCGCTCATCCACATAAGTCTTTGCACTTGTTAAGATCTTAATGAGAAGCTCTGTCCAATGACATGGCATATGGAGCTCGTCTACTAAATGGAGCTCGTCTACTAGTTGGAGCACGTCCAATTACTTTGTGTTTTAGTACTCCCGTCTGCTGACGTGGCATATGGAGCTCGTCTACTAGCCCATCCGAATGTAAAATCTTAATGGCTAGATGGACACGGTTATTTTCAAGATGGACGAGAATTCTATAAGAACTCTCATAATCTTATTTCAAGAACCAGAATCAAGAAAACAGATTCTGCTAAATCAGATCCAAATCTGTTTTGATTGATCCCAACGACTATAACTTGTTTTCTATATAAAGAGGGATCAAAGGAACACTTTTACAACATATACGAAAATCATAACATATCACAGTTTTACGAAATCGTTTTGAGAAATCAATTGTGAAAATCATTCATCATCTTGATTGAGCTTATTGTGAAAAGAGTGTTTCGTTCTCATAAGTGCTTCAATTTGTTTATCCGACTATTGAGAGTTAGGAATCAATTTTTGTTTTACAATTTGATTGTAAAGAGAGAGGGAGTCTCTCTGAGTGATTAGGGTGAGGTATCCCTAAGGTTGAACATTGAGACTCTTCACAAGAGTGTGGTATCTCGAGGTGAAGGAGTGCTCTGTGGTGTAAAGGTTTTTCAAGCTACTTGGCAAAGCTTGTGTGTTAGTCTGTGAAATCCCACAGGTGGAGTGGGGACTAGATGTAGGTCACCGTGGAGGTGACTGAACCAGGATAAATCTGGTTCTGTGGTATCCCTAAACTCAAACTCCTTTACTTTCTGTTTATGTTCAAGAACCTTCGACTTTGATGTTTAAAGTTCAATATAATTTCTGTCATTGATCTGTATAAACTGTATTGAAACCTGAGTCCGATTGTAATCAAGTCTGTGTTATCTGCGTTCAAAACTGAGTTGATCAAAACCATTCTTGATTACTAAAACTGAACTATTATTGAAACTGAAACCTGTAAGTTCGTTCTTGATTGTTAATGCTTGTATCTGAAACTTGTATAACTTGTTCTTAATCTTTAAAGATTTAATCAGTTTCTGTATTTCGTTATTAGTGAGTTTTGAACCTGAATCTATTCTCTATTAATTCTAAATTAATCTTTCTTATCCTTATCACCTTCTATTGAAGATTTTATATAAACTCTTCATTGATTTTGTAAAAGATCCTGAGGCCACAAATCCGCAACTCTGATTTGAAAACCTTTGTGAAAAAGTTTTAAGAGGGAGATAATTTTTTGAAAACTCATTTACCCCCCCCCCCCCTCCACCACCACCACGACGTGAGTCGTTGAAGCCAAAACAACACTTTACCTTTTCTTGCTTTCTCTTTTTCTTGGAAATTCTTCAGAGCTTTTTCTGCTTCTTCCTTGGTTGGAAATGGTTGATGATGGACTCCTGATATCCCTTGACAATGGAGAGCTGCTTTGTACCAATCATCATATATTCCGGGCATTGGTCCATTAAAGACGGCATACCATTTGCTTGTTTCTTTTCGAGCTTCTTCTTTGACTGCATTTGGGATTCTTTTTTCTAAATGTCCTTCTGTTTGTATTTGGAGTTCCAGTACTTTTAAATCTGATTTTATTAAATCCAATTCCTCCAATTTTTGCTCTTCAAGTGCTTTTTGATTTGGTATTGCTGCTTCAGTCATTCCGTTGTGCCTCGCTCCATTCTCTGGACAAGATATCTGCAAGGACGTTCTTTTCTCCTTTAATATGAGAAATTGAATAATTATATTCAAATAACTTCATTTGCCAACGGATTAATCTCCCTTGCTTATAATTTCCTTTGTGATTAATATTTTTAAAACCTGCATAATAAGTTGAATCACTTCGAACAATAAATTCTTTATCTAGTACATAGATCCGATGTTTTTCCAACATTCGGATTAGTGCTAGAGTTTCTTTTTCTTGTGTTAGATAATTAATTTCGCTATCTGAAAAAGTTCCTGATGCGTATCGACATAGTAATTCTTTCTTTTGCCCTGGGGGCTTTGCTTTCATGACTCATCCCCAACAGTCATTAGATGCATCATTTTCTATAATAATTATATCATCATCTGATGGATGATATAGCTCAGGAAGATCCTGGCATATTAATTTCATTTTTTCGATAATTGCTTCGTCTTCCTTGGTCCATGACCAAAGGGCATCCTTCTTTAATTTTTGTTGAAGTGCTTTTCTTTCAGTTGCAAGATCCTTGATAAAACCTTTACTGGAAATATATGTCAGTAGCCCAAGAAATCTCTGTAATTCCTTTTTATCTTTTAATTTGGGAGGAAAATTCCGTAATTTTTCTAACACATGATTTTGCATTAAAATTTTTCCTTTCTCCATTTCTAATCCTAAATAATTAATTTTATTTTGAGCTAATATTGTTTTTTTCTTGCTTAAGACTACTCCATGTTCTAAACATTTATTAAGCACTAATTCTACTTTGTTAAAATGATGATCTAAATCTTTATTAGTAAAGGCCAAGATATCATCAATATATATAAGACAAAAATCTTTAAATTCCTTGAGTATTGAATCCATTCTTCATTGAAAGATTCTTGGTGACTGGTTCATTCTCATTGGAAGTACATTCCATTTTTATTGACCTTGAGGACAACTAAATGCTGTTAATGCTTTAGATTCTTCAGATAATCTAATTTGATAAAATCCTGATTTGCAATCAAAGGTACTAAACCAATTCATATTTCTAATTTGTTCAATAATTAAATCTTTTCTTGGAAGAAAATAAGCACCACCCTCCATTGCATCATTTATTTGTTTATAATTAATTACCATCCTTCTTTTTCCACTTTTTATTTCATTATGATTTTCCACATAAAAGGTTGGTGGTGAATGCTTGCTTTTTGATGACCTAATTAATCATTTTTTTTGCACATTTCTTCAATATCTTTTGCAAATTCATTTTTATCTTGTTTTGTGTAAGTCATAGGTTTACATTTTACTTATTTTGTTGGATCTTTTAATTTTAATATAGTTAATTCAGTATTTTTGTTATTAATATTTGGATCTAGACGATTTTCACTACATACTTTGTCTAAAAGTTCTTCTATATGAGCTGAAATTTTTCTATTTGGTTCTAGATTTATTTATAGATGACGAATTTTTAAACATATTTATTTGACTAACTCTCCACGATCCAGTCTGCCAAGCTCTTATTTTTTAGAATAAATACATTCAGAAAAATGAATAATTGGGATATTAATTATTTCTCCTTTTTGTTGTATTATTAATGTAATTCTTGTTACCATCCAAAATAGTGGATGTATTGTTCCATCTGCTATTTGTATCTTGACTGGTTTTTCTAATTTTTCTCGTTTATCAAATAATGCTCTTGTTGCTAGACAAATACTTGCTCTAGTATCTATATATGCTTCAGTTTCTTTATTACTTTTTTCTACTATTATTTTTATATAAATATTATTCGGATTCTGTTCCCTCTGAAGATAATCCATCTTCAAGATATCCATATATGCTTTCTTCAGTATTAGTTAACTCTTCTTCTAATGGTTCAAGTTCATATATTCGGTATACTTGCTTTATTAATTTTGATTTTTCTTTAAAGTCTTTTTCTTTTCATTGAGGACATTCATTTGCATAATGACCTTCAACATTACGTTTCCAACAAATACATTTCTTTTTTCCTTTCGGGTAGTATTTTCTTGGTTTTGATTTCTTTTTTCTAATGAATTTTTTCTTATTACTTTTTATAATATGTTTTTTTGGAAACGTTCTCTTTAATTTTGGTTTGTTATAATATTTTCTTTTTCTTTTTTGTTTGTTACAACCATAGTTTTCAGATTTTTCCATTTCTGGAATGTCACAACAAATTGCATTACTTCCTCTATTTAATTGTCTTATTGTTTCTCTTGCTAAATATTGTTATCTTAATTCTTGGTATATTGTTTGAATAATTCCTCCTAAAGTGTTGACTGTTTCATTTTGTCTGGATTCCCATGATTTCTTTATTTTAGCATTGAGGGGAAATGGTAATTTATCTATAAAGATATATTTATAAAATTCTTTTGTTTCTTCATCCAATTGATAGTAATATTTTTGATATTCACAAATAAAACTTTCTATTTGACACATGCCACATATTTGCATTTTATTCAAATGAGTTTTAGCCTTTTCATGTAAGAATTTATTTGTTTTTTCTTATTGATCAAACATAGTATATCCTTTAAATTCTTGATAGATTATAGCCGTAACCATTTTAGCAAAATCTTGGTTATTATTTACTAATCTTGCATGTCTTTGCCAATCTTCATCTTTAATGCTGAGTAAAAATCTTTGTATATTTCCTACTATTTTAAATGTTAAAAAGTTTTTTACATCAATCATATTTAGTTTATTAAATTTTTCATCGGTTGCCATTAGTAGTATTAATTCATTAGTTCATTGTAATAATACTTCTTCTTTATTTCCTACACAATCAATGTTTAATATATTTCCTAATCTAGTTGATTCATAATGAGGTTTAAATTATTCTTGAATTTTTGTCCATTTATTATTTTTTCTTGCATATCATTTATTATACATTGTTTCTTCTTCGTATTTATCACATGCTCCCTCTGGAGTATATCTATATTCTTCCCATTTTCTTTTGGGCTTTATTCTACTATATTCTCCTTTTTCCATTTTTATATAATTTTCTTCAGATTCTGAAGATGAACTAAAGTTTAAAATTATTTCTTCGTTTTCATCATTTTCTTTTATTACTTGATGTATTGGATCTATTTTATGTATTTGGTCATGCTCTTCTTCAATTATTTTTAGTTGTTCTAATAATTGTTAAATTTCTTCTAAATCATTTGATTTCTTTAATGTTTCCATGTATTCATCTTTTATCCTCTCCATGAAGTTACTGGTTTAGATAACTTTGATGGTTCCAAGCGGGTTTCTTGTTTTACTATTATTTTTTTCTAATTCTCTTGATTTTAATAATTCTTCTAAATCTTTTATTGTTATACATTAATTATTTTCTTCATCTTCTAAAAGATTTTCTAATTGTTCATGGACTTTTCTAATCTTTTTGATATCTTTATTTTCATTTATTTACTTTCCTTTACTTATATTATTTAGTTTCTCTTTATGTTATTTATTTCACTTTGTTCTTTTTGTATTCTATTATAAGTGTAATTTACAGTTTTATTGGTATTTTCTATTAATTGGATAATATTTTTATTAGTCTCTTCCATTATTTTTTTCTATTGCTTCGAATTTTATTGTCATTTCTTTAGATAAACCCATTATTTTATTGTTTTATTATTTTTGTCTTTTAGTGGTTTGTCCTTTAGTTAGTATTTTATACGTATAGTTATTAACGTATAATTGTCAACTTTGGTGTCATAATATCATTTCTGAAAAGTTTAAGAGGAAAAGTAAAAAGAAATATGGAAAGTATACTTATACGATGTTGGTGTTGATTTGAGTTTTTCAAATAATAGTGCTCTTTTAAACACATGTTGGATGACTTCCAAACATATGTTACAAAAAATGCAATTAAGATTATTACTACCTACTAAGACACCTCTTTTAAGCAAGTTGTTCATGGTAGGAATTCTGCTCCTAGAAGCCTGCCACGAAAAAACCAGTGTCTTATTTGGTACTTTGCATTTCCACAATACTTTATAGACCTCCGCCTTTGTACCAGGAAGTTGCAGGTTGAGAGATGCCTTTTTTACCAAGAAATTGTAAGCAGATTTTGTTGCGAAATCACCTGAATTGTCCAAACATCCTGTTTATCCCTGACTAAACTCACAACTATCAATTGAATAAGATAATTATTTATTAATTAATGCATTAATTATTCTAGTACATCCAACTTGATTGCACAATATTTACCGTTAATATGCTAAACTGATCAAGTCTTAGTTAACCTACGATGCACATGAAAGAGGGTAAGGGGACATGATGTGTTTATGAACCAAGCAATAGGTACATAAGGAAATCTAAATTGCAGAGTCTCCGAAGACCAAAGGAATCTTATCCTATCATAATTGAGTTTAATTCGAAAGCCTTAAGGATGATACTAGCATGGGAAGACTGGTCTCTGAGGCCGACACTATAACAGATTAGACTTTTAATAACGCACCTTTTATAGCATTTCCGTGTGAAAATGCTATTAAAAGTGATGGGGGAACTTTTAATAGCGTTTCCTTTAAGAAACGCTATCTTAGGTATCACCTAAGATAGCGTTTCCGTGTGGAACCGCTATTAAAAGTGCCACTTAGGAAAAGATAGCGGTTCCACACGGAAACGCTATCTTAGGTGATACCTAAGATAGCGTTTCCTAAAGGAAACGCTATCTTAGGTTCACATTTTGTTCAGAACAGCAAATTAGGAAACGCTATCTTAGGTTCACATTTTGTTCAGAACAGCAAATTAAACGCGGGACCTTAATTGATTTTCTTCCCTCCTCTTTTTTCTTGCTCTCTTCATTCCAATACTCGACACACACAGCCCCAACCCTACTGTAGCTCGTTGCCATCGCGGGAACCCTTATTTGCCACCGTCACCACTAGTGTTGTTGACCATCCCGCCGCCACCGCTGCTGTTGTTGACCATCCCAACCAAGAAGGAACCACGACTTGAACGCCATTTGAAACCGCGACCCATTCCTTCGAACGCCGCTTGAACGCGACTCCGCCGGTGTCGACCTCGCGGCCTCGACAGCTCCACTTCCAGTTGCGTGTCCATTCGCATCCCAGGTAGAGTGATGGAATGGTGATGGAATGGTAGAGTTTCAGGGTTACCAATACCCCTAACATTCCAAAGCAGAACTTTCAGCAGGCTTGGTAAAGAATGATAACACTAACTTATAATGCATAATTTACAAGAACTGTTCTGTCATCTTTGTTTGCCAACAGAGTCCAGCCTCTTGTATTGCTTTATCATTACTCATTATGTTCTAGCTGAGTCAAGCACAGCTGGTGACTGATTCTAGTTTTCCATGCTATGAAAAAACATTAATCAAATGGTTCTAGAGGATCTCTAAGTCTGATGCATTTTGATTTGATGCAATTATATGGATTATTTGGCCTTTTCTAATTTTATTGTCTTATTGTAGAGTTATCTGTAGTTTAAGGGGTCATTTGCATTTGCATTTTTGTTTTTTTGTTTTTGTTGTGCTTTGGCTTTAATTTTGATGCTGCTCCTGGTTGTTTTACTTGTTGCTACTGAAAACCTGTCAATTTACTTGTTGCTACTGAAAACCTGTCAATTTACTGTGTTTGGCTTTTTTTTTTCATCGACCAAACATGATGGTTAGGTGAGGATGTCCTTGAACCTCCAGATAAAGTGATTTGCTTTGGCTTGGCATTTCATTACTACTTGAACTGAAACGAAATAAATAGGCAGAAATTGTTAAACCATGGGACTCCAACCAAGAGAAGGCAATATTCCAACAATGTAATGTTGGTGGTAGGAAGATAATTGCTGCAGGTCGTATTTTGGTTGATTGCATCTAGTATTGCCATGAGGATCAAAATTCTGGTTATTATGTTTTGTTTTGTTTGTGGAGGGTGGCTTTTGGTAAATAGTGGTTTGATATCACTTAATTAATATGCAGAATTAGCATTAAGTTGCTTTTCATCTACTATTATGTATTTATTTTTTGGTGAAATGCTACTATGTGTTTTACCTTCCTGTAGAATAGTTCTAACTTCTAAATGGCTTTGGATAGTACGATTGCAAATTCTTAAGCTAAGAGTCTACTGTTCTGGTTTTGTAACAATTGTGCTTTAGTTAGTGTAACAGGTTAATGCAATTATGTTGCTTTTCACTTTCAATCAATCAATTTCTTTTATCATTCTTTCAAGAAAGCATTTAGTCGCAAAATAATGGATTCTTGTAATCTTGTCACTTAATTTTATAATTTTTTTTACAGGTAGCAAGGAATCAATCAACATTAATTTGGACAGGTCAACAATTCTTTTGTTAGATTCTCTTTATCGGTTAATAAGTTTGAAGGACGTGCAGGTATAAAACCATTGTTCCTGTATGCATGAATCAGCCTTTATTAAAAGTTTTTCTTGCTGCAAAATTCTTTAGATAAATGTTCAATTTGTAAAATTATTTGTTTAGATTTTTCTGAATATGCATTCTTTTTGGTCTTGCTTTTGGGGTGTCTCCTGACTTGAAGATATTTAGACTAATATTCCATATTTGTATGTTTGCATTGACTTGAGTAGAAACCTAATCAAGTTGATTAATATGCCATAGTCAGTATGAGTAAATCATAAATTCATGATTCTTATGTGGACTTCTTTTTCGAGAACTACTGGTTTGTATATTAAACATAAAGACTAGCATTTTCAGGTCAAGAAGAGCCAATATATAGTTGAATAGAACCCAAATCTAGTTCAGATTTTGAATTATGTTGTCAATTTGTTGAAGTTTTTATCATGAGAGTCTGTTACACGCTTCCAAAACTTGTGTTTTCTGAATTTAGGTTTGTGCTTGCATTTCTAATTTCATGTGTTGTGAAATAATTTATTCCTAATATGTTTAGGATGAGGATGCTTGTGTTATTGGCTGATAGCAATACTACCACATGGTAATTCTATCTATGTTTGAGATCATCTCAACAACATGAGTAGCATCCTTAGGCCAAATTGACATCTCAAGTAGTTGTTAACATACTCAAATTCAGTATAATGTAGCTACTTGAACTGACGCATAACAATGGAAAAAGGGATGAATGGAATTGGGAATTGGAAACAACTGGATGCTATACAACTAAATCTGCATATCAATTTATACAACAACAGGGTTTGATAATTTGGACTATATGGTTGGAGAGAAATGAAATCGTTTTCAACAACAAAAACCTGATATATTAAGGATGCTAGACTTGGAATGCATAATAGTTAGGAAATCTGGTGTTGGTCGAGATGGCTCTCTGCTTGAAAGCCCTCTGTGAGAATTCTCGTGTCAAGATTCTTTGGTGAAGGGGTTAGGCAGATGCAGACCACAATTAAGTGGGTCAATGGATGTGCTCTATAGAGCTTAAACGTGGATGCCATGATAGCCTTGGTTATATTTTCACAATAGTCATAAATTTAAGGTTCTTGAAGTCATCGATTGTTCGAGATTGATATTTAAGTGCAAGTATATTACAAGTATTTATATACTTAAATTATTGCCATTTCATTTCCATTCCGATCTCACTCTATTATTAATTGAAATGAAATTGAATTAAAAATTCCACATTACAATTATGGAAATTTTTGTAGATCGGGAAAGCATGGATCGGAAATGGATGTCTGCCAATCGTTTAACGAAGGAGTATGAGGATGGGGTGTAAGAGTTCATTAGGTTTGCAGTTCGGCATGCGGAAAACCCTAGTACAATCATATGTCCTTGTTTAGATTGTTGTTATGCAAGGCGAGTTAGTGCAGCCGATTTGGAAGAACATTTAGTGTGTAATGGAATCGATCAAAGTTATACATGTTGGACAAAACATGGTGAGACAAGAGCTGAGTCTAGTGAAATGAGGAATCGTGTGAGATATTCATCATACGATACCGACACAAATACTTATGAGGGCGATCGTTTTAAAGACATAGCAAATGCTGTTGAAGAGGATCTTCGGGATTGTCCTCAAATGTTTGAGAGGTTGGTAAGTGATGCAGAGCAACCATTGTATGATGGTTGTACTAAATTCACAAGATTGTCGGCGATGTTAAAGTTGTATAACTTGAAATCGGGCAACGGATGGACTGATAAGAGCTTTACGGACTTACTCACACTATTGAAAGACATGTTGCCAGAGGATAATGTGCTTCCTAGTCGGACATATGAGGCTAAACAAATGTTATGCTCTATTGGCATGAGCTACGAGAGGATGCATGCTTGTCCTAACGATTGTATTTTATTTCGGAATGAATATGCATCGTTAAAGATGTGCCCTAAATGTAATGCCTCACGATATAAGAAGAAAGAATCAGATCCAGAGAAGGTTGTGTGGTATTTTCCCATAATACCCAGATTTAGGCGCATGTACCGTAGTTCTGAAGATTCAAAGCACTTGACATGGCATGAGGATGAAAGGATCAAAGATGGCAAGCTGCGGCACCCGGCAGATTCTCCGCAATGGACGAAATTTGATCATGATTATCCTGATTTTGGGCAAGAATCAAGAAACCTACAACTTGCATTGGCTACTGACGGATTTAACCCGCATGGTGTTCAAAGTAGCTCTCACAGTACATGGCCTGTGATTTTGGTGATTTATAACCTATCCCCATGGCTATGCATGAAGCGGAAATTTATGATGTTATCTATGTTAATTTCTGGGCCCAAACAACCAGGAAATGATATAGACGTCTATCTGACTCCTTTGATTGAAGACTTGAAACAACTGTGGGAGACAGGTGTGGAGGTGTATGATGGGTATAAGGAAGAAAGTTTCAATTTGAGAGTTATGTTGTTTGGCACAATTAATGATTTTCCAGCCTACGGTAATCTGTCAGGATATAGCATCAAGGGTTAGTGTGCATGCCCTATATGTGAAGAGGGTACGGATTGGATGCGGTTAGAACATTGTAAGAAGAATGTCTTTCTTGGGCATCGTAGATTTTTGCATCCAAGTCATCATTACCGGTGGTGGAGAAAGGTGTTCAATGGGAACTCGGAAGAAGGTAGAGCTCCTTCACCTTTGACGGGTGATCAACTTTTTGAAAAGGTAAAGGATTTGAATATCCAATTCGGTAAACCTTTTGCGAGAGATATTGTCACAAGAGGGTGGAAGAAAAGGTCGATTTTCATTGAGTTGCCATATTGGAAATCATTATATGTAAGACATTTCCTCGATGTGATGCACGTTGAAAAAAATATCTGTGATAGTGTCATTGGTACGTTACTCAATGTGCCAGGGAAGACTAAAGATGGCATCAATGCAAGGTTGGACTTGGTTAGTATGGGAATAAGAAGAGAATTGGGACCGACGAAGAAGGATAAAAGTACATATCTTCCTCCGGCTGCTTACACTCTATCTAGAAAAGAAAAAACTGTTTTTTGTAAGTTTCTTGAAGGAGTTAAGGTTCCGGAAGGGTACTCTTCAAACATTAGGAACCTCGTATCGATGAAAGATCTCAAGTTAAAAGGTCTAAAGTCCCACGATTGTCATGTTCTCATGGAGCAGTTGATACCCATTGGTATACGGTCTATTTTACCTAACAAAGTGCGGGGGGCCTTAACTAAACTCTGTTTCTTCTTCAAGGCAATTTGCAGCAAAGTGATTGACCCTGGGAAGTTGCCATCATTGCAAAGAGAAATTGTTGTGACTTTATGCGAGCTTGAGATGTACTTTCCACCTTCATTCTTTGACATAATGGTTCATCTAACCATTCACCTTGTTAGAGAGACACAACTGTGTGGGCCAGCTTATATGAGATGGATGTACCCGATTGAGCGTTATATGAAGATATTAAAAGGGTATGTGAAAAACCGATCACGACCAGAAGGTTGTATTGTTGAACGGTATATTGTCGAAGAAGCTGTTGAATTCTGTACCGAATACCTATCCAATGCTGATTCTATAGGGCTGCCAAAGTCTCGTCACACATGGAGAATGATGGGGCAAGGAATTACTGGAAATGAAATAGTGACTATATCAAGGACAGAATGGGAGCAAGCGCACTTATATGTTCTGCACAATGCCGATGAGGTTGAGCCATATGTTGAAAAACACAAGGACATGCTTAAGAGTTTGTATCCAAATAAGAATCAAAATTGGCTAACTAGAGAACACAATCGTTGTTTTATAACGTGGCTAAGAGATCACATTTATGCAGAGTTGACTGAAAATGCTACTTCAGTTTCAAATAGATTGAGATGGTTAGTCAAAGGTCCAAGTTTGCATGTCTTCTCTTACCACGGTTATCAAATTAATGGGTACACATTCTATACAAAAGAACAAGATGGTCGGAGTACAATGCAAAACAGTGGTGTGACTCTTGTAGCTCAGTCGATGCATATCTCAAGTGCCAAAGACAGAAACCCGATATATGCAAATATGTCATACTTCGGCGTCATTGAACGCATATGGGAGTTGGATTACACAAAGTTTAAGGTTGGTGTGTTTGTTTGCAAGTGGGTTGACAATAATAACGGTGTTCAGATTGATGAGTCAGGGTTCATGCAGGTGGATCTTAATAGGGTGGGGTATAAAGATGAGCCTTTTATATTAGCATCTCAAGCTCAACAAGTGTTCTATGTCACTGATCCAGCTAATATGAAAAGGTCCATTGTTCTTTTGACTAACAAAATAATTACTAAGATTGATGATCAAGACCATGGAGATGTTGATATTGAAGATGATCCTTTCGTCGGGACATTACAATCACTTGAGATTGATCCAACTAGGGATGATGGTATGTATATGAGAGATGATCATGATGAGGGGCTTTTGGTCAATCCACCATTTCGTACTTATAAAGGACAAACAAATCTCAATCCAATGAAGAAAAGAAAAAGGTTGACTTAAACATGTATGTAGTGTTTGTGTTTAAACGAACTTTCTGATCCTTTTATATTAAGTTAGCATCTTCCGGTAATGCTAGTGTTGATTTTGTTATTCATAGTTGTTTTATATTTTGAATCAATTAATGTTATATTAATGTCCATTCATGTTTTACTTGTATCTAATATTTTTGTAGGTAAATGGCATCTTCAAGTAATTCTAGTGATGCCAAAGCGACGAGACGTGGGCCAACAGTTATGAAGGCGGTCATCCGCGCTAGGAGTAAAGGACAAAAATCTGATGTAATTTACTTACTAATCTAAGGATTTCATAATGTTGTTTGATATCTAGATTTAATTACTTTATTATTTTTATTAGGTTGAATGGAATTCTTTGGACCAACCAATTCGTGCTAATGGTAAAATATTGAAGAGTTACATTGGGGCCGTTGTTCGACAAACGGTCCCAATTATTTGTTCTAATTGGAAGGATGAAGCTTTGGATGGTTTCAAAGAGAGCATATGGGCTGATGTACAGGTAATTGTTAAAATTTATGAATTATATTGTAAACTATGTAAACATACTTACTTTGACACGTTGTTTATATTGTTTTGAAGATGTCTTTTAATGTTGATGAATCTCGGAAAAAATTTGTACTTCAGGAAGCCGGTAACCTACATAGGGCATTCAGAACTAGATTGACCAAAAAATTTCTAAGAGATGCCAACGGGAGTATCATAGAGGAACCTCCATCACAATATCCACACATATCAAGGGATGAGTGGACAGATTTTATAGCAATATGCACATGAGATGCTCAATTCCTGGTATGTTTAATATCACGTTAGTCCTTATAATTTTATAGCAATACGTACATATTACATTAACCATGTATTAATATTACTTATATGTGTCTGAATAGAAATTAAGCAATGAAAATCGCAACAGGGCGTTAGATCCTGCATGCCCTTACAAAGCATCACGTAAGGGGTATGCTGACATTGAGGATGAATTGGTATGTATATATATATATATATATATATTTAACTGCATGTGTGGTAAATATGACTTTTAAACTGTTTGGTTAATATATATTATCTCAATATACAGATGCAGGAGGCGGGGCCAGAAGTTAAGAAAATTAAACGCCATATTGTGTGGAGGAAAGCCCGCGAGAACAAGGCGGGTGTAATTGACAACAAAAATACGCAGACCGTGTGGAATAAATGTGTTAGTAGACTAACGTTTACATTTTCATTTGTTATTTTCTTATGATAATATATAATAATTTTAACATTTGCATTTCACCAATAACTATGTGTCAGGAGGAACTCATCACGATCTCTAGAGAGGGAGAGATACAAGATTTTGGTCGCCAGGATATTCTTGCTAAAGCTCTAGGTGTGCCAGAGAACCCTGGTCGTGTTAGGGGTGTGGGTTTTGGCGTCTCTCAAAAAGACTACTTCCCACCTGAAGGTCGTGCAAAACATAACTCGGAAACGAAAAGGTGGGAGACATTAGTGTCTCAACTCTCTGAAAGATTGAACATTTTGGAAGAAAAGCTGAAAAAAAAGGAGGATGAGGAGAGGCAGGCTAATTTCACAGCCCAAGCAAGCGTCAAAGATAGTTGCACTCTACCATCTGCCATCAGGCTTCCAGAGGTAATGCATGCCTTTTTTTTTTACTAGTATTGCATTCGCAGTTAAATACATTCAATTGGATGCCTTAATTCACAGCTTATTCATCTATCATTGGATTAGGGCGTCAACTCATGTCAGCTATATTTATCAACCCCAAACTATCGTATGGTTGCTATGGGTAAAGTATACAATGAGTCGGGTGTTACACTGCACACCGGACCAGTACCCCTTAACCATGTGAAAGTTGGAGTTGATGTTGCAACTGAGGGGGATGCGCCATTGCCGGTACCTATCGATCATGCAGATGTAATGTCAGTAAGAGATGCAATAGGTACTTATGTGGCATGGCCAATTGATCTCGTGGTTGTAATTAATATGGTATGTAATTGCATTTTTCCACCTTTTCATATATGGCATATATGCATTACATTAGTTGATCACTAACTGGCATATTGAAATGCAAAATTTCCAGGCACCTGCAAAATCTAAAGGCAAGGGCAGAGTGTCTGGATATACAAAGGAGTCAATTACAACCCCAGAAAATAAAGGAGGCAACTCTGAGGCCAACCCTCCTACAGCTGGTTCAACTACAATTTCTCTGGAATATTTGAATTTTCTTAAAATACATGAACGGAAGAATATGAAAAATGATGACCAATTGGACATAGAGATGGAACAAAATATTTTTGGTCAGCATTTCATTGAGATGATCAATACTGAAAATATCAGAGAAGTTGTAAATCATGAATGGGTATCTGCCTCCGTTATTTCCGTATATATCAGGTACTAAATCAGGCTTAAAGTGTACAATATTTTTTTAGTCTTTCCATTTAAATATTGATGTCATTGGTGTAATCCATTTTTATATTTTAATTGAAGGTATTTGTATGAAGAATTGTTGCTTCCAAAGGAAAGAACGAGGAGGGTTTCTGTTCTTGTCCCCACACCAAACAGATACATACGGCTTCTTCGGGAGGGATTCACAGACAAAGTATATAGCTGACCGCTTTGCAACTACAGAAAGAGAATATCAGCCCTTGTTTCTAGCGCCGTGCAATGTTGGGTGAGTCACTTATCCTATAGGACTTAATTCACAATAATGAATTACATAAAAGTTGAGGTGTTTAGGATTTGTTATCTTAACATTTTTGTAGGAATCATTGGGTGCTGTGCGCGATAAATATTGTTGAAGAGATTATTTACTATCTGGATCCCTTGAATGTTGATCCTAGGGGTCGCCCAGAATTAAAGAATCTGTTCGATAAGTAAGCATGCTTTTATATTTCTGATTTTCTATGATTCTGTCGAATGGCTTCCATGGTAGATACATGTTGCAAGTTGTCATGGTCCTAATGTGCTTTTGATTTTTGACATTAGAACATGTGTTGAATTGACATATACTGGGTTGTGGCTGTTGTGGTTCAAAATAAAAAAAAAGCATGCGTGTGTTTGTGATGATTGAAAATATGTTTCTTAATGAACTCTGTTTGATTTTGTGATTAGTGCTTTGCAAGTTTATCGTGCAAATATCGAAGCTAAGGTGCCGCGTTTAAAGGCAACCAACATTAAATGGATTCAGATAGAGGTACATTTGCAAAAACTTAATGCGCAATTAGATAAAAAAACTATATGGATTTACTATTTTATTTTTTATAGTGCCCAAGACAACCCAACAAAGATGCATTGTGGGTACTATGTCATGCGTTTCATGGAGGAAACTATCTTGCAGAACCAAGTTAAAATACCAATGGCGGTATGTTGTTTACTTAGCTTTTAACTGTGACTGTTCAAATGTTTTAGCAATTGTAACTTAATTTATTTAATTTTTATGTCTCAGTACTTCCTTGACTTCAAATGCTCCACATACTCCACTGCTCAACTGTCTGAAGTCAAGGAAGATTGGTGTCGCTATATTGTTGAAAAGTTCGTTTGATTATGTCAAATTGATCACAGTAGTTGCAGCAATACTCATTGGTATGCGAATAATGCTTTTGATCACAAAGTAATGCATGTTACAAGTGTATGTTTTGGCTTCAGAGGATGCGAGAAAGTGAATGGCAATTTATAAATATTACATGAAATTGTATATACCACTTGGTTTCTTTGGTGATTGGGTTATTGATGCTAAATTTCAAAATCTTGTTCATAAAATGTTCATTAGGGGAGTTTTCTATAACAACCAACAGGACGTATGGTTATACTTTTCTATTGGCAATCTTTAATTTATTTTATGCCTAATGAATCTGGAAATGGTGGTTGATATACACCTTTTTCAGCATATACATGCCTTCTCTTTAGCTCGGTGGATGTGTACTATCTTCTCTTGGTCCTAGTACACTTAGTTCAAACCATATTGATTTGGTGCTTGTGTTTGCTTACAGACCCGACAGGCTTTTACACCAAAACAAATAAATGAAGCATGCTATGTTGACATGAAGGCTAACAAAGATGTTTTTGACAATCTGAGGAAAAACCCAAAAGTAAAATATGATGGGCAACGGTTCTCTTATAATGATGGAGTTATTGACCTTAAGGATGCTTACCCAACTGTGATGGAGGACTTTTATTAGTTTCTTGTTATTTGTTGAACATTTCTGACATTGATGGTTCAGTAACATTGTTCATTAGGGCAGGTACAATGACTTTTATTAGTTTCTTGTTATTTGTTGAACATTTCATATTTCTGACATTGATGGTTCAGTAACATTGGTAGATTTGTTCATTGATATATGTTTGTTATTATTTCTCACAGATTTCCCTCCTCTTTGCATAAATGAATTTTGGTGTAGTTCAATATGCAGGAATGGATGTAAAAGTTAAGAAATATGTAAAAAAATTTTAAACAAAAAGGGGGAATAGATAACGTTTGTTAATAACAAACGCTATCTAAAGTGACTTTAGATAGCGTTTGTTAATACAAACGCTATCTAAAGTCACCTATTAATAGCACTTCCTAAATGCTATCTTTGCTAACGAGTTTTAATAGCGGTAGCATAGATAGCGGTTACAAACGCTATTAAAAGGCATACGGAAACGCTATCTAAAGTCTAATCTGTTGTAGTGCGAGAGGTAGTTATTCAAGCTTACCCCATGTGTAATTGCATTAACTGATGAATATTGTGGATGGTGAAGACTGAAGAATACCATTTTCTTGTATCATGTATGCTTTCAAAAATTTCAGGTGAATTTTGATATCACTAATTTATGCATGTGGCTTAACGTGGGGGATTTCGGTTACAGTGGTCTAGGTACTAAAGTCTCAGGAAACTTGGTGTTCGTAAGTAGACAACGAGTGTCCAGTTGTCTCTTGTGGCAAGGTGGAGTGATCCTTTTGTTTATGCTTTGGCTGAGCTCCTTAAGCCGTTTCAGGAATCTCCCTGGTGGTTAGCCGCTCTAGTGAACGACGAGGGTTGTACCTGCAAAGACATCTCGATGCATGCCTAATTCAATACCCACTCGTGTGTGTGTATATATATAAAAATCTGTATTTCAATAGAGAAATATCAAGAATAATGAGATAGTAGAGGAGCAGATTACGTTCCCCTTTCATACTCCATGCAGGTAGGTCCTATTTATGAGGATGAGGGAGTTCATGTCATGCTCGGCCTATTGCATGTGGGGAAGCTGTTGTCATATATGTGACATCATTGGTAAGCCATCTCTATAAAGATAGAGTGACGTACATGTTTGTCTTGCAGAGATATGGCGGGCGACAAGTCTATCTTGTTCGACCTACCTCCATTATCGCATTGACCTAACAAACTTTTGGTTGAACTTGATTTAAAACATTTGATTGGACTTGATTTGACATTTGGTCGACTTTGGCCCAACTTTTTTGGTCGGCCTAGGCCTGACCAAATTAAGGATCCCGACCGCTATACATATAGAATCACACTTAAAATTTAAAATTTATCAAAATTTATCACTTCTAAGGAAGTTGTACTTTTTCCCCTTCTTTTTCTTAAGTACTTGTTTTGTTACCTTTTACCATATAGTTGAGTTTTTTTTATCACTTCTTTATTTATTTATTATTAATATCTTAAATGCTTGGAATTCAATCATTAAAATCAAAATTTAGAATTGTGATATTTGAACATCAAAGTATAGACACTATATATAACATTTTATGTGTTTATTTATATCTCTCACTTACTTTTTTATCATCTTTTTACACGCATATCGAAAATACATAAAAAATCAAACGGTGTCCCCATTTTGATGTTAAAAAGAAACATTCTTGAAGTCACATAAAGTGGCGGATCCACTCATGATGGAGTGGGGGCAATTGCGCTCACAAGGCCATTTTTTTTATATACTTATATACACCTAGTAATTTTTCCTTTTGCCCCCATAAAAAATTGATGTTGCCCCCAAAGATAAATTCTTAAAAAATGAATATAAAAGAATCACAAGAGATAAAAGAGAAAATAAAATGATACTCTTTTTTAGGGGATAATTTTCAAACATTTTAACTTTCATGTATATCAGCTTACTTCTTCGTCCTTTACCTATTATTCATTGTCTTACTAAACACACACTCAAATGTCACAAACTCACTTGATTCAATCACAAACAACAAACAAAAAAATCACAGTTGCATTACATGAGAGATGAATACTCGAATGATTCTTTGGTTACGCACACATCATAAATTATTTTTAATAGTATTGAAAATGAAAAAAATCATAGAATATTTTTAAAATATGAAAATACGTGGAGGCAATTATAATTTGTAAAACTTAGGTATTTTAATTTTTTTTTCATGAGATTATTTACTTTTTAAAACTTATAACATTTTTCTTTTCTAAAAAAGTTTAAATTATTTTCTTACCCCTACTAAAAAAAAAATTTGGATCCGCCACTAGTCACATGTATAAGCCAAACTCAGAGTCGAGTCAAAGCGACACCACGAAAGGATAAAAGGACGTCTTCCATTATTACCAACATTTATTGTAAATATGTACCGATATGAATAAGAGAATTATGGCATGATATTTGAAGCCAAATTACGATGAGTATGAATCGATAAATTTCGTCAGTTTATATTACAAAAGAAATTAATAAACAAATGTAATAATATGAAACCATCGCTAGATATATTTACTTCCTATTGACTTTGAATTTAATAATATGAAACCATCTTATATAATATGTATACCAACTAAAGTATCTACTAACTTGTACCATAAGGTATCCCCCTACTCTCATGCATGAAATCAACGCGGGGCACAGAAACCTGACAATCATATATGGACATGAGAAGAAGAGAATAAAAGACAAAAGGGAAATGAGAAGAAGAAAAAGGAAACATATTTGACAAATATCACACCCACCAACCACTTTACCGTAAAACCATAACAAGTGAACAAGTTAAACAAAAAAAAGTCCGTCCTATTTGCAGCTGTTTTGACGCCATTGAATACACGAGTGTCATTTTTTCGAACACTAGAAGAATTGATGAACTACACGCACTTTCCCCTAATTATATTAAGGTTTAAATATGATTTTGGCCCCACAAAAGTTCATCGATTTTGATTTTAGTCTTTAAAATTTTTTTACTTGGGATTTCGTCATTGCAATCTCATAAATTTTGTAAATAGTTTCTGCAGTCATCTTTTTTCGTTGGATATCGACATTATTTATTTTACTGTCCGACTTGCTATGAAATTTGATGAGAAAATAGAAACAAATCATACATTAGAGACCGCATGGTTAAAATTATTAAATTCCTTCATTTTGTATGATTTCTAGTACTCAAAAACACTGATGTAATTTCTTGTTTATTTCCAACTTGTTCCAAAATTTGGCTATAAAATATTAAAAAATTCATATATTAGGGTGACATGGTTAAAATTGACAATTTTTTTCATATAGTGTGATTTCTAGTACTCAGAAGTAACTGTAGGGACTATTTACAATTTTTTTAAAATCATTGAGACAAAATCCTAAGAAAAAATTTTACAATGACTAAAACCAAAATTGATGAACTTTGCGGCAACTAAAAACTTATTTAAAACTTATATTAACTATTGACTTTGGCGCTGTAACTCTTTCAATATACTTCTACTATGTACAAGTGAATTTGAACTTTGAAGTGAGAAAGGGTTTACTTGCAAGCCTTTGATAATTGATATATTTTCCTATTGGAATTTATTTGGAATATATATGTGGTCATTCTATGTTTGGTTAGGGGAACTAGCACTATCAGTTTATCACTTCAGGAAGTTCACCAACCTGCTGAATTTCAATTCACATTAGTTTCTGTAGAGACCCAAAAAACAAAGGTAGAGTACAATTAAAGCCACGTGAGATATGGGGTTTGGTGCTATGCGAAACTGTGGGGTACGTGTCAAAGGTGCTTTCACTTGTTGCTTTGTGAATCCAGAATGCGATGACTTGGTCTCCCACTTAGAATGCATATACTTCTCAAGTAAAAATATAAAGTAAAAAAAAAAGTAAGAATATATAATTTCTTAGATAAAGTGAGTTAAGACTATAATATATTTTAGTTAATTAAGAGTAGATATTTTTGAAGTTTTTATATTATATATTTTTTCATTTTAAAGGAGTTTTATTCCTAAAATGTGATGTGACGTGGTTACTTACCTAGAATGTGACATACAAATTATCATCCAAAGTTTGAATTTCCGTTGAAATATAAGTGTGTGTCTGGATAAACCTTTGATAAAAGTGATTTTGAATGAAATTGATTTTGTAAAATTGATTTAGTTAGAATTGAGTTTGAAATGAAGTGATTTATATTTAGATGTTTTTATTTTGAAAGCATGTTTAATGTAAAACTTTGTAATTTTTTCAATCCAACGCAAAAACTATTTTTCGTAACTTCTAGTTAGAATCGCTTTTGAAGGCAAAATCAAATTTACGTAATAGTAGTCAATGTTGGAAATTCAAGTGTGAGTGGTTAGTCATTGGCTAGGAATGAGCTAAATGAAGGATATATAAGAGAGGTGACCCATATACCTAATGCCTTAAGGTTTTGGGTAGAGATGTGGTGTCCTGGTCTCTTGGTGGTCCTGGTCATTAGCCCATTGTTGCTCCCGATGCTCCCGGACTCCCCAACAAGTGGTATCAGAGCCATGGTTTGGCATGATGGTGGAGCGGGAGTGGATCCAGGTATATTGGATCCTTGTATCGAAAGTCTTCCTGACCAAGGTGGAGTCAGGTGGCGTGTCCCGTTGGTTGGTAACGGCGGTGCAAGTATAGTGATGTGGGAGACTCACACTTCAGGGGGAGATTGTTGGAAATTCAAGTGTGAGTGGTTAGTCATTGGCTAGAAATGAGCTAAATGAAGGATATATAAGAGAGGTGACTCATATACCTAATGCCTTAAGGTTTTGGGCGGAGATGTGGTGTCCTGGTCTTTTGGTGGTCCTGGTCATTAGCTCATTGTTACTCCCGGTGCTCCCGGACTCCCCATCAGTCAAACACCTTTTTTTTTTTACTAAAATGATATTTGACAAATGATAAAATCAATTTTAGAGATTCTAAGTGAAAACAAACACATGTTAAAGCAAAAATAATGTGATCATCATCAACAACACAAGAAGGGTATCGAAAAGTGAATTTTTTTTCTTAAATGGAAATGTCTTTGGTCAATTCTGCAGAACGAACTGATCAAACTATTTATTATTGTGATAAAAGGGCATTCATATTTGAAGAGCGATGACAGGAATTTTTGCAATTGATGACTTCAGTGGCTGCACAAAACATGGGCCACATGTTGTCGCAAATAGCATGTATCTTTATTATTAAAAGAAAGACGGTGGTTGTGATATATATATCAAATCACTTGAATAATATGGAGTATCTTAATATTTTTCAATCTAAATTTAGGGTAAAAATATCAATACAGTTACTAATTTATATCAATAAATTTATAACAATAAATGTATATATATATATATATATATATATAATGTTGTTGATTAGGTTTTTTGTCTGGCTCTTCGTTTTCTTCTAATGTGAACAAAATACTTATTTCTTTTTCCCTTTATAATCCTGGAGACATGAATAGGTTAAGGTTTGTATATAAGCACATGGTGCTACAAGTATGATTTTTTGTCTTCTTAGCTCTTACGTCATAATGATTCAATGAACTAATTTAAAATTGAAATGTGCAGCATCCAATGGTCATAGATTTCACCATTTTACTGTTATAGATTAAAAAATTAACGCATAATTTTAAAAAAAACATTCTAATGAAAAAATGCACAGTTTCGATAATATATATATATATATAAAGGTTAAATTCTAAAAGAAATACTTTTGCCATTTTTATATTTAAGAAAAAAATTACACAAATCGAAGGTGGTTACAGACCACATCAAACTTAACCAGTTTAATTCAAAAGTTCATGATAAACATAAACGGAACAAACCTCGAAAGAAATTAAAACCTGGTGTGAGACTGATGACTTAAGAGGATAATATTATGTTTAAAAATTTAAATTGATTGAATAATAATATAAATTAAACACATAAACCAAAATTTTGACAAAAAAATTCTAATGAGAAAATACATTTGAATCCAACAATATTTCATATATATCAAGGTTAAATCCTATAAGTTATATTTTTGACATTTTTAATATATAATTTTTTTTTGATGTAGACAAGTCCAAGACGGTCATGGACCACACCAGACTTAACTAGCTTAATTCAAGAATTCATGTAAAACATGAACTTGGTTATTTCACAATTTAATTTACTCTTAAATTATTACATTTAGTGGTAGTTTCGCTTTATATCTTGCTCTAACTAGTCCTCTTTTTCTTTTTAACCGGCTTCAACGGTAACTTTACGTTTTAATTTATATATGTGTTAAATATTTTTAAGTCAAAATAATTAATTTCATACATATGACTAAATTTATTTCAATATTTCTTACTTCAAATATAACTCATACATAAAGTTGTTATTCAATTAATTATGCAAATATTTTAAATAAGAAGTCCAAAACACAAAATACTCATTCAATGATTTTTAATATTAAAAGTTGAACAAATTTTAATTTTAATTGTCAACATTTTAAAATAACTATCCAAATAAAGTGACGTAAACATGCTCGTGCAACGCACTGGTACAACATATAATAATTAAGTAAATTAAAGTGAAAACGTTAACGACTAATGATGATATGAAAGAGAAGATACATGGGGAAAACACTATAAAACATGATTGTGCTATTTCTTTATTCGTTTAGACAGAAATATCATAATTCATAGGCACAATATCGATTTATATAACTAGTAAATTGTTAGGGAAAATTTGTATGGTTTCCACATTTAAAATGTAAACATGTCTACTTGTGGCTATAGATATGTGTAATTCAAGATTTGGATTGCAAGCATGTTAGGTTAATGATTTTCACACCTGTGACCCAAAGCAAAAGAAGCATTCCACACCCCAAGTGCTCGATTGAGGTAGATGTAGGGGTAGGGGGGTGAATCACCGTCGAGTATGCGTGTGTTTTGTGCTTGTGTGAACAACCAAATTATGGTCTTAATTAAACTGAATTAAAGCAAAAATTTGCCGACATCTCGTAGTGGATTCCCGAGAAAAACCAGACACCGAAAAGTACACAGCATTACTTATGGAAGAAAATAGCACCATATATGGTATATATTTGAAAAATTTATCCTCCAGCTGATCCATACCTAAAGTTCTAAAGCTATCCTTACTTAATTATATGTTTAAATAACTTCATATTCATTTTTTTTACTAAAAAAAATATACATTCATTTAAATCGATAAAATCCATCGAAAAATACAAATTCAACATTGCTAAAAATCGAAAAGGATAAATTTACGAACAAACTTACAACACCCAATTTAATAGAATAGCACGACAAAATGCCTTCAAATGTGATAAAATCAAAGTGACCGAAATACCCATGCCTCCGGATATGTAACATTGACGCCCAAGTCTTGATTGAATCTGTAATGGATCGAAACTGATATGCCAATCTGAACCAAATGAACACCGCAACAAGACGGGAAACCAAACAACTTCGCAACAAGACGACGAACAAAACACCGCCGTGTAACACCCTAGTTTTTACACATACGATTAATTATTTTATTTGGATGTTTGTGTTTATTTTGTTATGTGGTTTTGTTTGAGTAATTAAATTACTCTCTTCAAATTATTTTATTGGGTGCGTTAGCACTGACTTATTTCAATGAATGCACGCCCACTAGACAATAACTTACGTTATTGTCACTATTATTACCAGTACAGAAAAATGTTTTAAATAATATGATTAAGAAAAAAGCATTTTCATATTTTCATTCTATTTAATTTTAGATTTGAAAATAAATTGGTTTGACATTAATCAGAGATTAAATGTTGGACCGTGGATTTTCTTAGTTGATCAATCCAACTATCAATCTCTACTTTATTTCAAATTTTGAAAGTATATATTTGTCACCCTTTATTTTTAGATTCAAAAACTAAAAATATGTTTATTTTTAGGCTTAACATTTATATCTCGTTTTGTACCCACTAATACAAAAATCATATTTTCTCTCTCCTATTATATCTAAAAACCCGTAACCCCCCACCCCCACCCTTACCCCCACCCCCACCCTTCACTCTTTATTTCTTTTCTTTTTCCTCTTCTTTCTTCTTCAACAGCAAACTCCTTCTTCCTCTCATCTCTCTCAAAGAAAACTCCATTCATCTCCTCCGCTCTTTCTTGTCGGACCCGATTGCACGCCGCCCCTGCACCGCCGCTCGGAACCACGTGACCACCGTTGGACCGCGTAGCATGAGGAGAAGACAGCCGCGACCCAACCGTCGTCCCACGCGTGCCTGGCAGCTACTCCGTTCACGCGGCCTTCGCCACTGTTGCGCTGTCTGGTGGCAAAACCGCCTCCTTCCACCACGATCTTGGTGCTGTCCAGAAACGCATCGCCGTCCTCCGCTGCCACTGCCGCCGTGCTGGACAGCCAGACCGCCACCATCTCTTCTCCCTTCCTTGTGGGTGAGTGATTCCTCACCTTACCTTGTTGGATTTTAAGAAACCCCAAATTGATTTTTAAACCCTAACCCTAACTTTTGATTCAGTTTCAAAATGTGAAATTAACACTATTTTTATGCAATTGGGACTGTGAATTAGTGTTTTCCTAAACTAATTTCATTATTCTTTAGTTAAAATGAGTTTTCCCCAAATTGTATTTAGGAACCCTAAACACCAATTTGATTTTAATTGAATTTGGTTTTGTTTTTGTGAAATTAATTATGATTTAGTGCAATTAGGACACTTAATTGATGATTCCTAAGTTCATTTTCATGATCCTTTAATCAAAACAAAGTTTCCTCAAAGGGTATTGTAAAGCTTAAGCTCCAAACAGGATTTTCAGTTGTGTCTCTATGAAGATGCTAGGATGGAACTGCAGGGGCGCTGCAGGGAGAGGTTTTGTTAACCTCATTCATGATATTAGGAAAGAATATGATGTATCAATGGTGTTCCTTGTTGAAACCCATTCAAAGTCTCAACATGTTGTTAGGAGATTGGGCTTTGATAGCTGGTTTGTAGAGGAAGCACAAGGTCAGTCCGGAGGGATTTGGGTGTTGTGGAATTCTTATGATTGGAAGGTCGATGTTCTTCAACATGATGTGCAATACATTCACATTAAGGTGTCATATAGAGGGGAAACGCCTTGGCTGCTTTCTGTGGTGTACGGTAGCCCCATTTACCAGCAACAAAATGGTCTCTGGGATTTTATGAAGGAAGTGGCAAGTGAGATTGATGAGTCTTGGGCTATTATTGGTGATTTCAATTCTTTGTTGCATGATCACGAAAGAAATAAGAGACCTACAAGCTCATCAGTGAGAAGCATGAGGGCTTTCTTGGATACTTTGGTTGATTGTGATCTGATAGATGCAGGGTTCCAGGGCTACCCTTTTACGTGGCATCATGGAGGCTTGGAGGAAAGGCTTGATAGAATGCTAGTCAATATTCAATGGAGACTTAAGTTTCCAGAAGGTATTGCTTATCATCTACCTCCCTTTAAGTTTGATCATAGACCACCTTTGGTGTAATTTATAACTGATAAAGTGTGCAATAGACGTCGACGACCTTTTAGATTTCTGGCAGCTTGGCTAACACATGATGATTTTCAGAGGTTCATGAAATGTAATTGGAAAAAAAATTACCATGGAATGATCAAATGTAATGCTTCAAACTGGAGCTTGGATGGAACAAAGAAGTTTTTGGTAACATTTTTACCCGCAAGAAGAGACTATTGCGACAGTTAGATAGTATCAACACTCAAATGATTTACAACAATAATCCTGGGTTGAAAGTGCAGCAATATAGCCTCTGGAAGGAATATGAAGAGGTCCTAGGGCAAGAGGAAATACTATGGTTTCAAAAGTCCCGTTCCAAATGGCTTGCCTTTGGTGATAGAAACTCTGGATATTTTTATGGCATCACAACAGTAAGGAGAAGAAGAAATAAAGTTGCAATGGTCCATGATGATGAAGGCAACTGGATTTCCAACAGTGATGAGATAAAGAAGTATGTAACTTCATTTTATAAAAATCTCTTTGCTGATAACTCAAGGTATGAACCTTTTTGTCTGAGTAACTCATTCCCGAAGCTGGAAAATAATCACATGGAAGCCTTGGGAAGATTTATGACTAGAGATGAAATTCATAGGGCCATTAGAAGCATGGGGGTTTTAAGGCCCCAGGACCGGATGGGTTTCAAGCGATTTTTTTACCAATCTCAATGGAGCATATCGGGGGAGGATTTTTGCAAGCTCATCATGGATATGTTTAATAACCCAGGAAGAATAGAAGATATCAATGACACCTTGATTACTTTAATTCCTAAAGTGGAACCAGTTACTAAATTAAAATATTTTTGTCCTATTAGCCTTTGTAATGTTTGTTACAAGACTATAACGAAGATTATTGCTTTACATTTGAGAGGCCTTATGGAGCACTTGGTTAGTACTTGCCAATGTAGCATCATTTCCAATAGGCATAGCAGTGATAATATCGTTATTGCCTGTAACACCCTGTTTTTCCTATGCTTTCTGTAGCAGTAAACATATATTTAAATGTGTTTATTTTAGATTAAACTCAGAGGATGATTTTAATTAAACTAAAATCATTTTCTTGTGTTGTTATATCATATGAAGTCACGGTAAAATTTTCGGTTGAAAATTCAGACGGAAGCCGGTCTGCATTTTCACTGCTGGTACAAGTTTACTGTGCAGAAAACCTAATTTTGACCCGTGAACGAGACGGTTAGTGTTTTTATTATGTTTCCTTCAACTTTGGTTATTTTGAAAATTTTCGTTCAAAAATAAAATAAAATATTTTATTCGGGCGAAAACGTCGGAAGAATTACGATCGGAAATACAACCGGGTACGAAATAGAGCAGAATAGGAGACATAAAAGGCTTGAGGTGAGATGAGGGAGTGAGGTGACTCACTAGAGGTATGGCCTAAGCTACCTCCTAAAAAGTGGTCATGATGACACTTTTTGAAATATAACATATTATATTATAAAAACCTAATTTTCTCTCTCTTCTCAAACCAAACAAGGCACAAGGTCAAAACTTGCTCTCCAAGCTCATTCCTCTCTCCTCAATTTCGTGCCACTCTCTCCCCTCTATATATATATCCCTCTCATTTTCACTTCATCATCTTCCTCCTTCAAACTCCATTAAAGTTTCATCTTCTTCATTTCTTTAAAAAGTTCAAGCTCTTAAAGTTTTAGTTTTTATTCATCTTTTCTACTTGAGTTCTTCATTAAAGTTCTTCCTTATACTAAGGGTAATTCTCTAATATGAATATTTTTGCACGTTTCATCTTTTATTTCTTAGTTTACTTAATATGTTTTTTATATGCTTTAAACTGTGAATGAACGCATTCCCCAAGTATGACTTGGATATTTAAAGTACAAAGTTTTGAATATGACAAATGACAACATGTCAACTATATCAAGTTTTGAAGACTTAGATCTACAAAGGGTAGTTCTTAAAGGTTTATGTTTTTATTAGTACCTTTGTAAGATCACATAAGATGTTTGAATGAGACGCTAATAAAATGAAATTAAAATCAACATAGGTTAACATAATCAAGTTGAATTCATGCATTCATCATGTTGAAATGTTTTAAATCTTTACTTAATGCATGAATATATAATACTTGATCATTACATGGGTTTCATGTTGAAAATCTAAGTTTAAATGAATAGATTTACAAATAAGATGATTGAAACCTTAGTGTAAGTATGTTGTGAATAGATTCATGAATGGATTCAAGATGTTTCAGTCTCTGTGAATAGATTCATGAATGGATTCAAGATGTTTCAGTCTCTGTGAATAGATTCATGAATAGATTCATGTGTTTCAGCTTTCTGTGAATCAATTCAAGGGGTCTGTGAATCGGTTCACAGCTATCAGATCTGATTTTTAATGTAACAAACACCCCTAATAAATAGATCTATTCATCTCTTTCATTCAAGATCGTTAGCTATCATTTCACAAACTCAAAATAACACGAAATCTCACAAGATCCGTGCGTCTCATTCTCTCAATCTTTCATTGTGATCATTAGAGCTTCAAGTTGTAATTTCTCACTTTCAAGAGTGATTCAAACCTCTTCTACTCTCTTGTTTTTGATGTTCTTGGTTTATAAGAAGTGGGACATCTTCTTCAAGGTTGGATTCAGGGTGTGGAATCCCTGGTTGTGTGTAGGTTGCAGAGTGGGGTATCTTTGGTGTAAAATTTCTTGAACGTTGTACTTAAGATCCTGATTAGTGAAGGAACTCTCATACCGGTGGGTGTGAGACTGGGTGTAGATCACAAGAAATTGTGATTGAACCAGTAAAAATATCGATTTGCAATTTTCCTTAACCCTTCTCTCTTTAATTTCAATTTGAATTACATATTATGGTTTAATCGATAAAGAATTGAATTGCATTTGAAACAATCTTGTTGAATCATCATTTCAATTACGTTCATGTCATCTAAAGATTCACTACGTGCTCTTGTTAAATATGTTATACCTTCATACAACAAAAGTTTTTGAACAGTTTACGAAAATATTTTGAATCCTATTCACCCCCCCCCCCCCCCCCTCCCCTAGGATTCCAATTGTTAGAGGCCACTTGAGCTAACATAAACTTCTAAAATCTCTCAAAAATGGTAGAAAACTCCTTTTGAGTTGAAACCACTTTCTATAGTCTTGTATTAACTTATATTTTCACATACTAAGAGGTTGTGTAAAACAAAAATCTCTACCTATCACTTCCAATGAAGACCGAATGCTTGCATTTGTGACCTAGGAAGTTTTTGTTTCAACTTTTGGAATATGATCATGTGTTTGAGTTTCTAACTATCCCTTGATCTTGAATCTATAAATCTTGGAAGTTTTGATAGCTTGTTCCTATGATGGCCGAAAAATATGAATAAGTAGGCCTAGGATACTATGTTTCAACTTTCCAAGTATTGATCATGGATTTATAACTCTTAATACCTTGTGATTCTAAACCTAAGAGTTATTGTTAAACAAAGAATAATTTCCTCATCATCATATGGTGGCCGAAACTTAGTGTTTAGGTGCTAGGATGTTTAAGTTTTTATTTTTCCAAAATGATCATGGACTTGAGCTCCATAAGATATTTGGATGCTAAGTCTAAGATTGGAAAGTTTAAGGATTTATAACTTGTTTATTCTATGTTATTAAATCTAGAATGTATTACTTTAATTTTTCCAAGATGATCATGGACTTTAGCTCCATAAGATATTTGATGCTAAGTCTAAGAGATTGGAATGTTTAAGTTTCCATTGTTTTCCAAAATGAACATGGACTTGAGCTCCATAAGATATTTGGATGCTAAGTCTAAGAGATTGGAAGGTTTAAAGATTTCTAGCCTATAAATCCTATGAAGGCCGAACCTGGAAGGTTATGGACCTAGGATACTTTGTTCTTATTTGTCCAAAATGATCATGGTTTTGAGCTCCTTAACACATATGGATGCTAAACCTAAGAGATTGGAAAGTTTAGTGAATGCTGGCCTATTTTACTAGCCTTGGCCGAATACCCTAAGTTTATAACTTAGTGGGATTTTAATTCAACTTTGTTAAATGATCATTGTTTATGAACTCCTAACACTTAAGGATCATAAATCCATGAGTTGTATAATTTTCGGGAATCTCTAACCCTAAGAACTAGTCTTGGCCGAACCTATACCTTGTGGTTTAGTGTTCTTGTTTGATTTTAACTTATGATTTTGTGTTCATAACCTTAGACTTCCATAGCGGAGGAAACGGGGACATTCGTGGTATACATCTTCGAGCATCTAATCTCCTTACCTTCACCGAAGGTAAGAGGGGATTGCCTAGGGATATTCAATGACTATATGCATGTGTGTATGTGTTTACTTGAGTGATTTGAATATTATTATGATGTGGAGCAAACACTTGAATGACTTATTTACTTGAACTATTGTGATTATTACTTGAAGTTGATTATTACTTGTCTTAAAGTATTGTGAGTTGTATATATGTGATGAACTGACGTTAACTGTGATATTTTAGTTGAGAATATATTACCGTTGATTGATGTTTAAGAAGTCGGACTTGAGTCTGTGCATAATGATTATAAGGATTAAAAACTTTAATAAGCCTTGAATAGAGCTTTGAAAGTATTGGTTTCATTTATAAAAGTTCGTGGTTTAAAACGCTTACTTCAAGAGAATGAGATTCTAGTTTTGAAAAGAAACGTTGAAGTGTTTTTAAGTCAATAGAAACTACCTTTTTGTGATCCAAAGTTTGTACGAGAGAAAACCTTTTTTCAAACTATGTGTTTCAGGAAGGAAAAACCCCTTTGAAAATATTTGACTTTATTCCATCAAGGATTTCAAAAGCAAACAAATTTCCAAATGTTTTATAAAAGACTTTTTAAAGGAAAAGATTTTCTCCTAAATGATTTAGAAACGTTCCGGTTACTTGGATAAGTGACCGAGGTTTTGTTTTGGTTTTTGATTTTCACTGAGAGAAAAGTAAGCACATGTGAAAGAGAATACTAGTTCGCGAGACGTCGCCTCTAGCATTCAGTTTATGCATGTGATCTGGGATTTGTGTCAAGAATTATGGACTAAGGGTCCTAATTGTGATATTATGGGCTAGGAGTCCTAATTTTGGAATTGAGGACTGTGTGTCCTAATTTCATTGTTATGGACTAGGAGTCCTTATCATGTTGAAATAAAACTTGGATAAAATTATAATTGTTTCTACGACCACAACCTTGGACTGTGGCATCGGTCTAAGGTGTTGTGATTGAGCACTCGGACTGCGTGTCCTGTGTTATTGATTTTCAAGTAATGAAAATTATGAATAGTCGTTAGCTTTGGGCTTCTACAACGGAAAAGAGTGAACACAAAGAAAAGTCTCGATAATGAAAAGTCTTTTATTCATATGCATTTCCCCTTAGCAGACGTGCTTGAGTTAACTGAATACCCGCTTAAGATGTGGTATTCGATGAGGTATATATCCGAATGGCAGTTATAAGGGATTCGTGATGATGTTGATCCGGGTGCATGAGGTGACGGAGATAATTTGTCAAATGTGGCGTATGAGCCTGATCAACTCTTTCTTTCTTAATGATAAAACGGTGATGGTATCTCATGAGATTAAGATTAGAGCCTGATGATTGAAGTGTGATGCATTATCTTTATAAAATTGATTGATTCGGGTATGAGACCCACTGAAATAATACTTGTTGTTTACCTATGAATAATGTTTTAAATGTTAATAGGCCAAAGTGTTGTATGTATGATGTATATGGTTGTTGTATGATATATTCATTTGCTGGTATCTCACTCTCACAGTTATATCAGGTCTCTTCGGGTTTTGCTGTAGTACCTTGGTACTCTAGTACCGATGTTGCAGAGGAGTCCTTCTAAGTCACTTGAAGACCTAGTGTTAGAGGTTGGTGAAGTATTCTGATTGAGAGTCTCTCCAATGAATATTTGATAGAATGACCAGCTTAGGAGTCTGAGTTGGGTGGTATAATATCTAAAGAGGTCGGTAAATGTAGTGTTATATACATCCATCTATAGTTGAACTTTTCTTTCGAAAGTGGGAACTTAGAGAAATGATGTATGTCATGGTAACTTTGTTACGAACGTGACTTTACGTTTTAAATGTATGTATGATGGATTTCAGAGTTATCATTAAAGAAAAAATTTTATACCCCAATTTTTTGACTTAAAAAAAAACAATTTTCCGAAAGCAACCAACAAATTATCTTGTTAATTTACTTCCGCATGTGTTACGTAGTAATACCCAATGGGGGTATTACACCCAGGAAGTTTTTCACTCTATGAGAAGCAAAAAAGGTAAGAAAGTGGATGGCTATCAAGATAGATTTGGAAAAGGCCTATGATAAGTTGAATTGGCAGTTTGTCCGTGATACTCTTGTGGAGATTGGTTGCCCAGAGAATATTGTGATGATTATTTGGAGATATATCAACAGTTTCCATGGAAATGCTTTGGAATGGGGAAGCCTTGGAAGCCTTCTCTCCTATGCGTGGAATTAGACCAGGGGACCCTCTATCTCCCTATTTGTTTGTTCTATGTATAGAAAGGCTTTTTCATCTCATAAATCTTACAGTGGAAAACAAGTTTTGGAAGCCCATTCAGCAAGTGCGAGGGGGTCCTTTGTTGTCCCATTTAGCTTTTGCGGATGACTTAATTCTTTTCACAGAGGCAAGCATGGACCAGGTGGTGGAGGTTATTCAAACAGTGTTAGATTAGCAAATAAAAAGTGAGCATTGACAAAACCAGAATTTTCTTCTCAAATAATATCAGTTGGCAAGTGAAGGAGGAGATTAGCAATTGTTTTGGCTATAGAAGAACGGAGGATCTTGGGAAGTATTGGAAATTCCCATTCTCCATAAGAGAGTTTCCAATAATTCTTTCCAATTCATCCTTGACAAGGTGAACCAGAGACTGAGTGGTTGGAAGGCTAAGACACTCTCAACGGCGGGAAGAGTGACTTTAGCAAAATCTATCCTCCAAGCTATCCCTAGCTATGTGATGCAAACAGTGAACCTTCCAGTGACTATTTGTGATGAAATTGACAAGAAATGTATAAAGTTCATTTGGGGTGAGGATGATCAAAGCCGCAAAATACTACAGTGGCGTGGAAGGATATATGTGAGCCAAAAAGTGCTGGTGGCTTAGGGTTTCGTTCATCTCGTGACATGAATAAGGCCCTCATTATGAAATCTGGTTGGCGTTAATGTGTCCGCAAGAAGGCTCTGTGGGCTAGAGTGATTAGATCTAAATATAAATGTGGCAGTGAAGACCTTTTGAAAGTGGATAAGAATAAGCAGGGTTCTAATTTCTGGAGGGGAGTGTGCAAGAATTGGGACAGTCTAGAAAACAATATTGAATGGCGTATATGAAATGGGTCAAAGATAAGATTCTGGACTGATCAATGGATTTCCAACCATGGAAAATTATTAAATGAAGCTCTTCAGCAGGTTGATGATTTCATGGTGGAAGCTAGGGTTAGCGATTTTGTGAATAATCTTGGCTTGTGGGACATGGAGAAGCTCAGAGCTTGGTTGCCGATAGCAACCTGTGAGAAGATAATAGCGATGCAGAAGAGGTCTTGTGCAAGATAGTACATGTGTGATTTGCAATGATGGGGATGAAGATACCCTTCACGCTCTGAGGAATTGTGCAGTGGCTCGTGCTACCTGGATTCTAGTGTCCAATGGCCAAGTTGAGCAAAGCTTCTTTGATGGGGGATCTTAGACTTGGCTGCTATCAAACCTGGAAGATTCTCCAAATAAGTTGGAACATTGGGAGATCATTTTTGGAGCCACTTTCTCCTGCTTGTGGCATCAAAGAAACGAAAATGTTTTCTCCCATATTCAGCCTTGCCCGAGGGTTCTAGCCATAAGGGTCAAGCATCTTGTCCAAGATATTGTGAGAAGCCATAAGGTTGAGTGCACTTTCGATGGGAGCAGCAGGTTGAAGCCTAATCATCCCTCCATTGCGTGGAGATGTCCCTCGGAAGGAAGGTTCAAGTTGAACTGTGATGGTGCAATGACATATAATGGCCATGCTGCATGTGGTGGCATTGTGGGGGATAGTTGCGGTAATGTTATTTTCTTCTTCGCTAAGGACATTGAACTGTGTTCAGTTGTGCATGCAGAATTATGGGCCATGTATTGGGGAATGAAGATTGCATGGGATAGAGGTTTCAAGTCCTTATGCATTGAATTAGACTCCCAGGTAGCTATTTCTTTCATCAACAATGGGTGTGAGAAGTCCCATGTTTGCTATCCGTTGATTAGAGATATCCAACATTTTACCCAGAATGGTGGTGATTATTCTTGGACTCACATCTTCCGTGAAGCTAACCAAGCTGCAGATGCTTTAGTTAAGCATGGTCTCTCGTTGCAGGGCCAGTGTAGGATTTTTTATTCTAGCCCGGATTTTCTGTATTTGATTATCTTGGGGGACGCTAGTTGTTGTTTTTTCTCTCGTGGTTTTTAGTTGTTTGTTCTTTGGGGCCTAGTCCCCTTAGATTCAACAAAAAAAAAAAAAAAACATGAAGGCTAATCGTATACAACACCATCTAGCGAAAGGAAAAAGTTATATAAGACTCTTTTGCATGATCAATAATTCAGTAATCAATATAGAAGAGGGTTGAGAGGATTTCATTCAAAAAAAAAAAAATTTGGTAACCATGACATAGATACGAAGTATCCACCATCGTTAGTGGTGACTAATATCCGACGGGGAACCTGAGGGGCACACAAGGTGGGTTCTTCCCTACCAACTAGGTTTTCTCCATACACAATAGATATGAATCGAACCCTGACTACTTGCTTAAGATACCCAAGTCATTTACACTTGGACCAATCAGATCTCGTTAGATTTCATTAATTTAAGTTGTGACAAATAAATTTTCAATCGAGAAAAGAATTAATGAGAGTTATCGTTAATTTACTTAATTTCAATTGTTGATTATCAATTACTTTTTTCTTTATTAAATTAAAAATACATTCTCCATTATAAGTTAGGATCAGAATTCGTGATCTCTAAACTCCCTGTGAAAAAAAATATTATCAAGTCTCAAATCCTAGCATCATGTATTGGTAAAAATTCAAGTCCCATATTGACTAAAGATAGTATTTAATAAGAATTTATAAGTAGTGGATAATCCTCATCTTATGAGCTAGCTTTTGGGATTGAGTTAGGCCCAAAATCTAATATGGTATCAGAGCTAGCCTAGATCCATTGTTGGGCCACCCACGATGTTATCCACGCATCAAACCCAATAGTGCTGGGCGTGAGGGGGTGTATCTAATAAGAGCTTATAAGTAGTGGATAATCTTCATTCCATGAATTAATTTTTGGAATTGAGTTGGAACCAAAATTTAATATCACACCCTTTTATTAGAAAATAAAAATAATAAGAAAGGGAATAAAATGAAAGAAAGGAGATTGAAAGGTGGAGATTCGTGGATAGGTGGGCTTCTAGAAGACCCTTTCGTATAAACTATAAAGCCCAGAGCAACCAGGGCCCACCAAAATCATCCAAGTCAATTGCTCACCAACTCCTATCCTCGTAGAAGAATTGCTTATTGGTTGAAATAAAGAAACTAATAGTACTTTCTCTAACATTGTTAATTCAATCAAATTGTTATTGATGTTTCGAATTTTATTTCTTTCACATTCTCTCGCATCATGATCTAGCTTCCTCGCGTAATCAATTATCAATAAATCAATATGGAGAAAACTTACATGCACTTTTAATGATGTTGATAGAGTTCTCCAATTATAATATATCACGTTCAAAAAGTAATAAAATGACACTCTTTCCGGTCCAATATATAAGTAAAAAAAATTCAAATTTTTTGGTTCAATATATAAGCAAATTTTGTTTTCCAATAACTCATTTAATGATATTATTTTTCAAATATCCTTTATTTAATACAAATTTTAATGGCTCATTTAATGAATATTGAAGTTTTAGATGAAGAGTAATTTAAGTAACAAACCTAATTTTTTATAAGATTCAATGAAAATAATTAACTATCTTAATATATATGTTGCATTAATTTTTCCACCGAAGGAAGTAATGGATAATAAGAATTAAATATTTTAGATAGTGTGTTGTGATAGGAGAACGGTACCAACAACACTATTAAAAATGTATGGAAGTTTTCTCCTATCAATATTCAAGGATTGATGTGCTCTAAAGCTGAATTGGTTTGCATTGGCACCCACCATTTTTATTGGCTCTCTATCATTTTCCCTAACTTTCGGTTTGTCCATTGCCCTCTGGATTCTTTTGGTAGCTCGTGCAACTAAGAACTTTTTTTTTTTTTTGAACAAATGCAACTAAGAAGTAAGAACTAATAAATCTTTCCTTATAGAAAAATAAATATATTCGAAACTTTCAGAACTACATATATACACTCATCCTAATTGTAAATAAAAATAAAAATTTAATTATTTCAATAGAAATACCATTTGGGTCATGTTGTGTTGTTGCATAATTTTTAATAAGTTTTCGTTATGTTATTTTGATATCTCTAATTACACAGGTTGATAAAGTTATAGATTATTTAAGAATTTAATTTGTATGTATTATCAATATAAATATTTTTTATACTGTTAATCAATCATAAATTATCATATCATTAAAATTGTTTGACTTATATCTTAACTATCTTAAAAGTCGCTCATATCATGACTATTAATTAGATGATAATGTAAGAAACATTACACTAATAATACATATCAATTAAATTCTCATTTAAATTATTATTTTACGTGTGTTAATTTAGCATGCAGTGATTGATAGCATAGTAATTGCTATCATAAAAGGTAGGATTTAATTGATATACGTTGATAGTGTAAAGCTTTTTTATACTGTCAATTAATCAGAAATCGACACACCATTAAAAATATTTGACTTTTATCCTAACTACCTTAAAAGTCATCAACTCCATAATTTCTATTTTCTGGTTAGTTGTCGGTGTAAAATTTTTTATACTAATAATATATACAAATTAAACTCTAAGATATATTATCTATGAAGTTTTTTCAATAAACTTTCATTTTTGTTTTTGAAAGATGATGTAATCTTCTTATTCCTTCTTGAAAGAAGAAAACTTCATTTTACTGTATAAAAAAGTAAAAATTTAATCAAGTTTATCCTTTGGTTTTTTTTTTTATACTTTTAAGAATTAAAATGAATTTTTTTCTTCTTTCAACAACATGACATGAAGGGCGACTCACCTTCAATGACCAATTTTAGAGTTTACTCTGTAGAGTTACAACATTGAATTATTTTGATTAAAAGATTGTGTCAACTAGTTTTTTAAAAGCTCAAATTATACAAGTCTTAATACAAATATTTAGTTGACTTGTTAATTTATTTTTAGGAAGACTTATTTTAAGAAAAGTAATTTGGCCTTAAAAATTAAAATAATTACATTGACAAGTGTCTCTGTGCGTGTGATGTATATATAGTAGTGTAAAGAATTTATACTAACATCTAATAATATAAGGACAAATAAATATTATTGTTATTTCTCTCTCTTGGATTTTAAAATGAAAGCATATATATTAAAATTTTAGTAAATGTTAGTATACATAGATGTTAGTTATTATATTGATAATACCATCTACTTTAATTCATATTAGACCGTGTACTCGTGCGATGCACGGGAAATCAATATTTCAGGGTATAATTAAGATTTTAAAAATTAGCTTTCAACATCAACAAATCAACAAATCTAAATGAAAAAAAGTCATAATCTTCAGGAAAAAAAGTACTGAATAAACAATGAGTAAAAGATGTTGTAATGTACAAAATAAATTTAATAAATGCTATGTCAACTCCCTATGTTAAATTCTGAAATACTTCTTTATATACTACATTGGAGGTGGAATTTGAAATGTGACCTTCATTATCACATACCAGTATCTTCAAACCTTAACGTGATATAACCCTTGATATTGCAACATACAACTGCCCATGTGAAAAAACAGATTGTGGGAGATAAATTCCCACATATTTTAGGGATTGTCCTTGACTCTTATTTATTGTCATCGCAAAAGAAACAACCACAGGAAATTGTCTACGTTAGAATCTAAAAGGGATCCTGAGGTCAGATGACATCAATGACAATTAAGGAATAAGAACCTTTTGAAGAGATGAATCGTGAGACACCCCGTTGTGCCCCATCGTATTATTACATTAAAACATTAATATTTATTTACTTAATCGCTCGCTTAACATTGAAAATACGTAAAAATTAAAACTTAATTAATAATTATATAACTTATGCAGATATAAACACACCAAAACTATATAATTACACACATGTTTATTTATTACATTACCAAAACACTGTTGAGGGTATCCTCTCATTAGGATCCCTCACAGGCATAAACTTCACTACAGACATACTTAGCGGAATTATGAATACTCCTTAGACACACTGGCCATACTGTCTATACTCTAATCGCCATGAATCACAGCTCGACCTCCGGCATCTGGTTCGTAAGGAGTTCCATCTAACTCCTCAGCAATTGGTTCCTCCATCGGGTCTTCTCGTACGATCACATCAGAAATAAAACACAACACACAGAAAGATATAAGGAATAAGAAACAGTCCTATCATCAAAAAGCGGAAAAGAGTAATAGTAAATTATACAGTAATTGTCACAGACACACATAACTCAAAATCAACAATCATCCTCAATTCACTATATCATCCTCTACCCTCAGCCCATGCAACTAAAACTTAATACTGATGTGGCCATCTTCACTCCCGTCACATTAATCAGTAATCCAGAACTATTTAGGGTCAAAACTCGGTGCGCCACTATTCCCTAATCACTTCTAGGAAATAGTGCATAAGCACAGTATGCGTCACTATTGCCCCCATTGGAAATAGCACATAATCACATAATAAATAATAACTCAGTGCGCCCTTATTCCTTAATCTCTCATAGGAAATAGTGCATCAGCACAATATGCGTCACTATTGCCCCCATTGGAAATGGCACATAAGCACATAATAAATAATAACTCGGTGCGCCCCTATTCCCTTTCCTCTCAAAGAAAATAGTGCATAAGCACGATATGCGTCACTATTTCCCCTATTTGAAATAGCACATAAGCATAAAATAAATAATAACTCGATGCGCCCCTATTCCCTTACCTCTCGTAGGAAATAGTGCATAAGCACGATATGCGTCACTATTGCCCCCATTGGAAATAGCACATAAGCATAAAAGACCTTATAATTCGGTGCGCCACTATTCCCTAATCTCTCATAGGAAATAGTGCATAAGCACGATATGATTCTCACTGACTTTTATCAATAACAACCCAGTACCTCACGCTCTCATCATAACCTCCACTTGCATTCTATGTCACATCTCATCTGTTAGATAATTTAAGTTAGCTAAGCACCTCTAAGTCAATTCATTCTTTCACCCAACAATTATCTCCCAAACAACATATATCTTTCCTTAAAAATCAGCTAAGCACAATATTAAACCCAGGCAGATCATGCATAACACAATATAAGAAAATAATTCCAATATCTCAATATCATATAAGGCAATTTATCACAACCAACTCATAATAATCAAACCAAATAAATAACAAAGTCAGACTCATCATCACGGCCTGACCGTGATAGCCATCACGGTCGTGACAGACATCAAAGGCAAGAATTCTACAAAACAGAACCTGTCACGGGCTGGCCATGACAACCATCACGGCCGTGACAGACAACAAACATCCTCAATATCATAAATATTCAAACACTGAAATAGTACGGCACATTCAGATGGAATACCTCAACCAGCGTATCACAGTAAATTTGAGAACATAAAATAAAACATCCTCAAATACTTAAAATCAACTTAATGTCGATAAACCTACAATCCCCGAATCACCATTGGTTTTACAGAAAAGGTTTCCAATGGGATTTTGGTCTTGTCGATTACTTGACTACTAGTAGGGTTTAGGTCGCCCTTCACAATTATCATATAATCTACTACTTATCGATTCCGACGATAGGTTGATTCTTTTCCCCACCTGAGCTAGCACCGGAAACACGTACACGACGATCCTCGTTATCCTGCCACGAGTTAACACAACCACCTTCATCCAAACAACATAACTATAATTAATCAACTAACAACTATCTATGACACTTTAGGGTTAGGTTCGGCCAAGACTTAGAAAATAGGTTTAGGGTTATATTCTTAATGCCATCTTTTGGATCCTAGTTACTAGAGTCTTAACTAACATAGATTACTTATTACAAGAATTAAATTTGAAACAAAATCCTCTAACCTTTAGGGTTAGGGTTTCGGCCAACATAGAGATTTTGAGTAAGGCTTTTCATTTAAATAAACTAACATGGATTAGAGTGTGTAGACATACATGTCATATAGAATACATGATCATACATGACAACACATGAACAAAACTCTACCAAACCTATTCTAATAGATTCGGCTCAGTCCAGAAATCAAGGAAGGAAATTTATCATGACCATATGCTTCTAGATGATGAAAATAGAGATGATTATAAGATCATAGCAATTGGTTTCATGTCAAAAGGATTTTTCTAGAATTAGTTATGAATTTTTGAAGAAAGCTTCAAGAACTTTGACTCATATGAAGAACATGATGAACACAAGCATAAATCCATAAAAGTTGTGAATAGAAAAGCTTAAAATATCAAGATTAAGAAAGAGATTCCTCACCTTGAAATAAAAAGATTTATTCAAGAACTTGAAGAACAAAGATGATCTTAGCAAGAACACTAAGGAGTTCTTTGTGTTTTGTGGGGAAAAACTTGAGATGTGAAATAGATATTGTTTAGATCATCTAGATAAGTGAGAATATGATCTTAGAAGATCAAAACAAGGTTTGGATGGTTATATATGGGTATGGGCCGAATTTTAAGAAAAGAAAAGATGAACTTGAAAGTTCATGGATTCAAGAACAAAATGGATCAAGTGATGGTTATTGATCTAAGGAACAAGTTTCATGAATGAAGAATCATGAGATTATGTTTCTAAGTTAGAGATAAATGATGAATAAGTGAAGAACAAATGAATAACAAGTGAAGAACAAGTGAAGAACTTGTGAGAGAAAATGAAGAACATGAAGTTTTGAGAGAGACAAAATGATGAAGTTGGAAAATGAGTGAAAATGATCCAAGTGTGGATGATGGGCATGGTTTAGAGGTGGGTGAGAGGAGAAAATGTGTGGTTTGATGAGATAAAAGAACCATGGTTGAGTTTATTTGATCAAGGTTAAGTTAGAAAATAATATAATAACTTAACTATAGTTAATAGTAACCTAACTAGGGTTTATGTATAATCATGGTTAATAAAATATGTGGTCCTAAATTTTGAAGAGATGTGGCTGCCTGTTGATTCACCGACAAGTGTACCGGGTCGTCGCAAGTAATAAAAGAAACACGGTAAGAATTTACCGAGGTCGAACACAAGGATTGAGCTACCAATTCAACTAATCCGCGGGAAATCCGATACGTTTGGTCAAGCGAGGAAAGTGGTTGAGAGAGAGAAAATAGGATTGCAATCTAAATTAACAAATCTAATAAAACTAATTAACTAAAAATCTGAAATTAAAATGTCTAAGGTCACAAATCCACCTACCCAATATGCATTCCCAAGTGATGATGAATTCCTCCCTAAGTTCAATTACAATGTCAACCGGGACCCCCAAATTCTCCTAAATCCACTGTCGTGCTCATTAGGACGTATTCGAAGATTGGATTAATTACTTACTAGGTCTCATAATCCTAATCATCAAACTCTGTTAATTCTTGTTCCCTATAAGGTTGCACCGATCTCCTACTCACTCTCGTGCAATATTCGATCGATGATCCCAATTCAAGTTCTAAACGCGAATCGCTGACTAAGCCTCATCAACGTTAACAAGTCAATCACGCATGCATATGATCAACACAATCAAATCAGAATTGGAAAACATTAATTGAGAAAAAGGGAGAAAGACATACATCACATCGAATCTACACTGCCATGGGTGGCTTCATTGTTCCTTCAGACGAAGGGATTAGTTCCTCATGCTCATAGACAAACAATTGGACATAACCACCATAGTGAAATAAGAAAAAGAAAAAGGGAGACGCAGCTCCAAAGAGAAAAGAAATCGTCCTAAACGCTACTCTAACAGTGGGAAAATTACTAGGATTCGGATCTCCCTTTTGATCTGAAACAGCCTATAAATAGGGATTCTGGTTCTCGGTCGCTCGCGGGGCTAACAAGCTTTCGCGAGGCGAACATTAGTTTTGGCGCGCTTTCAATTTGGATTCTCGCGAGGCGAGAGTGTATTCGCGGGGCGAGTCTTCAATCCTTAATCTGTCACAGCCGTGATGGTCTCTGTCTTCCAGGGTCTTCAGACTCTCGCGAGGCGAGAAGCCTCTCGCGTGGCGAGCCAGAATTGATGACTGTTGCTGTTTTGCTGATCTTCAGGCTCGCGAGGCGAGACAGAATTGATGACTGTTGCTGCTTTGCCGATATTCAGGCTCGCGGGGCGAGCATCCACTCGCGGGGCGAGTATCTCCAGAATGACAATTTCCACTGTTTCTTGACTCTCCTTGACTCTCGGAGCTTCACTTCTAACCTGAAACAATAAAAAAGAAACAAAAGGCGTAATTCTATTCAAAATAGACTAAAAACTACTAAAAATGTCTAGAACGAGTCAAAGTCTACTTAGGAACAAAACAAAGCCAAATTTGGGCGAAAACGAGATTGAACTCGAATAATTTGCACAAAAACCACAGTCCATCTAGTTATAAAACTAGATAAGCCAGAGGCTTATCACTGCCTCCTACACCACATATTAGGGAGAAGATATTTTGTGTTGCAAATCATGGTTAATTAAGCTTGGTTTTCTAAGTGTTCTTGAGAGGTTTAGAGAGAAAGATAAAGATGATGAAGATTTAGAGCAGTTTCGGTAATTTGGACATATCTCCCAATATACTTGTCCGTTTTTTATGATCTTTATGTCGTTGGAAATAAGAGATAAATATGAACAACTTTAATGTAGAAAGTTTTTCGAGATTCAGAACAGATAAGAGTCATAATTTCGTGGCAGTTTCGGGATAATGATGAGAGTGTGACTTTGCCTATGACTCATCCACTTAACATCAATGCTCATTTATGGCTAGGAAAAAGTGGTGTCCAAATGCTTGGAATGGAGGAGGAAACAGTTTGGATTGGGGGTAATTTGGTACAAATTCTCAATGGCATGGCTTGAAATATTCATGAAGAGCCAAGGGTAAAATCGTCCTTTCCAGGCAAAAGATTCCTCTGTCATAAATGCGCCATTATGGCCATTATGACACGGATAAACTCATCATAAATGCCCGTCAAGTCGGTCAAATCCATCACCTCGTCCCCGTTGCCAACTCCTTGGTTCATCTGGCGCAGGCTTTTCCTAGAGATAATCTCGACGTATACGCCCGCAACAAATATAATATTTTAATTTTTAAGCAAAATTTTTCAAAACATCCAGTATCGTAGTAAATACAATAAAAACATTTTTCATCTCGTTCATGAGTTAAAATTAGATTTTCTGAGCAGTAAACTTTTATTGTCAGCGAAAACACAGAAAACTGCAGACCGGCTTCCGTCTGAATTTTCAACCAAAATCTTCCCCGTAACCTTATGAAAATAAGTATAACAAGGAAATGACCTTGGTTTATCCAAAATCATTTTCTAAGTCTCGGATAAAAATATATATTTATATATTTATTACCGATATTACAAAGCAGCGAAAATCGAGGTGTTACAAATCGAGCCATATAAACTTATTTACTAACCCGAATAGATCACCAATCTGCAACATACATTACCAAAATTAATTAAAATATATAAAGTGCTTAATAAAGTAAAGGGTTAAAAAAACCACGTTGGAATTAAGTTTACAGGATATTTTCTCAGGTATTAAAACTCTTTGAATTAAATTCCCCTTTTAATTTTTTTTTATTCTAGTGCCTACGTAGGCTAAATTTGAAAAAATCATTTCAAATTTTGTAAAAGAAAATAAAGAAGGCCAAAGGGTGATTCCCATAATATTTTATGTTTTTGATGAGAGGATTAAGTGCTCATAACACAAAATATTCAATGACATAATGTATTCAGATTATGGCAAAGAAAGGATGATGGAGGAAAAAAAGGAACACATAAAATCCAAAGAGTTTTAAAAATGAAAAATGACTTACTTCTATTTTAAACTAAAAAGAAAAGAAAACACTAACCTCTTTTCAACTAAAGTTTATCTAATTAGATTACCGTGAAATACTTGGGACTCGGTGCAAAACCCACACATGCATGTGAGTTGAAGCATGGAGAAAATGTGGGTCATGCGTGAAACAAGATTCTCGGTGCAAAACCCTTATTATATTAGGGTTTCTTCCTTTCTTTATGTCATTAAATTGTGAATCTCATTAATTATTGACATCATTAAAATTTTATCATATCATTTAATTTATTATTTTCATCATCATCAAAAATATTTTATCATGATAATAATTGATTGTCATTAAAGTTTGATTTTTTCGATGAAATTTCATGTTATCTTTTGCAAATTAATTCTTTATTTTGTCACTACTTGGTCTGATAAATAATATTTTCTATTCTATTTGAAATTTGTAATTTGAATCAAAATTATATCTTTCATTTAATACATTTAAGAAAAATATTCTAATTAATGATAAAAATATACTAAATAAAAATTAAATATTTTCCTTTATCAAAATCAACAAATATCAAAAAAGATCTTTAGCACAAAGTAATATAAGAATCTTATATATAAACGTAACTTGAAGATTCATGTACAACAAAATAAAAATGAATTTAATAAATTTATCAATTGTTTTAGTTTTAGATGTTTTATGATAAGACAACCAATAATATAGATAATAATAAGTTAATTCCATTTATTTTATCAATTCTCCAAATTGAAAAAAAACAAATAAGATAAACACATAAGATACTTTTGAAAGGATAAAAAAATAAGATACTTTTGAAAGTAAATCAATCTTTTAATAGAAATCTTTTCTTGATTGATTCAATTCTAAGTAAATTAATCGCATTTTGAATCTATCAACCATTTGAAATTAAATCAATTCTTTTTATTATTTCTCAAATATGAAATTTTCTATTCTATTTGAAATTTGAATCAAAATTATATCTTTCATTTAATACATTGAAGAAAAATATTCTAATTAGTGATAAAAATATACTAAATAAAAATTAAATATTTTCCTTTATCAAAATCATCAGATATCATACCAGCCACTATATTTTTTGAAATCTTATCTAATTTGATTCCAAAAAATATACAAGATAAATTTCATTCCTAGAAATTTAATTTTTTGACTTCAAAAAAAATCTTTAGCACAAAGTAATATAAAATCTTATATATATAAACGTAACATGAAGATTCACTTACAGAAAAATAAAATTGAATTTAATAAATTTATCAATTGTTTTAGTTTTAGATATATTTTATGATGAGACAACCAATAATATAGATAATAATAAGTTAATTTCATTTATTTTATCCATTCTCCAAATTGGAAAAAACAAATAAGATAAACACATAAGATATTTTTGAAATGATCTTGTCACAAATTTCATTAATACTCAATTAACACCTATTTCATTTATACTCATTATAGAGACTATTTAAAAGTTTTTTTCCTCTTTTTTGTCTCAAGGTCACATGTTACTTACACTTACATATTATATATAGGATAGTGAAAAGGGAGGCAAGCTCTATATGCTTATCAAAGTATCATCAAGTATAACTGATTTCGATCCTTAGTAAAGCCTATTTATTACAGTAAAACAAAAACTGAAGTATGGAATCTGGAAAAGCAGAAAAAATAACACAACCAAATATATGGTTATCAATGTCATTGAATAATTGAGACCAATCCAAAAGTTAAAATAACAAACTCCAACCACAATGCAAAATATTAAACAAATATGTTCTGAAAATTAACTTAAAAGTTAATAGCAAAAAGTACCAGGACCATCCCATCTAATTAATTAATTAAGTAATAAAACTTTAAATTAAAAAGGCCACAAATTCTCAAATAAAACTCCAACACTCATTCACTTGGTTCCTTCTTGACGACAACAATCCTTGGCATTTTTGTGCTAGATGTCTGTGTTTCACCATCTTCGAACTTGGAAGATACATCCATATCACCACATGATCTTTTTTCACCTTTATTGCATGAAGGAGTATGGGACAGATCATCTTCATAACACTCCTAAAAAGTATAGAAATAGAAAAAATAGTTAAAAATTAATACATAACCCATATGATCAATGCATTATATGTTGTGTTTGATACTTACCTCAGAATCATGTTATCCCCGCTGCGACCTATTTGTTTCGACATTATTGACAGAATCTTCAATAACCTGCGGTCAATTAAAATGTCCGTTGAGTTCATATCACAGTATATCAAATACTTTCCACTTGCAATTATATATCTTATTTATAGTTTTATTATAAGAAGTGACCTTGCAATTGTCATATACTTGTGGAGAGGGAGAATTCTTGGTACCAACATCATCAACTTCATCATAGTTCTAGAACAGGCATAATGTAGTCACTAAGGAGGAAATCATAAACTTTAAACAAAAGAAAATAATTCACATAGGCTAATGAATAACCTTGATCGAATATTTATGGATGAGAGGGTCGAAGCGGGGAATGGTTTGAACCATTCATTTCGAAACCCATTCCGTGTCATTTGAAAATGACTAAAGGCCCAATTTGGTCCCTGAGAAAAACACTCGGATCTGAAATAGTCCCTATCCAAAAAAAAAACTATCCATTTAATCCTTAAGAATGTATTTACCAAGACAGGTTAGTCCATCTGTGAGTTGACCATCTTTGACCGCAAGTTACCAGCTTACGTGACCCATGCTTTTACTGACTTGTCAATATTCATTCCCACTCAATTTCGTTCACATTTGCTCTACAAAGAAAGACCACACGAAGGAGAAGAAGTAAAGGGGTTCGTGTCTTCCAACTAGCTCAAGGGTGAAGAATCGCGTAAATCAATCCGATTTCTGAAGGTAATTTTCCTTTATCTTCCCTAAACTTTGTGCTTATGGGTTTTTCGTGTTTGAAATATGGAGAATCGAGTGTTAGGGTTTAGGGTGTGTTATTGCTGGTTTTGGCTTTCTCATGCATGGGTGGGTTTGATGTTTATATTTTTGGGAATTGGGGGTTTAGGGATTTATTAAAATATTCTTTTTGAAACAACATTTTAATGATGCAAACAAACCCCATTGTGGTCCCTTCTTCATTGTTTATCCATTTTTGGATTGTTGAATGCTTATTTTACATACATCATGTGGTCCCTGTGTCAATGTGTTGGGTGTGCGGCATTTGGGTGTCGTTTGTGTGGGCCCATGTGGTCCTTGCTAGCTTGTAATTAAATGGACAAAAATGTCCTTATGCATTGTTTAACTTCATCTGAGTTGTTTGTTTGTTTCTTGTTTGCAGATGATTACACATATTCGCTTCTTCTTTCACCTTGGAGGAAAACTGGTAAGGCAGGATGGGGTACTGAAATACATTGATGGGTGGGTCAACACCATGCCGCCAATTGATGTTGACTTAGTCAACTATTTTGATTTGGTGGTGATGTTCAAGAACTCGGGGTACCATGACTTCAAGACTATGTGGTGGATGCATCCGGGTAGTAAGGATTTTGTGACTGGTTTAAGACCAGTTGAGGGAGACAATGACATCAATCGCATGTGTGAGGTTGCTATGGAGTACAGGACTGGACAGTACTACACAATGCACTTGTATTTTGAGCATCCGGTTCTAGGTGTGCAAGATGCAGTCTTTGTAGATCCTGATGAGGTGGAGGAGAATGTTCAGGCCAATGGTTCTACACCAATTGAAGCTTCATTCGAGGACTTGGTGACTGATGATGACTATGACAGTGCAGAAGATTCTCCTTATAGGCCTCCTCCAGTGAGTGACAATGATAGTGATGAAGCTTATCTGAGGAAGCAAAAAAGAAAAGTGAAGGGGAAGAGGGCAGCAGTGAATGTCTCATCTACTGAAGAAGACAGAAGTGAAGATTCGAGTGTGTCTTTAGATAGTGAGAGGGCTGAGAATAGTGACATCAACTCATTTGAGAAGAATGGTTACCAATCTTACTCTGAGAAGATATGCTCAGGGTGAGGGAACTGTGTCAAATGAGACATTGGCAGCAGCAAGCAGTGGGACTGCAGAGAGGCTATTCAAGTTCATTCCAACACCTGGATACAAACCACCACCACCACTGCAAGATAATGGCAAGAAGAAGAAATGAAGAGTGAAGTGACAATGCAGAAGGAATTGAGCAGCAGATGGAATACATTTGGACATTTGATCCTTTTTTTGAGTCTTCAGTAGTTTACTAGGTTATATGTTCTAGTTATTTATGACAATGTTTTGTGTTTTATCTTGTTGTTTGGTACGTTATAAGGTTATTTTGGATTTAGGCACAGTTAAGAACCGGGTATATTTTGACAATGACAAGGTCATACTTTTGTTTTTGGTATATTTTGGGTATATGGAATTGGTACATTTTGGGTATATTTTCACAATGACAGGGTATATTTGTAATGAATTGACAATGCATATGAATGAAAAGTATATTTTGGAGTTATTTTGTTGGTATTATTTACCTTTCACCTCTTTTACAACTTTGATTAGAAAAACAGAAATTTCCATTTCATTATAAAAGACAAAAGGCATGGATTACATAACTTTCCACCAAAATATTACAACCACATAATCACCTAACTTTCCATGACATTTACACTACTTCCATACATAAAATATCATAACCGTAACAACAAAAACCAAGACAACCCCTATCACAACTCCAAATGATCTTTGGAGATAAACAACATCTTTGGACATAAGCAACATTTTGACTTGCATTTCATTCATCTTTGCTTTCATCTCGCTAATTTCCATCTCCACCTGAGGAATTCTCCCTTCTCTCATCTCCATCTCCCTCTCCTTAAGTCTCTCTTGTTCCATTTGTGCCTCATATACATCCACCCACGCAAATGTGCCACAATGTGGTTTCTTCTCTTGCAACCAAAACTAGCAAGAATGTAAAGATGGCAGGCCAACCAATATGGAACTAAAGTAAAGGATTCATTACCTTATATAAAGGGCAGCCATAGAAGGTCTGTTTGAGTTCTTCATTGTTCTTGAAGTGCTGATGACACAGGGTCTCTTACAAATGCAACGTGGAGGAGGAAACTTTGGGGTTACAATGCTTGAGGAAGCACTCCAACTATAGTCACGACTGGACACGTTGTTAGACGACCAACTCATTTCGATGCTGGTCCAACAATGGAAAGGGGGCGAAATAGAAATTATGGATTTAGTTCGAATTGATGAGGGAAAGGGGGTGCAGTGACGAGGGTAGCAATCAGATAAGGGAAGGAGAAGAAGAAGGTTGATAATGGAGAGGGAGAACAAGTCCTAGGGTTTCACACAGTGAAACATCGAAGCTGGAGGAAGAAGAAGGTAAATAGGGGAGTTGGGAGGACGAAACGACATGCGTTTTGGGTCTCTGGTGGTGGGTTTTTTTTTTAAAAATTTTTTTAATCATAATTTCCATGCCGGCAGCCCCTTAAGAAATGGATACTGACAAGTCAGCAAAAACATGGGCCACATAAGCTGGTAACCTGCAGTCAAAGGTGGTCAACTCACAGATGGACTAACCTGTCCCGTTAAATACATTCTTAAGGATTAAATGGATAATTTTTTTTATAAGGATTATTTGAAACCCTAGTGTTTTTCTTAGGGATCAAATTGAACCTCTAGTATTTGAAAGATAATGATCAGAGGGCATAGCAAGTTTCACGACAACACGGGAGGGTGGAAATGAGCACTTAAAATAATAATTAATTCAAAAATATAAAAATTTAATTAGCATTATGTTCAAAGTGAACCACGTAAAGCATTATTGAGGCACCAAAATATGCTAATTAAGCCTAATAAAGGAAGGTACTTGACGCTTTTGTAGCTCCACTATGTTTGGGTACGGATATAAATTTAAAAATCTAAGATACAAGCGTGTATATATATATATATATATATATATATATATATATATATATATATATATGAAATAATTTTGAAATAAGCATCCAAAATTAACCAACCAACCGCACCTGATCATCCATATACTCAAAAAATAAAAATAAATATTATTATTATTATTATTATTATGATTGTGATTATGAATATGAAGAAGAAACTTTCAGTGGAAGGCTAACACCGGCCTTTCTTTTGTGGAGAGAGTAACTCTAGCCAGGGCTTCCCTTATGAACATCCCTGATTATGTGTTCCAGTCTACCCTCATCCCTGTTTGTGTGTGATGAGGCTGAAAAAATTTGTAGAGACTTTATATGGGTTCTACAATTGATGTAGGAAGTGTTACTTAGTTGCTTGGGATAAACTTTGTTGTTCTAAAGAGGAGGGAGGCTTAGGATTCGTATAACATTCTAAAATTTTAATATAATTTTTTTAATAATAAGATTAAGCTAGTATAAGTTTTAACGTAGAAAATTGATAGTAAAATAATTTATTGGAGTTGCTGGTAAAAAAAAGTAAAGAAAAAAAAAGGGCCACTGGGTCCCACGCAAAACACAAACTTGGCATTTTAGCCAAATTGCAACTCACGTTGCATCTACCAGGGATTTGTTTGAATTCCTAATATATGTGAACAAAGAAGAAAATGTGGACCATGGTAGAATTGGAATGGAGAATGGGTTTAACTCTTATATTAAAAGCTGGAAACCCTATGTTCTATTATAATGCCGCCGAACAGAGAGAAGAAATAGGGGAGCTTGGATTTCAAAGAGGTCGGCAAGAAGAGATTAAGAATTTTGAGTGAAACAACCATTATTCATTTTAGACACTAATTGAAAGTCTATAAGAGCGCACGAGGACGACACCTTTGAGACTGGAGCGGCTTGAAGACTTAGTGATTTTTCTTAGTTATTATTTAATTTTGCTTAGTATTTTATTGAATAAGGAGTCATTTGTGGCTAGTCATGTTTATTTATTTATCGTTGGGTTTATTAGTAGACGCCCGATTTTGAGATAAATGAATTTATTTTATAAGGATTTATTAACATTGTTATTTATTATTTATGAAATATTTATTTAAGACAATTTTATTTTGTAAAATTTTTATTTTGCTTATATTTTTATTATGTTTTATTGGAAATTACTATTGTAGCGAATGACGTTACATTTATGGTATCAAAGCAGTTCGATTCTAAATCGGACTGTGGTAGTGAGACTTTTTTCACAAAACATGGGCGCATATGATTGATGATAAAGTTATAAAGACTGCATGTTATTCTTTTAGATGTTGGGCCTGACCAACCCAATATTTGATTCATGGTGTACAAATTTATGGCGACTAACATGCAAGGATATGAGTTTCATTAGTGAGAAAAAGATCTTTTTTAAAATTTGTTGTGTGAGGAACTTTGGAGTTGACTAATGTTTGATATTTTTTTTGTGTGTGTTGTTTACATCCACTTCCTGTTTAAACTGTTCTTTGTATAAGACTTGTCATATATTGTTGATTTTAATTGTTGATTGTGATTGAACTTACCTGAGATTGTTTGTTAAGCTGAAAAATTATTTTGATGATCATAATTCATGTCTTTATAGTGTACGTAAATAAATTTATTTTCTAGTACCTTGTTTATTTACTTATTTTTCTATGAGTGTTTAGATATTGAAATTTCGAGGACAAAATTTATTGAAGTTGGGAAGTAATGTAACATCCTAAAATTCCAATATAATTTTAATATAGTCTTTTTAATAATAAGATTAAGTTAGTATAAGTTTTGTTGTAGAAAATTGATAGTAAAATAATTTATTGGAGTTGCTGGTAAAAAAAACAAAGAAAAAAAAAGGCCAAAGGGTCCCACGCAAAACACAAACTTGGCATTTTAGCCAAATTGCAACTCATGTTGCATCTGCCAGGGATTTGTTTGAATTCCTAATATATATGAACAAAGAAGAAAATGTGGGCCATGGGTAGAATTGGAATGGAGAATGGGTTTTAACCCTTAACTCTTTATATTAAAAGTTGGAAACCCTATGTTCTATCATAATGCCGCTGAACAGAGACAAGAAAGAGGGGAGCGTGGATTTCAAGGAGGTTAGTAAGAAGAGATTGGGAATTTTGAGTGAAACATCAGTATTCATTTTAGACATTAATTGAAAGTCTATAAGAGAGCACGAGGACGACACCTTTGAGACTGGAGCGGCTTGAAGACTTAGTGAATTTTCTTAGTTATTATCTAGTTTGCTTAGTATTTTATTGAATAAGGAGTTATTTGTGGTTAGTCATGCTTATTTATCTATCGTTGGGTTTATTAGTAGACGCCTAATTTTGAGACAAATGAATTTATTTTATAAGGATTTATTAAAATTGTTATTTATTATTTATGAGATATTTATTTAAGACAGTTTTATTTTGTAAAATTTTATTTTGCTTATATTTTTATTATGTTTTATTGGAAATTACTATTGTAACGAATGACGTTACAATTTCGAAATCTTAGAATGCTCAACAAGGCTCATATGATGAAGCTAGCCCAGAGTATGCTCACCCAATCTGACAAGCTATCACTAGTGCAAATTATGCTTTCAACGTCGGAGATTTAACATCGGTTTCTATAAAATCGATGTGTAAAACAAGGCGGTGACATTTTTGAAATTATCTTCAACACCTTTAACATCGGGTTTTTTTCTAACCGATGTTAAAATATTTCCACATCGGTTATTTATGTAAACCGATGTCTAAAATCTAAAGGAAAAAATTATTACTGAAATTTAAAGAACCACTTTAAACATCGGTTTGGTTGAAAACCGATGTGATAACTATTACACATCGGTTTTTAGTAAAACCGACGTGGTACCTGTAATTTGACACACCGGTTATTATTAAAACCGATGTGGAAACACAGGGTTTATTTTTCTTTTCAGTTCCCTCCTTTCTCTTTGCGCGCTCCACACAAAGATTTCGTGCCCTACCTTGCCTCTGCCACACAACTCATCCTCTTCCGCTCTCTGTTCGTGATGCTCCGTCACTATCTAGTGGCCACCACTCCATCCGTCGCGAACCCTCTACTCTCGCCTGACCTGCATGAGGCAGTGGGTTTGGGTTTTCTTCTCCTCCCCCACCCCCCCCCCCCCAACAACCCCAACACCTTCAAAAGCTCAAACTATATGGAAACCGTAATGCTCACACGCTCATAACCTCTGTTCCTTGCTCGCTCCGCCGCGTCACCATCTACGACTTCGGAGGACCACTGCATCACCTCAGCCACGAAGTTCGTTGTTCTTCGCTTGCTCCTCCGTGTCGCTACCGTGACCCTAGGCTGTATCCTCTACTTGAAGTGCAAGGTCTTCTCATACCCTTTCCACTTATTTTATGTGTTGAATAATTGCCACACTGCACAGAGAGTTTGTTTTTGTTTTGCTTGCATTTTCATTCATAAGCTTTGATGGACTATCTGCACATTTTTGTGTTTCTTTCTGGGTTTTCAAGGAAAATGGTATAATTTAACTTTAGCCAGGTACTAGGTGATTGGTCTATATGTTTTGCTTACCTGCCATGTTAAATATCAAGAGACTAAAACTTACAATTTTGATTTGTTTTTCAAGAGTTATAGATTTAAATGCATGAGAGTGAGAGCAATACCGACACACCTAACTCGATCAACCATTCCAGACTTCATTTTGATCATCTTCCCTATCAAATTTTGAGCTCCAGATTTCATTTATCATTCTACCTGCTAGATCATTTATATGTGTAGCCTTATATGTGTTCATCAACTTGGATTTTCTACTGTAAGCTCAGCTATTTCTTATATGTATGTGTGTGCTTTATCTCTATCATAGTTCTTCTGTATTTATGCTTCTATACTGATCAAGCTACATAATTGTTGTTGTGAACTTGTTATTCTGGTCTTGTTATGAAAATATTCACAAAGTGCTTCTGTTTTTGTACAGGTACATTTGCTGTTATTGAAACTATTGCGGTACAAGTTTCGAGCAGAATATTAAGCAGAATATTCATTATTCAATACGGTTCCCGACTGAGTGTTCTTCCCACACCCGGTAAGCTTTCTCCTCTCCATTTTTCTCGTTTGGTTTTTGTTTGTATTGTACTTGGGGATTGAAGTGTTTTATTATTTTTCTTAATGTTAATTAATTAGTAAAGCGCCTTAGTTTCCCGTTTGAGATGCAATACTAATGAGCACACGTGTACGTGCTTAAGGTACCGCTCATTGTATTGGATCTTGAATTGTCCAAAGTTGGACAGTTTGGGAAAAAAAATTCTTCAATCAGTTAAAATAGTTATTCATTGATTCTCATGTTATATACTTGATGAAAGTTTGGATTGATACATTTCCTTTCGTTCTCTGGGTGCATACTTTATCGTGGGGGATGTCATCGCGTTCAAGTAGTGTACGTCAGAGACCGAAGGGAAATGCTGCCGAAATATCGTCGAGTATGAACATGAGAGTTAAGGACTAACTGCAGTTAACCGAATGTTGAAAAAGTTTCTTCTCGAATGGGATAGGGCCATACCCCGTCATAAGAAGTAGTTGATGAAGATGTTGGACTAAGTACGAAGTTATTGGTTTTAGTCATGGATCGCAATTGGATGAATGCTAGACAGACAAGTGATGAGTATGAGAATGGAGTGGAATATTTTCCACACTTTACAAAAACAAATGCTCTTGATAGTGGTAACGGGAGGTTTTATTGTCCTTGTGTTAACTGTTTGAATGAGAGACGACTAAAAGCTGAGGAGATACAGGAGCATCTTATTTGTTAGGGGATTTACAAGAGTTATACAATATGGATATGTCATGGTGAATCGTTAGACAGCCCAAGGGTGTCGCATATAGAGGAAGTTGATGATGTGGATATGGACGATGGACTAGAGGACATGATCCGTGATGTTGGGCAAAGGTCTTTTCGGTAAGCACATGTGTATGATACTTTGTGTAGTGATGCGGAAGTTTCTTTGTATCTGGGGTGCACTAATTTCACACAGTTGTCAGCGGTGTTAAGATTGTTCAATGTGAAGGCAAGAAATGGGTGGAGCGATAAAAGCTTTACCGAATTGCTTGAGTTGTTGAAAGACATGCTTCCAGAAGGTAACACATTACCGTCCCGAAACTATGAGGTGAAGAAGATATTGTGTCCGATGGGTATGGAGTATAAGAAAATGCACGCTTGCCCCAATGATTGCATATTGTACAGGAAAGAGTTTGAAGAGATGCACTTGTGCCCTAGGTGTGGAGTATCACGCTACAAAGTGAAGGATGGTGATTCTAGTTGTGATGCAGTCACCAAGGGTACTCCTGCGAAGGTGTTATGGTATCTTCCAGTAATTCCACGGTTCAAGCAATTTTTTGCTAATGAAAAGGATGCAAAGAATATTAGATGTCATGCAGATGAAAGGAAATGTGATGGACAGCTTCGTCATCCGGCTGATTCTTTGCAATGGAAGAGAATTGATAGTTTTTTTTCGGAGTTTGACAATGAGCCCAGAAACCTCAGGCTTGGACTTGCTACTGATGGAATGAATCCATATGGAAACTTAAGTAGTATTCATAGTTCATGGCCTGTTCTCCTGGTAATTTACAACCTGTCTCCTTGGTTGTGCATGAAGTGTAAATACATTATGTCAAGTATGATGATTTCGGGTCCAAAATAGCCAGGAAATGATATTGATGTTTATCTGAGTCCCTTGATTGAAGACTTGAGAATGCTGTGGGATGAAGGCACTGATGTGATCGACGGGTATTGACGTGAGACTTTCAGATTGCGTGCCATGTTATTTTGCACCAATAATGACTTTCCAGCATACGGGAACCTGTGCGGGTATAGTGTTAAGGGGCATAAAGCATGTCCAATATGTGAAGAAGGCACATATGGTAAGTTAAGTAATTAAATTTTAAATACTATGATAACTAACATGTTTTATCAATATATTAGGTATCTGCATCGCATGTTAGTTGATCAGGGCAACCTCACCCTTTATGGGTTCATTGACCCCATGCTCATTCAGGGTGATGTTCTTCTAACATCAGAAGACCCGATTACCACCATACGCGATATTCTTGCCCGAGATGATCATCAGTTCTACCTTGCGCCTTATCTCAATAAGTAAGTACCAGTTATTTAATTATAACATACTATATATGACTTAGTTACTAATTGTTCCGCAAATGCAGTAAACATTGGCAATTATTGATCTTGTGCCCTCGGTTGAATCTCGTGGTCTTCTTCTGTTCGATGGGAAATAAGCCGGCGAAGCAACTGAAGATCATCATGGAAACATAAACATTAAAATAATTTATAATCAGTAATGAAGTTGTTTTAATCGTCTGAAATCTATAAGATATACTTTAATTAATGTTTATTTTCTTATGATAGTTCTATTGATGCAATCCACATGCTGCATTCTGAAAGGCGTCGGGCTATTATATGGGTTATCCCTAACGTAAGATATTTATTAGTGCAAATGCTTTAAGGGCAGGGGGTATAATTATTGGTTTTTATTTAATTCCTTGTATTCTAATTGGGTTTCATTTGTACGTAGTCCCGTAGACAACGTGGATCATGGGAATGTAGATATTATGTGATGAAGTGGATGGTCGAAATTATCTCCTCCGGTATCACTGAAAGATGGCAGGAGGTAAATGCTAATTGGTAACACAATTAGTTCTAATAGTTATAGACTCGTTATATGTTTTATTTTAGTTTATTACGTAAAAGATATAATCTTATATCCAATTAAACTTGCAGATATTCAACAATCTGACTCCACTCTCTGATGCCGACATTAATAAATAAGGATGTGTTGGGCAATTTTCTTTCTTGAGTACCAATTACCATAGTTTGTATGTAGTTAGTTTATAATAAATGCATCTTGTACTAGCTATAATGTACTTTTGACTGATATATGTTTTGACATGAAATCTATAATATATCATATGTAGCCTTTTGGTTTCTAATTATCTTTGTTGTCTGAATGTAATTAAATATATTTATTGTTTATAATCTTTAAATTTAGTGTGTTTTGGTTGTACAAAAGTGATTGTGTTGAGAATATTTAGATTCTGTATTGATCTGTGGATTACTGGATTACTGAAACGGGGGAAAGGACTGTCACTACTGTAAAGGGGTGTTTTTTAAATAAAAAAAAACTCTTTCACATCGGTTTCTGAAATAACCGATGTGATAACCCAACATTTCACATCGATTTCTGAAGAAACCGATGTGGTAACCCCACTTTAAACATCGGTTATTTTTAAAACCGATATGAATAGTTGGGTTATCACATCGGTTTTTAAAATAACCGATGTGGAAAGTGGAGTTACCACACCGGTTTATTCAGAAACCGATGTGAAAAGTGCTGAACAAGAATTATTGTCTTGCTGAAAAAGAATTTTTGACATCGGTTTTAAAACCGATGTGAAAAGTGACAATAAACCACATCGGCCGTTTCAACATCAGTTTGAAAATCGATGTGAAAAGCCAAAAAAACCAATGTGAAATTCATTTTCTACACTAATGTATGGGTGAGAATTATGAAAGCTAAGTATTCTTGTGGTATGTACAATGTTCCTAAGTTCAAGCACAAAGTTTAGTCCACTCCTACTTGGAGAGCTATAGTGAATGCTTGGGAGGAGGTGAATGCCAATATCATTTGGGTTGTTAATAATGGCCATGATACATGATTTTGGAAGGACCAATGGATCCCTGGTGGTGGTGTATTAGGCGATTTCCTGAATTCATCCACCCCTTGTCGCGACCGTCCCGTCCGGGAGTTGCGAAAAGGGATAAAAAGTCAGCGGAGTCGCCACCAATATTTTTATTTGGGAAAAACATTGGGAAAACCATTTATTTTAAGGAAAACTGGTCTAAAAAAGAGAGAGAGTTGAGCCCGGGAGTCGGTTACGAGTAGGGAAGGTGTTAGCACCCCACATCACCCGTTTAAAAATGGTACCTCAAGTTAATTGTGCAAAAAAACATTTTAACAGCCTTTTAAATATTTATTTTACCCCAAAAATTATTTACAAGAAAGAATTATTTTTAACTTTTAATGTTTTAATTTTTTATTAATTTTTATTTTTTTTTAAATTTATTGTTTATAAAAAACTAAATCAGGTTGAACATGGCACATGAGTCCACAGGGTAACCTCAAACTAAGGGACTGAACATGGCCCCGTGTCCATAGGTCATCCCTAAAAATAGAAAAGTTTAATTATTTTAACATAAAAAGAGACACAAAAAAAAGGAAAATTTAGTTTTGGCCCGACAAGATGATTTATCTTGCTCCTACGTATTCCCGGGTGCGATAGGAAACTCAAAGCCACGTAGTTCTTTTAAAAATATTTGATTGGTTGGTTGATTTTAATTTTGATAAAGATTTTGATTTATTTATTTTATTTAAAAAAAAAAGATTTTATTTCAGAATAAATTCACTTTTGCATAAAGTCCAAGATTGCAGTGCTATACGATAAACCCTTACAATTCATACGACACTTGAGGATGAAAAATCATACATCAACATCGTAGATTGTTGCGTGAATTAATAAGATTTTTATAAAAATGAAATTGGGTGAAATTGATTAAAGGATAAATTAAAAAAAACATTTAATATTTTTTAAGGGGAATTCACTTTTGCACCGGGTTAAAGATAGCAAAGTTATACGATGAACCCTTACAATTCATACAACACTTGAGGATGAAAAATCATACATCAACGTCGTAGATTGTTACATGAATTTAAAGAAATTTTTTCATAACTTTTGTTTTTTTTTTTTTAAAAATAAAAATAAAAATAGAAATAAAAAAATGTTTTCTCACTTGTCACTTTTCAAAATAAAGCTATGCCATTTGAAAAACACATACACGGTTTTGGCAAAAGGTGAAAGAATAGTTCCCTGTGTTTATTGCTACCAACACAACATAAAACAAAATAAAGTGACAAAACCCACAGACAGACGAGGTGAGGTTACAGTGAGAGAGGGTGACAAACCAAAGAGAAACCTTGACCCTCCACCCCTGTACGAACGCCGGAGGGAGTAGCGGCTGGCCGAAACTGCGGTTTCCATCGAAGGTAGTGGCTGGGTTGGAGGCAAGACGGTGATGAAGCGGCGAAGCGCTGGTTCTGGCTCTGGTTCGTGAATGGCAGTGGCGGAGAAGACGTGGGTCACGGATCTGGGGTGTAGCTCGCGGATCTGCAACTCCCCAGTGGTGGAGGTCGCAGTGGTCACGCGGAGGAGTGGCGGGTGGTGGCGCGACTGGTGGTCCGAGTTGTGGAGAGATGAAGGAGGAAGGTGAGGTGAAGAAGGAGAGTGGTGTGGGTGTGGCTTTTTATCTGTTTTTTTTTTTTGTTTTGTTGTTGCTGGTTTTGTTGAAGAAGATGAAGAATGAGAGGAAGGAGATGATGCAGGGAGGGAAAAGGAGAAACAGAGAACGAAAGAAAAAGGTTTTTTGATCTTTTCTTCTTTGGTATTAGAGAGTATTTTGCCGTCTCCCCCCCCCCCCCCCCACCCCCACCCCCACCCCCACCCCCCATCCCTTACTTGTGTTTCTGATTTGGTATTTATAGAGAAGTAGATGGACTCTGCCTCCTCCTTGGGACCAGATTAATGGAGTGTTGCAGTGATTCATCTTCCTCTAGTCCCCTTTCAATTTCCATTTCTATGCCTCTTTTCTCTGATCTAGGCATAACCCTTTTCCCCAAGCTCTTTATAACAACCAAAAATGGAGTCTGAACGTGTGCTGCTTTATGGGAAAGGGTTTTGACGGTTGGGTTATTTCTTTAAGGCAAATCTGAATGTTGTTTGCTTGTTGTATCAAAAAAATTTTGCTTGGGAGCATGTTGGTTAAAGAGAAAAACTAAAGGGGAATGACCAAAAATGAAGAAAAACCATGTTAGAATAGGGTGCCAGATACTGTATGTTGGAGGAAGGCAGATTCTGTTTTATTTTTATTTTTATTTTTATTTTTTATTTTTTATCATTTTATTTTATTATTTATTTATTTTATTTATCATTATTATTTTTTCAAAACTTTAATTAAAAGGGCATCCGGACAAAATTAGGTGTTCACACCCCTTATGTAGAATTCGATTATTATGTGATGCGTTATTCATCCAATGGTAGTTGGAATTGGCATATGTTTGACATCATTGTTCCTTTGGATATTTGTGACAAGATTGCGGCTATCAAACCTCCTAATTCTGATTTGAAAGACTTCCCGTGCTGGAATCTCACATCTGATGGCTTGTTTTCCCTGAAATCCGCATATGAAGCTTTGCATAAAAGGAATTATGGTCCTGAACTCAACATCCGATTTTCTAGAAGGTTTGGAAGTGGCCTGGTCTAAATATAATTAAAGCACACCTGTGGAAACTTTGTCATGGCAGACTTATGACTAATGTGGCAAGGGAAAAGAGGGGAATGACGGCAGATGATTTATGTCCTAGATATCATAGCTCTCCGGAATCTATAATGCGTGTGATTATAGACTGTGAGGAAGTTAAGGATTTCTGGACTAGCCTTATTGCCCCGGATATGTGGAACAAGTTCTTCAGCAGTGGGTGCCAGAATCGTATTGATTGGAATTTATCACATTTCAATATTGGAGTTCACAATATCAGTTGGCCTATTGTGTTTGGTATTGATATTAACGAAATTTGGAAGGATAGGAATGCCTTAGTGTTCTCCCAATCCTTAAGCATAGGTCTTAGCCTCTATTACAATGTTCTGAGCCAAGCCAAATTTGTTATCGATTTGAGAAACAAACCAACCAACTCCATTATTGGAACATTTCCAAATGGCATTGATGTCTGCTGGTACCCCTCCCGGAATGGTTGTTTCAAGGTAAATGTGGATGGCTCCTACATTAGTAGTTCGGGTAGCTCTGCCTGTGGACGTCTAGTTAGGGACTCAAGTGCCAACTTTGTGAAAGGCTTCTATAGCAAAGTGGGTTCATGTGATGCGGTTTGGGCCGAACTCCAGGCTCTTAGATTGGGTATTCGACTGGCCCAAGATTTAGCTCTTCCATGGGTTGAGTTTGAAATGGACTTGAAGGTTGTTGGGGGACATGGTCCAGAACAAGTCCACAAACATCTCTTTCCTTAAACCTCTTCTCCAAGAGGTTATTTATCTTCTCCATCTTCCTACATGGAGAACCACCCTGAACCATGTCTACCGTGAAGCAAATAAGTGCACGGAACTTCTGGCGAACAAGGGTCATAAGACTACCTATGATGGTGTAATTTTAGATAACAGCGTTCCTGTTCTAGATTTATATCTTTTGGCTGATGTAATAGGTGTTTCTACCTCTCAGATTATTGCTTAGTTCTATCAGTTGTTTATCAAAATAAAAAAAATTGATATCTATACATATCTACGAATATCCAACACATACGAATATATCTATATTTTTTTAAAAGTTCAATACTGATTAGATTAACTAACAACTGGATCATAGCCATGAGGAAAGTTTACATCAGTGCTATTAGAAAACAGGGCAAGGGCATTCCCCAACCAAGATTTAGAACCAAACATTCCTAGATAAGGAAACTAAGTTATGGGCTTTAGACTTTAATTATTGTTAAACCTTCAATAACATGCATGGTAATTTGGGAATATACTTCATAGTAGCTCCAACACATACCAATAGTTAGTAGTTAGTACATACCCAATATAGATAGTTCACTATTAATTTGGGATTCATAACTTTAATAAGCCTCAATGTGGCAAGTTACTGTGCGGCTGATTTGGCGGATTAACCGTGATTTGGGGGAAGATCGCCGACGATGTCGATGGTGGAAGGGATTTGATGCAGATCTGTTATTGGGACACACACAAAGAAGCTGGAAGATTGTGGCGAATAGGGCGGTTATCATGTTTATATTTCGGTCTTTAACTGAAGTTTAGTTCAAGTTGTAATGATTTTTTGTTCAATTTCTTTTGACATTTTGTACATTGTAGTACGATTCTCCCATTATGAATGATGCTCCAAACAGAAGCATAAGACTTTGGCATTGAAGCTCTGCTTGTGAAGACAAAAAATACTTTTTTTGGTTGTATTTCCACTGGACCTTGGCATTCTGCAGTTTGGTTCACTTCCAAATTCTAGCTTAATAGAGTTGAGCACCAATTGCCCTTGCCTTCTATACAGTATGATGGTGCTCCAACCAATATGGTAATGACTTCATAAGTTGGTTTTGAACTTTAGCCATACCATTGAACTTAGAGTTTTACCTGAGTGTATGAAATTGAATGCAAGCTTTTAATCTCAATAAATTATTTTTGCTGCTCATAACACACGTTTTTTTCTTATCATTAGTCACATCTCTTCTTCTCATGCTTTTTCTATGCACTTGTCACCATCTTTCTCTTCATTGATTTTTTTCCTTCTTTATCCCATCTTTTCTCATTCATTGAAACTAGAAGGTCCAAGTTTCTCCCATCTTTTCTCATTCATTGCATAAGTTAATTTCAATATGTTAAACACTACATACTAAGGTATAAGGTGATGACTCATTTGAGAAGCAATTTTTACACCTGAAGAACGATGCTTAGACTTACCCCACCCCTGCCACTCTTTTTTTTTCTTTTTTCTTTTTCTTTTGCGAAATATGATTTGTACTCCTTTGAGAACCTGAAAGTTATAAATGTGGAATTAAAATTTTAAACTGTGTATATTAGTTGTATAAGCTGCTCGTCCACTGATGTGGTAGAAGCGCTTGTCCACACAAGTGACAGAAGCGCTCATCCACACAAGTGACAGAAGCGCTCGTCCACACAAGTCTTTGGACTTGCTAAGCGCTTAAGATAAAATCCGTCCAGTAACATGGCACCGTGGACGTTTACTGAATTTGAGTTAGGCATTACGGATGTATACTTGAGTTACAAGAATAACCCTCGTCTGCTGACGTGGCAAGATGGACGCGCTTATTTTCAAGTCTTTGGACTTGCTGTTCTTATCAAGTTATTTAGGTATTCACTTATGGCCTCGTCCACTAAGGAAAAACCAGTCTACTTATCAATTAAATTATAAACAGTTTAAATAACCTTTGGACGGGTAATTCTTTGCACGAGTCCAAGCATTATATACTTTATTTGAAATGCTTATTATGTATGCTCTATTTGAATTTCTGTATTTGATACTATATTCACTCTAATATTGGTATCGATGTTGTTATATACTTTTAGAATTGACTAACACTAAATTGACATTATAATATAACGTTATCAAATTTCCAATATTTTTCTCATACAGATATCTACTATATTATCAAGTCTAATTTTTTTTTACATTCAAACCTAGAATTTATGAAATATATCCATTGCAAACTTTGATACATTTCAATATCAAAGATTTTGTTGACTAATAAATAAATATTACTATATTAAATTATGTTATAACTAAAAGTAAGAATATGGTATAGCACACTTAAAGTTGGGTTAAAAATGAAAACCAAAGTGGTTACATGTAGAGACTTACCCCACCCCTGCCACTTTTTTTTTTCTTTTGCGAAATATGATTTGTACTCCTTTGAGAACCTGAAAGTTATAAATGTGGAATTAAAATGTTAAACTGTGTATATTAGTTGTATAACCTGCTCGTCCACTGATGTGATAGAAGCGCTCATCCACTGATGTGACAGAAGCGCTCGTCCACACAAGTGACACAAGCGTTCGTCCACACAAGTCTTTGGACTTGCTAAGCCCTTAAGAGAAAATTCGTTCAGTGACGTGACACTATGGACGTCTACTGAATTTTAGTTAGGCATTATGGATGTATACTTGAGTTACAAGAGTAACCCTTGTCGGCTGACATGGCAAGATGGACGCGCTTATTTTCAAGTCTTCGGATTTGTTGTTCTTATCAAGTTATTTAGGTATTCATTTATGGCCTTGTCCACTAAGGAAAAACCAGTCTACTTATCAATTAAATTCTTAAATATTTGTAATGTTTAAGCATTTCCTTCGGTGACTTCTACTTTCCTTCTCTTTGATCATTTCTACAAACTTCTTATCTCACTCTCTTTTATCATATCTACAAGCTTCTTCTTCTCTCACTCTCTTTTGCGGACATCTCTCCCCTTTTCTGCAATTTTTTATCTCACCTCGTCTTTCTGTCTTCTCCACCGATTGTACAGTATATCTTGTCGATTGAAGGAGCTACGGTGGATTATCTGTCACCAGGGCTTGCTGGATATGTTGTCAAATTACATATTTTGTTGTGTTTAGGATAGATTAACCCTATGAGGCTGTTTTTATATCTGTAAATTTAATATTTAATATTGTATTATTTTTATTTATTTTTGTTAGACAATACTGCTTTTTCACAGCTTGAGGTGTCGAATGCTTAAGGTTAGATCGACAAACGTGTCTATTAAGGCTTGATTTGGGGATCCTTTCATGCTCGATATTTAAAAAATTCATTGGATATATTTTTTCCAAAAAAAAATTGGTGCTTGTGAGTTTTATTTGTTAAGTCTTCTGTTATAAATAAAGTTTCATTGTAATTGGATTATTGTGTGCTTCAGTTTGGTTCTTTTTTTGGAAGTGAGGATTTTTGTTGGTTCTCGTGTTTTGTTCTTTGGTATTTGTATTTGGTTTTTGGGTTCCCTGTTGTTATTATGTGTGTTGGAGATCGCACTCTCTCATTACAGTCTTTTAGGTTATTTTTAATTTTTTAGGTTTTTAGGTAGATAGATAGTAGATAGATTGGCTCTGTATTGTTAGAATTGTAATGATGGCTCTATTGTTTTATTTTATTGTTTTACCTTTTCCTTCTTGAAATTCTGATTTGAATTATCTTTTCTTAGATCTTTTTTTTACGCAAAAATATTTTCTTAGATCTGATTCGCCTTTTTTAGGTTGTTATGTAGATATTATGTAGATTAGGTAGATTAGGTAGATAGGTAGATCTAGGCTCAATATTAAATTCTAATGATGATTATTATTATTTTTCTTTTGTAGCTTTTGATTTGATTAATCTCTCTGTATGGTTGAATTTGATTTGATTTTGTGTTCCTATATACTTCTACTTTTTTCTGATTACATCTTTCACTCACTGGAAAGAGGTATTCTGGGAGTTGTAAATTGGACGCCCACTTTGGTTGTAACTCACCTTACCTCAGACTTATCTCCTTTGTTTTCTGTGTCAATTATCATGCTTCAATACCTACATTCTTTGTTTCCATGGCTTTGCATTATGATCGAATTGACTCCATTGTTTCCAATAGGGAGGCAATTAGGTTGGTTGTTAGGGTTGCCCGCCTCTGGACAGTCCCTCTGTTTAACAACCCCTCCCAAATCAGTTCCGTGGAGATGTTGTTGGTTGATGAAAATGTAGCAATCTATCTTATCTATCTTTTATATTCATTTTTGTATCTTTATGATCATAGATTTTTTTCTTTTGTGATATGGGATTGATTGTTTTTTGTTTTTGTTTTCTTTAAAGGTGGCAAGATCCAAGCTACTGTCAGGAGACCTCTGTTACACACGTTTATCTCTTTACTTGAAGAGGGCTGCTGTTACAAGATGATTTATTTCAATGTTGTGGGAAACAGTGGTGGTTATAAGGCTTCTTCACATGAATTCAGGCTGATTTTCCTATTCAAAACAAATGTTCAGAAAAGGGATTGCCCCTCCATTTCTAGATATAGACTTAACGTGTGCCATTTTGTGAAATACTGAACTATGATGAGGGTCGTGAATATTTGATTGATGATTACTATGACTGTTGTCATTGTCTACTATTTTTTTATTTGATTTTTTGATTCTTATTGACTATTGATTTTGCTATTGTATTTGTCTTCAACATTTTCAGATGTAATGGGGCTTTTGATTTGTGTGTACCCTGAAAGACAATATACCAAGGATGGAAAGACAACTAGCATGGTTGTGATCGAGCTTACTGACTCAAGGTGTCTTGCTTACATGATAATTTTGTTGGGAACTTGGTAAATAATGTTTGTTCTATTTTTTTTATGAAACTCTCAAACTTTTTTTATTTGTCTTTGCTTGGTACAGTGGCACTCTGGAATGTGCATTGTTTGGTGATTATGTAAATTTGCTGAGGGATTCCCTAGCTGGTGGTGGTAATGTTCAGGTGGTGGTGGTTCTGCAGCTTGCAAGGGTGAAGGTTTTTAGAGGCATGTAATCTATTTTTATCTTCGTTTGGTTTGTTAAGTTGCATTTTGTTTAGTTCTTTTGTTAAAAAAAATGTTTAAGATGCTGTGATAATTATTTTGACTATTCCTTCGTTTCTTTCACTTTGTGTATCCAGGCATAACTGTTATTCAGAATAGTATGAATGCTACACGATCACATTTAATCCGGACATTGAAGAGGCAATTGAATTTAGGAATAGGTATGAACTTTCTTATTATTTATATTGAATATAAATATTAATTAATATTAATATTAATATTTCGTTTTTCGTTGTTTATTAATAAGTTTTATCTTTCATTCATATATTTTTGTGAAGCATTGCCGAACCTGGGGCTATTGATATCAAGCCATTGGTCGTGGTCCTTGAGAGTTCTAGACAAGGACTTGAAGCTGATTTCATGAAAAATAATCCTAAGAAGACAAGATCACAAACTGACCAAGATTAGTGAGGTGGTTGTTTTATTTTCACTATTGTTATGTTATCTATCTATTATCTATATATATTTGTTATTTATTTATTGATTATCATTATTTATTATTTGCTTGTCTCAGAAACTTAACTTATGATATCATTGATATTATATTTAGGATGGTTTGTTTGTTGTTCTTGGGGAAATTGTTGATCTTGTCAACGACGGGTCTTGGTTCTATTTGGCCTGCAATAGATGTAATAAATCTGTGACTTCCCTTGCTGGTGTCAACTATTGTGAGCTTTGTCGTATCCCTGTTCTGCATGTGTATCCAAAGTATAATTACTATTTCCATTTGTTTGTTTTTAAAATTAATTTATAATTTATTATATTTTCCCTTGCCGCTTTTATTATTAACACACACAACTTAAATATAGGTATAAGGTTAAGGTGGAGGTTGCTGATGCAAGTGGGACATGTGTTCTCATTCTTTTTTATCGTGATGTCAACCTGTTGATTCAAAAAAGTTGTGAGGATCTTCTTTGCTGGCATTTTGAGGTGATATATATATATATATATATATATATATATATATATATATATATATATATATAATATACTATTTATATTTATCTGTTTATTAGTTTTGCCGTTTATTTATCTGTTTATTCTTTGTAACAAAATGTTTTCGAGCAGGAGGCCTCTGGAATTGGTTACCCTCAGTTGCTTCATAGTCTAATTGGCAAGATGATGCTTTTTAAGGTGGAGACAAAGCTTGAGCAAGCTTTCCTATTTGAAGGACTTTTCTAGTTAGAAGAGTTTGTTATGATGAAACTATTATTTCAATGTTTGATCTCATTGGTGCAGAGACAACACCTCTGAAGGTATGGTTTGGTTCTCAATAAGAAGTAATGTGTTAATACTTTTGCTTATGGATTCATTATTCATTATTACTTATGGTTTCCAACACCTATGTCTTTGATTCCATATAATTCCATATATGAAGGCTGTCTTTGTCCCACCTTTTTCAAAGGTGGACACTAAAATGGTGGACTTGAAAGATGACATTTCAGTAAGCATTTTATTTTATTCTTGGTAATGTTTTTTTTCAGTTTATTTTTACCTTTTGTTACTAATTAGGTGTTTTTGTGTCTGTTACTTTAGCATACTGATCCTGGGATTATTGGCACATCTGTTTCTTTGGGAGATAGTCATGTTGATTTTTAGTCTCAATGGACTCCGGCCAACAGGTTCACTCCTGCCAAGAGAAAGTTGGATGATGAGTTTGCTGCAACTCAAAAAGAATGCTCTGTCAGTGGTCTCAAGAAGAAAGAAGAATGCTCTGTTAGTTGTGTCAAGAAGGACATTGTCATTGATGTTGAAAACTATGAGGTTCCAGATTATGGCCTGGTCTCTGTCAAGCTTGAGAATCCGTGAAGTCAGTTTGAGTGCTTTACCATTTTGGGTGGATCTCCTTCGTTCTGTTATTGTTATATAGTCATGGGTGGAGATTCGTATGAAAGTAGTTTCTTTTATTTTTATGGTGTAAATCGTTTAGTTGTTGTAGGTTGATCTATTTTGTTGTGCAATGTGTTTGAGTTTGGATATTGGCAGTCGCCAACTTTCAAATTCAAACACAGTTTGCCTTCAACCTATTATTCTGGATTTTAAAAGTGTAAGCCTCCTTTGTATTTTCGTCTGCTTATTTCTCTATGTATGCCGAGTGGTTACTGTTTGGTTGGGACACTTTTTGTTGGGCATTGATGTAATTATAATCCAAACATGATGACTTTAGATTGTCCCAACCCTTGCTTATGGTAGGACCTATGTAATTACTCCACTTATCTTAATGAAATCTTCTTTCTTTTTGGTCATATATATATATATCATTTTGAAGTTAATTGTTTTGTTTCAGTTACTTTGGATTGGTATAAATCTATGGTTTAAATTTTAATGAAAATATAACTATCAAGTAATCAACTAACGAGGTGACTAATTGATATTGATAATTGATAATTGATTCAAGAGAACATTTTTTCTCTATTAACTTCTAATTTATTTGCATTCGACATTTAGTAAATGTCACCCTTAATTTGTCAGTATTATGAAATCTAAAATTCGTTTAGACAAACTCTTAGGTTGATTTACTTTCCAAAAAAAAAAACCTTAGGTCGATTTCTTCAATTTTGCAGCATTATTTAATAAAAAAAACCTTTGTTATCGGTGTTTATGTTAAAATTGTTTAATAACAATTACACTGTTAATTAAATATCATCATTCAGCTTTCTTTCAGTTGATTAAATAATAAAATAATATAACTTCTTAAGTCTTAGCTTTTCGCTGTCTTTATACTATTTAGCACTGTTTGCTATGTCTTTATACTAGAGGATTGCTTTCAGGTACAAATAAAGTTTGAGGGAATGTCCTAGGCTAGATGGTCTGACTCTTATGTAGAGTGTACTTGGATGAAAGGTCTTTTTGGTATCTTATATCCTATATATATAGGATATATTATTATTATAATGCTATATAAATTTAGTGAAAACAACACCTAAGTTGCAGGATATAATAGGGCAGGTATTTATTTTCCTTACTCCTTCGGATACTTCCTTTAGCTTGAATGAGCTTATATATATCCTTTGTTGAACCCTTTCTTTGTACGAAATCAGGTGGTGCAGCTTAGTTGGACTCTGTTTGTGAGCATACAAATTCCGTCATCCTTCTAACATTGTTATCGTTTTTGTCCAGGTATTTCAGCTTTGTTATTTTTTTGTATAATATCATTTCTTTATTTCTTGATGTTATTTAAGCCAGTATTAAGCCAGTATTTATTTATTCCTGAAATGCATATTTTTAATATATTTAATAAGAATAGTTGAATCGTCCATTTAGTTTAGGGTACTACTGATAGTTATATTGAGTGCAAAATTTAAGTTAATTACTGTATTACTGTATTGTTCATATTCCACCCTTAGTTGGTTATGCACATTGTAGTTTAAAAATTCAAGTCTTTTATATCTATTGCTTACTACTGCTTATCACTGTTGTGTTGTATTTGTTAACATCTAATTATCCTATTACTTTTTTTTTATAAATACATGATTTAGTTTATCATTTTATTCAAATTTTTGTATCTTTTAATTTTTCATTAATCATTTTTTATTTGTTTTTATCTCCTATTTTGTTTGATGTTGGTGCAGTTCATTATAAAAATGAGTGATCTTAATCAAGTTGGAGTGGATTGTTTTCCGGTTTCTAATCCTAAGAAAGCAAAACAAAAGAGGATGTCTCTGTTAAGGGATAAGAAAAGGGGGTGCAATAAGGAGAACGAAGGTTTGTAGTTTGTTTATTGTTGCAATTTTTTTTATCTTTGTTGAGATGAAATGTGTCTTTTCTAAATCGTATTTAATTTGATTATTTAAGCTTGGAGTATAAATAACATGCAATCTCATTTAAGCTTTGATTATTCAAGTCTTTACTGAAAACATGGCATCCCATGCAAGTAATATACATTCAGGTAACAATTTTTAATTTTTATTTCTAATTTCTCGTCATGATATCAACTCTCAGTAATAATGGATTTTAAGTTTTTTTCTAATTTATTTTTATTTTTTTCCTCAATTGTATGCTAAGGTGTAGATGAAGTTCCTATTAATGAGAATTTTGGGGATTTGTTGTTTGAAAAGGCAGAAAATGAAGATATATTAAAATTATGAATTATCTAATTGGATTTCATTTATTTTTAAAACTAACATGTTAACTATATATATGATATAAATATAAATGTCATAAATTTTATTTAATTTTCAATTTTAGATTATCTTGATTTTGGAGCAAATGTTTAGTTTGAGGAACGTGCTGATAAAAGTAAGAAAAAATATGGCATGAAATTTTCTATATGTTGTATGAGAGGAAGAATCATTTTAGAATATTTAAAGAAGCCACCTGATTTGCTTTGGAATTTGACTCATGGGCAAGACTCAAGGAGTGCTCATTTCCTTGATAATATACGTGCTTATAATAGCATGCTTGCTTTTACATCAATGGGAGGGAAAGTTCAAACTAATGTTAATTCAAGGCATGGTCCTCCTCAATTTATTATTGGTGGTCAAAATTATCATCGAATAGGGAGTTTATTGCATGTTGAAGGGGAGAACCCAAAGTTTGCACAATTATATATATATGATACTCAAAACGAGGTGTCAAATCGGGTATCTCATTTAAGGTATTTTTTTATTTTTTACTTAGTTATAAATTATATATATAATATTTTATTTTATTTTATGCTTCATTTTCATGTTATTATATCTTATGGTAAATATTATTTTTTAAGGATGACTTTTGTAATTGTACTGTTTTTGGTTTTTTTTTTTTTTTGTTATAACATTGTTGTAAATAGTTGTTGTTTTTATCCTCTTTTAATGTCTTGCATTAATTTGCCAACCTATGTTTGTTGTATTGTGGGTATACGTTCATTCAATCCCTAATAATTCATGGTTTGTTCTTATGGTATATGAATGATAAAGACAACAAAAAATTAGATTCAACTTTGGTGAAAAAATTGTTGGAAATGGTTGATGTTTTTAATACTCGTGCAAAAAGTTTTAGACGTGTTAGATATATTTTTCAGTAGGACCGTGATTTGAATGTAGATCTTAGATTGATTCGTAGTCGAGCAGTTGAAGCACGAAATTATAATTTACCAATTGTAGATGAAGTTGCTGCTCTTATTGTTGGAGATTTTGATAATTGTGATCGTGGTCGAGATGTGATTGTTCACTCTAGAGAAGGGTATCTGTAAAGGATTCCTGAGACATATTCTTGGTTCATGCCTTTGCAATATTCGTTGTTATTTTCATATGGGGAAGATGGTTTTCAAGAAGATCTGCCTATTGTGTCTGCTAACAACTCTACTACAGAAACACATAGAGGTCATGTATCGTTTGTTTTGACATTATGAAACTGTACCCGTGCAATGGTGGGAAAGCAAATAGCTATGTAGCAACGTATTGAATGTGAGAGATTTTCAAATTAAAAGTAGCAACTTATTTAAGGTTGTGTGTTAACATTTAAATGCAAATAATGGTGGGAACCTTGCTTGAATTGATGCATTGGTTCAGTTGCATCACGGCATGCCTTCTATTTGTTGGGTTTGTGGTTAGAATCTCTCACCTTGGCACTTTTAAGTATTTATTCTCGAATGTTTTAATTTAAATGTTACAAAATGGCAAAATCATGTCTAAGTGAGGATTCGAACTTGGTACCTACAGCAATGGGACACGACTGCTGACCACTAGGTCAACAAATTTATTGTGTTATATTTTGACTGTTATTGATACATAACTCTCGAATTTGACTGTTGATGAAACTCTTTGAGAGTTGTTTTTCTTCACCGAGAGGCATGAGTTGGTATATAAATAGAACCATATGCATGCAGTAAATACATACGAAAATATCATAATTTCCCAAGCATTCTTCACTTAAAATCACCTTCTTTTCTCCCTTATGCGCAGAGAGAGTTAAGGAGACTATTGTTCTGTAAACTACCATTGACGATACGCTTGGTTTAGGGTGTGCAAACCAAACCGAGGTTCTCAATTGTATCATGAAGGGGATTCACTGGTTGCACCTGTTGCATCCGATCTATGAGGAGAGATTGGTGGGGGCGAATCAAACCTAAAGCCTAGTGTCCTCGCATGCCTTGGAGATTGTGCATTATCTTTTGTCTTCTCTTCATTGTTGAAGACCAAACCCCATTTTCTAATAATCTTTAGGTTCGATTTTCGTTAACAATGGTTGCAACATTGAATGAGGTAGATGACATTAAACTTTGTAAAAGTGGAGAGGTTCGAAGTTGGAAATTATGTTCATTGGAAGAAAGAGATGCATGGTCTTTTTACAACAAGGAGAGATGAGTACTCATGTGCTTCCTCAAAAACTCATTTATTCGTGATCATGGTTAAAGGTACACTATTACTTTCCATGACTACAATATGCTTGGTGTTCTAAATTCATTAGTGTGCAATCTTAAAGGCATTATTTGTTTATGTTAAATTTAACATGTGGTGTTAGTGCCTTAGATGTATGATTTAGAATAAAATCAAGTATGTGAATTTTGTTGAATATGAATATGTTTGGTTTATGATGAATGCATGTATGTTGCTCTATTTTGATAGAAAGGTCTTAGATATACATGATTATATCAAGTGCATGTATTAATGGATTTGATCCATGTAAGAACCAATTATTTTTAAAATAGACAATTTTATATTATGAGGGCAAGATTTTGTGAATATAAGATGAAAATTGTTTATTGCTTTTGTAGAAAGTATAAATATTTTGGATGTGTTTTTGGATTGTTCTATGTTGTCAAAATGAACATGGATTTACATCGAGGAATGATGTAGAAACTGAAAAAATGATATTTGATCATTGTTTGTTTATTTTCTTTTATGATAATTATTTAGATTTATGATAGAACGTGTTTAAACATGAATCCAATAAATGAAGGCAATGACAATAGGTTTAGATTTGGGTTGAATGCCCAAAAATGGTTATGGGTCATGTGAATCCGATTACCTGGCAAAGGGTTTTGTTGACCCGGTTTGTCAGGGGGATGGCCCAAACATTGTCACTGTTTAAATAAAAACAACGGTTGCCAATTTGTATAAAGCAATGCGTTGGTTTGGTGGTAGGCATCTGTTCAGTTGTTGACCGTATGCGAGTTTGATTCCTAGCTTTGTAGTTTTTGAAGATTTCCGGTCGTTTTTTGTTTTGTAGAAAACATATTTTAAAACAAAACGTTACGATCACTAGTAATCAAACTCGGTACACACGTGCCGAGAATAGATGGGCTAACCCCTAGACTATCGCTGGATTTGTCTTACTTTTGTCTTTTGTTTGATATTTAATATATATATTTAGTGCTGTAATTATGGTTTAAAATTACATTATGAATTTCTTGTCACCACACTTAAGGAAAATAAATCTAAAATTGTAGATTTTATACAATTACATATACAATTTGATGCTTATATATATATATATATATATATATATATATATATATATATATATATGTTATTATATAATGTGGAGGAAAACTTTATAATCCTAATTATTTTGAGCCTACTAGAATAGTTGACCAAACAACTGCACATTATTCCCCACATAACAAATTAGTATAGTTGAAAGGAAAATTAGGATATTAGAAGAAATGGTAAAATCCATGATATCCTATAATGGTCTGGCAAAACGATATTGGGGACAAGCCATATTAAAGGCTTGTTAGATAGCAAATAGGGTTCCAAACAAAGGAACAATATAACTCCATATGAGCTCTGGAAAATTGAAAACTCATTCTCAAAATTTTCAAAGTTTGAGGTTGTAGGGCAATAGTAAAAGTTCTTGAACTAAAAGAAAGAAATTAGTTGAAAGGGGAATTGAATGTGTGTTCCCGGGCTATGCTAAAATTAGCAAAGTATATAGATTCATGGTTATGGAATCTAGTGACTCATCCTGTTACTACAGTGATTGAGTCTGGGGATGTAATATTTCAAGAAGATAGGTTTAACTTAATTCCAAGTCACATGGATAATGTTCATAGTAATGCACATAATCCGGAAAGCAATGTATTTAATAAAGATACTTTAGAAGGTTCAGAATTAGGGAAAGTCAGAGATCTAGAAATGAGAAAACTTAGGCCAAGGTTTTTCATGTTCCTTGTTGAAGGAACAAGAGAGTCCATAGACGGTTATGCACTACAAAAAAAGTCATGTTGAGCGACTGAAAATAGCGACTGCACTGGCGCGGTCGCTATTTGCGACCGATATTGCAACCGTTTAGGTGGGATCCAGGGAAATAAAAAAACAGCTTCTTAGCGACCAACTTGGTGGTCGCAAATTACATTGGTCGCTAATTCGGTCGCTAAACATAAAAAAATAAAAGTCAATCCAATTGACTATTTAGCGACCGATTTAACGACTACTTTTTAGATAAATTTTGTTTATTTGGAACCTTTTAGCGACCGATGTCATTTTGGTTGCTAAAACGTGAAGATGAAAAGTTCAGTTAATGAATAGTGACCGATCTTGCGACCAATATATATATTTTTTATTAACAACGACTAATTTAGTGATCGATTCTTTCGGTCGCTAATTATTAAAATCACTAAAACTTAAAATTTTCACCTTTTTTCCTCATTTCGTCCAGAAACTCCCACACCCTTTCCCTAACCCGAACTCTCTTTCTCTCTCGGAACTCCGGCCACCACCGCGGCTCACTCCCTCAGTCAACGACCATCATGGTAAGCTTCCCTCTCTGCCTCCTCTCTTCTGCTCTCTCACTCGCGTCCCTCTCTTTCTCTCTCTCACTCGCGTCTCTCTCTCTTACCTCTCTGTCTCTCTATTTCAGGTCGCGACCACCACTGAGGGCAGCGGCGCACCGTGTTCTGCAGGAACGTCATCCCCTTCTTCGTAAGATCATTTCTTCTATTGTTTTTTTTTTCTTTTGTTGTTGTTGTTGGATATTGTCACTGCATTATGGTTTTCTAAATGACACAACAATGGTAGGGTCCTCAACATGTAAAAAAATGTCTCTTTCTACTCGTATTTGAGGCAATTTTTTTGTTATGTTAATCAAGTGTCAATGCTACATTAGTGAGTTTTGTATTGCGGGGGTTTGAGTAGTAATGGTGTTTATGATGTTTAGAAAAGCTTTCATGTTCTCCATCCCAAGCATTAGGGCTTAGGAAGCTTAGTTCCAAACTGAGTTCATTGATGGCTATGACTTTCATGTGTCAAATGGAATTTTGTTTGATTATTTTGTGTCATGATGCTGAATCTTTGAGGACAATATCTTAGTATATAACAATTTACTGAAAAAGATATATAATAGATTACATGATCTTAAGTGGATATTGCAGGTGTTGTTTCTTCCCAAAATGGTTTGTTTTATTTCTTTGTTTTATAAAAACATTTCAGAATTTGCCTTCAGTTTATTAACCAACGGTCTTTGCATTTGTAACTAATCATACAACATCAAACCACAGTTCAGTTCTAGCTTTTAAACAACAAAAGTTGTATGCATTGCAATCATTTTGTCACATAGAAAACAAACTTTTTTAGATTAAGAATCTCTCAAAAAGTATGCTGGAAAAATTTTGTGCTTGACAACTAGCATTACCTGTCTGTAGAGCAATGGCATAAAAACAATGTTATGAAAATCAAACTGGTCCGGTCCGTCGGATCGGTTCAATCATGAACCGAACCATTTGGCCAATCCAGTCAGGTCACTCAAACTGTTGATTTTAAAAACCAGGCCACAAACCACTGAATTGCACCAACTTTATGTGGTTTAGTGGATAAAGTACTTCGGGTTACTATCCCAAAATGACCCATGTTGGTTGGGAGTGAATCAAACTTAGTGTTTGTTTGGAAGACTAGCGCCTCTCCTATAAAGCCCACTAGGTTGCCCCCAATACTATGCTAATATATCCTAATGGCATAACTTGTCATAATTTATAAGATATCATTCTCACATTATCAGACCATTATCTAGCATTCTCTCACTTGATGATACAAGTCATTATCATGAACATGATAACACATAAATAACATCTTTAGTATTGTTCATCATAATTTAGAAGACAAATGAACAGAGTCAAAATATCCAAAAGCTTGCAAGTCCACACTCTATGTATATTTCTCAAATTTTATCCTCAAAAGCTTGCAAGTCCACCAAATACAACTATTCACCAAACAAACTGTATGTTTCGATTTTGTTATGTTACTTGCTCACTATAATTCATACACCACTCTTACTAGCCCCCTTCCCGTCTTGACTTTCACACTTTTCTTATGCGGATCTTATGGTTTTCATATGGCTATTGACTTATAGGATCGATACACTGATATTTTTTAGACTCGACACATTGATCTTTTGCTTTTCTTCCAGCCTTCTTTGTGTATTGACAACCACTATTGTCGTCTCCCTTTTCACTATTTGCTTGGAGTTGAGGTAGGTCAAATAATCTCTTTTGTGCTAATTTATTTTAATTTGCAGACTCAACAATTTGCCCGACCCCCTACTGCTTATGAGCTCCTGGAAAAAACAAAGAAGCTGAAGTCGGAAGAGTGGATGAATAATAAGGCAAAAAACATTTCCGTGAGTATAAAAAGGAAACCTTACAAAATTAATTAGTTTAATTACGTTCGACTTATTATTTTTTCATAATTGTTAATTGTTAATAATATTATAATCAATTTTATTTTGTAGAAAATTATGATCATGCCTTGGTGGATGCCCAAGCATGTGCCTCATAGGAGGGTGGTTCTTCTAGTCAGGAATAGCACTCTGCAGCCACTGTTGATTCGAATGCCATATTTTTGGAGGTTGTTGGAGGTAAAAATAAGAAGGGGCACGTGTATGGGCTTGGGCGGTCATTATGTGGCCATGTCCTGTTCGTCCGGAGACACCGGCATGGCGAGCGGCATTCCTTCGGAGGTCGTAAAGCGGATGCAGATCATATTACACGACTGACTAAGGAGCTCGCCAAGAAGGATGCTAGGCAAAAGACCTTGGAGGCCGATATTGATGAGCTTAAAGGCACCACTGGATACATCTTGTCTCACCCGCATCTTCACCGATCCCTCCCACCACCACCACCACCGCCGCTGCGAGAGGACGACAAGGATGACGACGCTGATGCACAACAGACGACGACCCACCTCCGTCATGATCTTGGTTATTTTGATCGTACTGTTAAATTTTCATTGACTATTAGTACTTTTGTGGATGTTTCTTTATGTCATGACTTTTTACTTGCATAGATGGTATAGTGCTTTTATTTATTTGCATAACAATTTTATTAAATGTAATTTTAATTTTTGTTTAAATATTATTATTAGCGTTAATTATAATATTAAAACATTAATTAATTAATTTTCATAATTGATATAACATTATATTATATTATATTAATAGCAAAAAAAAATTATAGTATATCATTTATAAAAAAAATATAAATTTATAATATTAGCGACCGAATTAGCCACTAATGTATCGGTCGTTAATCTGGCTAGGGGAATTGGAAATCAGCGACCGAATTTGCCACTTCATTATCGGTCACTATTTTGGTTACCATGAGCTCGTGACCAACGCGCCAGCCACTTAAACTACGACCGCATATTCGGTCGCTATTTGCGTCTGGCTTGAAAATTCGGTCGCTATTTATTTAGCGACTAGGGTTTTCACGACCACTGAGGATCGGTCACTGATTCGATCGCTAACACCGTTAGCGACCGAATTTCATGGAATAACGACTGATTTGTTCGATCGCTAAAAGGGTTTTTTTTAAGTGATGGACCAATATATTATTATATAGAAAGTGATTTGGTAACATTTGAGGAGACGATAAAGTCTCAAGATGTTAATTTCTGGAAGGAGGCTATACAATAGAAACTTGACTCAATAAATGGGGAATAAAACATGAAAATTAGTATACCTCTCACCTAGTTCCACACCAATAGGTTGTAAATGGATTTTCAAAAGGAAAATGAAGGTAGATGGAACCATTGATAAGTTTTAGGCAAGACTAGTTGTTAAGGGATTTACACAAAAGAGGGCATTGACTATATACATATGCACTGGTGGCATGAATTGCCTCAATTAGAGTGCTATTGGCACTTGGATCCATATATAAGTTGATCATCCATCAAATGGATGTGGTATTCCTAAATGAGGAAATAGATGAAGAGGTGTATATGACACAACCTGAAGGGTTTGTGGTTAATGGTCAGGAAAAGAATGTGTAAATTGAATAAGTCATTGTATGGACTAGAATAAGATCCTAAGCGATGGGATCAAAAGTTTGATCAAGTTGTGCTAGCTAATGGATATAAAATAAATAAATTTGACAATGGTATTTATAGTAAATTTCATGGAGGAAAAGGTGTCATGATTTGTTTATATGTTGATGATATATCAATATATGGTACTGATCTAGATTAGGTAGAAGAAACTGAGAGGTTCTTATCTAGAAATTTTGACATGAAATGCTTAGGAGTAGCTGATGTGATTCTATGAATTAGAATAACAAGAGATGGTGAGAATGTAGGTTTACCCCAATCTCACTATGTAGAAAAGGTATTAAAGAAATTTAATTACTTTGATTGTCAATCTATCACTACTCCATTTGATCACAATACTAATTTAGTACCAAATAGAGGTAGTCTAGTAGCACAACTTGAATACTTAAAAGTAATTGGATGCTTGATGTATACCATGACATGTACCCAGTCAGACATTGTATATGTTGTAGGGGGACTAAGTAGGTATACAAGTAATCCAAGCAAAGGCCACCGACATGTTGTCCGAAGAGTATTGAAATACTTGAGGGGGACAATGAACTATAGTTTAAACTATAATGTGTATCCTTCGGTATTAAAAGGTTACATGGATGCCAATTAGGTGACTTATATAGAAGACCGCGCTTTGACAAGCGGTTGGGTCTTCACATTTGGTGGGGATGTTATTTCTTGTGGATCCAAGAAACAAACTCGCATTGCAAATTCCACCATGACTGCAGAATTCATAGCATTGGCAGCAGGTAACAAAGAGATTGAATGGCTTAGAAACTTGTTGTATGAGATACCAATTTTAATGGCGCCGGTATCTATACAATGGGATAGTATTCAACACTATCAAAGGCATATAGCCAGGTTTATAATGGAAAGTCCAGGAACATTGGACTGAGACATAGTTACGTCAAGGATCGAATTGCAAATGGAGTAATATCCATGGTCTTTAAAAGACGGAAAGAAATCTTGCATCCTTTGACGAAAGGACTGACAAGTGATATGATGTGGAAAAACATCATCAGGGATGGGACAAGCCCATATCTAAATGATCACCAATGGTGGAAACCCGACTCACACTTGAGTAGCATCAAGTCTTGAGTTCAATGGGCCAAAGTACACTATCAGAATGATTGCAAGTACTTGACGAATAGATACATCCCAAGGTTTAAAAGTACTTGGACACCATAAGGACATAAAAGGAAAAAGGTGAGCTTTTGCTCCTAATGGACCTATAGCATATAAGTGTTGAGGTGCCCAACTTATGGGGGTGCTTTTGGTAAAGTCCATCTATATGAGAGTGAAGTGTGACCGCTTCTTAGAGTTGGGCTTGACTCATAAGCTCTTATGAAAAGGATACACGACACAAGGCCTTACCAAATGTGTAACACTACCACGTCGTTCAATAGTACCTGGAGATTTCATGTGTAAGTCATGCACTCTTGTACTAATGAATATTTGGTTCAAAGCTTGTACTTAAAAGTCTCAAGGTGAGATTCGAACCTTTTTCAAAAATAAACCCAAATCCCATTATTCGAAATGGAAATCGATGCTTTCAAACAAAGGTATCTTGGGGATTTGAAAACATGCGATCTCTGAATAATGGGATTTGGGTTTTATTTTGTAAAAGGTTCAATCTCACCTAGCACTTTTAAGTATTTATTCTTGAATGTTTTAATTTAAACGTTACAAAAATGGTAAAAACATGTCTAAGTGAGGATTCAAACTTGGTACCTGCAAGTAAAGGGACACATTGCACGATCACTAGGCCAATGATTTATTGTGTTATATTTTGACCGGTTATTGATACTTAACTCTCAATTTTACTATAGGTGAAACTCTTGGAGAGTTGTTTTTCTTCACCAAGAGGCATGAGTTGCTCTATAAATAGAACCATATGCATGCAGTAAATACATACGAAAATCTCATAATTTCCCAAGCATTCTTCACTCAAAATTACATTCTTTTCTCCCTTATGTCCAGAGAGAGAGTTAAGGAAACTATTGTTTTGTAAACTGTCATTGACGATACACTTGGTTTAGGGTGTGCAAACCAAACCAAGGTTCTCCATTGTATCTCTGAAGGGGTTCACGGTTACACTTGTTGCATCCAATCTACAAGGAGATATTGGTGCGAATCGAACATAAAACCTAGTGTCCTCACACACCTTGGAGATTACACATTATCTTTTGTCTTCTCTTCTTTGTTACATACCGGACCCCATTTTCTAATATTAAAGTGATAATTGTTCGAGTAAAAAAAAAGAAGTGATAATTGTGCGTGTAGTGTTATAGAAGTTATATTGACCTTGACATGCGGCTATTAATGAGGATGAAGAAATGTGTACATACATATATAAAACTTGAACGGGTCCTTCTCTTCTATACCCTAGGGACACGTTCTGGGTGGATTTCTTCCTTCATGGTTTCATACTCAGGATAAAGGGGAAGAAGGATTCATATACCTTTTTCTCATGGAAAATAAATTGGATTTCCTATGGATTTCGTTCCATGCACCAAGACTTTTGTTTTTCCATGGGTCTCATAACGTCAAAGATATATATAAAAACTGAATTTGTCATTTTCTGCCGATTACCACATTGTTGTCTCTTGATGGGAATTACCAATGTGTACAAAGGGGGTTCGACTTCTTTGGCGGGTAAAGTCACCTAACTTTAGTTATTGTGGACCGTTAGGATCCGGGATCCTTATTGATCCGATTCATTCATTTAATTTATCAATTAAAATTTTTATTAATTCTATTTTTCTTTCGTATTCTCTACGGATATCACAATACTCACAATGATATTCCATGTGTTTATTACATGTATCGTGGCTTCCTACTGTTAATTCTTGTATTAAATCTTTTTATTCTTTTTTGATTTGTTAAATCTATCATACTTAAATAGTAAACAAATTTTTCTATGTATAGAGCACTCATGATTAATTAGCTAGTACTTAGCTCGATACTCAATCTGGGTACCACTGCCTTTCCCGTAGTGGTAGTAATTAGGCATAATGGATGATTATTTTCATGCATAATTTGGGTTACTAATAATTCATATCCGTAATCCATTATGTCTTCCTCTATTTCCATTATTTCTTCAATTAATATCCTTCGCTTTTTCTTCGCAAAATGCTAATTGGAATTTCTTTGTTGAATTTGTCTTAGATGCTGTTTCTTGCCAATGCTTGTCTTAATTTAATAATTATTATTTGCTTTACAATCTATAGGTATTTTCATTATCAGAATACTTAGTATTTCTTGGTCCATTTTAATCATCTAATAAATCTCATTCTTCATATATATGTATAACGATAATCTATCATATTCAAATTCAAAGCTAATCCTATTTCTTCCATATAGTCCCATTCTATTTCTAACGAAATGATTGCAAGATAATAGTCTTCTTGTCTTACTTGAGTCTTTTATTTTTCAATTATTAATTGTTTACAATCAATAGGTAAGTCCATTACTAAAACGCTTAATATTTCATTCTCTGTTTGATTATCAAATTCGAATATATTTTCATTATTTTAATCAATATCTTCAAAAAGTTGGTGCTAGTTAATTTAAAATAACTAGTTGATTCATCTGATTTTAGAATCATTTCTTCTATTTTCTCTATTTTTTATATTATTTGTCTTTTATGTTTTTCTCTTTACTTCTTATATTAATTAGTTCTTTTTCCTTTTCTATAATATAGTTTTCCATCTGTTTTGGTTTTTATCTTCTCTTATTTCTTTTAAGATGATTATCATAAATATTCATAAAGTCTTTCCCTTCATCTTGATTTATTTTATTACAAAATTTTTCATAAATATTTCTTAATTCTTTTTCTTTGTTCATATTCTATTTCTCAAATATTGAGCTAGATCTCTAACTTAGTTTGATAATTTATTTATATTTTCGTCTTTATTTTCTTCCTGTTTCGGGGAAAGTAATTGGTTTAGGTATCTGCCTAAAGCTTAGTGATTTGGATTTTTTATAGAAATTCACTAATTCTGTAAGTCATTTCTTTTAGGATAATAAATCTTTCCTATTTCTTGAAAAGTCTTGGTATATCTATTCTCATTATTTCTAAACGTATTACTAGGGGATGCGGATTCGTTAGTGCACAATTGACGCAATAAGTAATTGAGAAAATCTTATCTCCTGATCTCATTAAATTATTTCTTAAAAATCTATGTTCCATAGTCAATGATTGGTCTAATCTTTGAGTATCTAATGGTATTGCAATATTTGGGTGTATTTCAATTTTAACTTAACGTAGGCTAAGTTTCCTTCGATAACTCCTAGGATTTTATCCTTAGGATACTGTTATTCTATCATCCTTTAAAACTAATTCGATAGGTGAATCTATTCCTTCTTGAAAGGTTGCCTTAATTAAGACTTTATTGCTCCTATATGAATATAACCTATTTTTCTTTCTATGTGATTCCTTTTTAAATTTCTTTTTAACTCAATTAATTTCTTCTTATTCAATAATTGTATACAGGAGTTTCTTGTGTTTGAGGTATATCTATTGGTGTTTCGTTAATTATCTTTCCATAGTATATATATTTTCTTCTGATTGGAACGTTTCATTATTCCTCTAATTTTTTTTCATATTTGCGTCTTTAGATAAGTTTAGGTTTTCCTTCTGAATTTTTGAAATAATTTTGGATCTATTAAGATACTCCTTCATAGTTTCCATCTTCTTCGAGTAATTGTAAATGTTCTACATCAGGGATAATT